>JACEVL010000398.1:1257500-1588272 GCA_020284085.1 Aporrectodea caliginosa
TTGATATCAGCCAGGAGGGTATGCCATCAGGGCCGGTGGAGTTGCCTTTGACTGATGCAAGCGCTCTATAATCATCAAACAGATCAAAATTGACAGCATTGTCATTCACAACAGTTTGTTTAACGGGAGGTGGAACATAATCAGGATCAGTGGATATGTTCATGTAGTGGACGTTGAGCGACGATGCCGTGATAGACCCAATGTTGGCACTGACCATGCCCGGGTGGTCACCATCCATCAGACGGCGGACCTCCGCCCAAAGGCGGGGAGAACCTCGCTCCAAACCCACAAAAGATTCCGAGTTTTTGCGAGAGATAGCTTTGTTTATTCTGGCAGCGATGGTTGTCGCCTGTTCAAATCGATGTTTCCTCAGAAGTTTACATCTCTTTCGAAGAAGATATTTAATATTAGGAGTCAGATTAGAGGTCTGCTGGTAGAGCATTTTTGCTACCCGACCCGTACCCGTAACATAGAACCATTACCCGTACTAGTACCCAGACCCGTACCGTAGTAGTAGTAGTAGTAGTAGTAGTAGTAGTAGTAGTAGTAGTAGTAGTGTAGTAGTAGTAGTAGTAGTAGTGGTAGTAGTAGTAGTAGTAGTAGTATTAGTAGTGATTAGTAGTAGTAGTAGTAGTAGTAGTAGTAGTAGTAGTTGTAGTAGTAGTAGTACTAGTACTAGTAGCAGCAGTTGTAGTATTAGTAATAATAATTGTCAATTCATGAAACCTGTTTACATGCAACTGCTGTGCTCTCTCAATTGCATTGTAAATTTAATCTCCGAGGTCTATATGCTGTCACCTAGAACACGAAGTAACTTTTAATAGAACGTTGGTCAGGCCCATTGTGTGCCTACATTCTATATTATATGTAACAGTGACATTCTAACCCCAAAACTTACGTGGGTACGGGTAAAACCGGGTAATGTGTACCCGACCCGTACCCGATCCGCGGGTACGGGTCGGGCACGGGTAAACCCGCGGGTACGGGTATAATCATCACGGGTACGGCTATACCCGGTTTTACCCATACAGACTTGAAATTTTGGGCTACAATGTCACCTTGCATATAATAGTGAATCTTAGACCGTAGCTTAAAGGACTACTCTTCGTCCCCTTCCTCCTCCTGATCCTCTTTCCTTTTAGTATAGTAATAGAAGTATATAATCATCATCATCATCATCATCATCATCGTCGTCGTCATCATCATCATCATCATCATCATCATCATCATCACCATCATCATCATCACTATCATCATCATCATCATCATCATCCTTTTCGTCATCATCACCATCAATTCCTGAAGCCAGTCAAATGTCGACGATGGGTGCAAATAAATGTTCTCCATTGTCCTGCTGCAACAACAACAACAACAACAACAACAACAACAACTACTACTACTACTACTACTACTACTACTACTACTGCTACTGCTACTGCTACTGCTACTGCTACTGCTACTGCTACTGCTACTGCTACTACTACTACTACTACTACTACTACTACTACTACTACTACTACTACTACTACTACTATCATCATTATCATCATCAGCCTATTTATTGTTATTAGTATATTATGCCATTCTGATTTGTAAGCCTAAATAATGGCCTGGCAGGAACAGGGACTATAAGGATCCTGAGTGGCCGAGTGGGCTGGTGCCCACTCGTCACGTCGGCGCTCCGGGTTCGCTTCCCGGTCGGGTCGGTTTATCAGAGATTAATTTCTCGGATCTTTACTGCGGGTGGCTCGGTCGCATTATAAACGTGGAGTACAATACAACACACAACACAACACAATATACTGGGGCGCGGTGGTTTGGGGTATGTTCGGTGCCTTGCAGCTGGAGGGTTGCGGGGTTCGAATCCACCTCAAAGCCGCTGCGTAGGGACCCTGGGCAAGTCCTTCACTCGCAATTGCTCATGCGCTTCGGCGTGAAACTCCGACTACAGCAGTAGTCGGGAGCGCCTCTGAATGGGAAATCTGGTAGGGGCGCTATAACAAGTGTTCAAATACAATACAATACAATACAATACAATATATAATGGGAAGGCATGCTAATGACGTGACGTGTACTGTACGGATACGGGTGTATCCGCGGGTACGGGTAGGGTTGGGTAGTAATTTTGAGTACGGATCGGGTACGGGTACGGGTAACAGTTCTGTTTACGGGTACGGGTCGGGTAGCAAAAATGCTACCCGCAGACCTCTAATGGCCACACAGGAGTAGAAAAGTTTCTCAGATGCGTAGATACGATCGAGAGGGTGTCCTGCGTGGGTATGACCCTCAAACTCAGGAACAAGGCCTAGTTTGAGTATGGCTAATGATGGAATCTGGTTGAAATCTCCAAGTAGCATTACGATAGGGCTACTTGCACGATCGTATATTTCATCAAGAGTGGTATCAATGGTTGAGAGGAGGTGGTCAACATACAACAACAACAACAACAACAACAACAACAACAACAACAACTACTACTACTACTACTACTACTACTACTACTACTACTGCTACTGCTACTGCTACTGCTACTGCTACTGCTACTGCTACTGCTACTGCTACTGCTACTGCTACTATCATCATTATCATCATCAGCCTATTTATTGTTATTAGTATATTATGCCATTCTGATTTGTAAGCCTAAATAATGGCCTGGCAGGAACAGGGACTATATATAATGGGAAGGCATGCTAATGACGTGACGTGTACTGTACGGGTACGGGTGTACCCGCGGGTACGGGTAGGGTTGGGTAGTAATTTTGAGTACGGGTCGGGTACGGGTTCGGGTAACAGTTCTATTTTACGGGTACGGGTCGGGTAGCAAAAATGCTACCCGCAGACCTCTAATGGCCACACAGGAGTAGAAAAGTTTCTCAGATGCGTAGATACGATCGAGAGGGTGTCCTGCGTGGGTAGGACCCTCAAACTCAGGAACAAGGCCTAGTTTGAGTGTGGCTAATGATGGAATCTGGTTGAAATTTCCAAGTAGCATTACGATAGGGCTACTTGCACGATCGTATATTTCATCAAGAGTGATATCAATGGTTGAGAGGAGGTGGTCAACATCGTATCTCGGCTTGGGTGGATGGTAAATGCCACATATAGTAGTAACATCAATTCGCCACGGTTGCAGTTATAACCACAGTAATTCAAGTTCAGCAGCGTACGGTGTTATAGGTATGAATATTGTAGGATTTATAGAGCAGGTCGGCAGTATATGGCGACGCCCCCTCCTTTGCGTCCGGCTCGGTCCCTCCTGAAAACTATAAAGCCAGGGATGTTGAACGTGACGTCAAGATGGTAAGGTTTCAACCAGCTTTCGACGAGGACAACAATGTCTGGGTTGAAAGCAAGTATGTCGGACTTTAGGTGGTCTAAGGCGTTAGGTTTGGCGATGCTGGTAGGATTCAATAGAAGTATGCTTGGATGAATTGTTCCATTTACGGATCCGTTCTTTGTGACGAGGTGAGGAGTACTTTCCGTTCTTCCAGCAGGAGAGGCAGGATTGGTGGTGGCCGACATGATTTTCGGAAACTGTCTTGTTCTCTTCGGTTGTTTGAGAATGCGCTACGACTCATTAAGGCGGCGCCCGATCAGAACTGGTATAGTTCTCACCAATCCTTCTCCCATGGAGTCAGAGGTTGTGTCCTTATCATTTGTACAGAGACTGTTATTAGCAGGTATCAAAATCTGTTGAGAAAATCCTTTTCTTTTTCTGTGTCTATTTCTATTTCCAGCACGGCAACCACGGTACCTCAAGAGGCCCATCATCTTAGGGCCGTAGCTCATAAGGAGTTACATCGTTCGGTCGAAATGCACGGCCTCTAAGGGCTATCAATTGCCATCGGTGAAAGTGGCAAGATGGTTTTGTAAACAAATCCATAAGTCAAGAAGTCAAAGGCCAAAGGTCACGACAGTAAATAACGCTGACGTCATAAACGTGCGCCTGTAGTAAAGGGCGACAAGAAAGAAATCCAAATTCTGAAGAAACACATTGGAGAAAGTAGTTCGCTTACGTCAAACGCTGGGGAATTCCCAGAGACGCAACCAACGCTTATGGAGGGCAAAATCGCTTCAATTGATAACGCATTTCGCAAAAAAACTACTAAATTGACTTATGTTTTCGTAATTTTCGAACTAATAGACCTCCCTCACATTATATCCAAGAGAAAACCCAGCTTGATATTTGACAAAGTTAATTAATAATATTAAAAATCGAGAAATAATGTACGGAAGTTCAACAGCGGCAGCCACAACAACGGCGCCCTAATACCAGAGACACAGACACAGACAGAGATAGACATACAGAGATAGACATACAGAGACATATACAGAGACACAGAGACACAGAAACACAGAGACACAGAGAGAGGTTGGTTTTGATAAGGACGAGCAATCTTGCAAGGCGAAGGATCAGATCAGTCGGGGTAGAAGTTCTTGGACACTTGATAGGCCTACTTTCATTTGTAGTGGGAAGCCTGTGGGGTAGACCCTAAGACGCCGCCGTCCGCCGCCTTCGCCGAAATTTTTGGTTGCGCCGAAAATCCGCCGAAAATATTTCGGCGTCAGCCATCAGCCGCCAAATTTATTTAATAATTAGCCGCGGAATATTTCTAGGGTTATTTTCGGCGTACGTAAACAAGTCTTGCCGATTTCTTACCGTCAGAGGTCTAGCAAATAAAATGTAGAATACGACGTCGGGTCGAAGAGTTACCATCCTGTTGGTCCGCAAGCTGGTACGCTTTGGCTTCCTACCCAAATCTTTCCCTACTTTTGAGGAACTCTGTAAAAAAGCCGACCAAGATCTTTTTAGAAATATCCTAAATAATCCTGGACATATCCTTCATTACCTACTACCCCCTGTCCTATATACTGGTCATGATCTGCGCCCACGCTCACATAACCGTGTTCTTTCTAGATTTGATTCCCTCACCAGGCGCGGTTTCCTGGCTAGGATGTTGTACACTGTACAGTTAGGCCATAATGTTTTTTAGTCTTTACTATTAACTAACTTTTCCGCTACTATTTGATAACTTTGTATAACTTTGTATGTACAGCGCCGTGCGTTTGCCAGCGTTCAATAAAGACCACACTTACTTACTTACTTACTTATCATGCGTCTTTGCTCTATAGTAACTAGCGGAAATATCGCCTTTTTATATTCGTATCGACGGATAAACTGTCATTTAACTAAATTTCAGACGTAATTTCTTATGAAGAAATTTGCGATTTCAGCATGAGCAAACGATTTGAAACAGCAGGAAGGCTAAAGGTAAAAATCATAAGAATTATGACGTACGAAACTGTTACTGATGTTAACGCTCTAAGATCAATCAGAATCAGTGAAGAATTTTGCATTTTGGACATGAAGTGCTTATTTAGCGCTACCTTCTAAAGCTCATGTAAATTTGTGGTTAAGAAATTACAGGTTACTAATAATTTTTTGTGCTTTACAAAGTGTTTGCCCGTTTGGCGGCGATGTTGATTTTGGCTGGGTTAAATTGAACATTACTATGTTCAGATACATGAATTTCCAATTTGCTGAGCACTATGAAGATTGCCATAAATTCAGAGTTTTAATATTCTGATCGGGTATTACTGTGAGAAGCGCTTTATAAATTTCTAAATACAATACAATACAATACAATACAAATATGTAATATTACTTTAATAACAGTCATTTTATTGGTGTCAGGTAAAAAAAATAGCTGCCTTATGTAGGTTTTTCTTTAAAATGAGCTGCAGATTGAGATTGTTCTATAATGGAGAATTGAAGATTAGTTTATTATTCTTTGTTGCAGTAAATTATATTCAAATATGACTGTATGTCTATGTTGACATACAGAGCCATTTTTAATTCGGTCTTCAAACTTGTGTCTGCTAATAGACTTTATATGGTTTGATGTTGCAGGTTGCTGTTGAAATTGCTAGCTACGTGACATGAAGGAAATTCACTTGTGATGATGTGCTGCCACGCCTGCCATTCTGGGAAAGTAATGCCAAGTGCAAATGTCTGGAAACTTTCCAGTAATGAGCCAAGTTGCTCATCTTCTCTGTCATAAGTGTGATCATCTGACACATCTGTCCCAGTGGACTGCATACATGTTTTCCATTACAGAGTCTATGGGTTTAATTGTCAAGAGCAAATTTCAACTTTGTCTGCACAAGACATGTTTGTCCACGACAATTATACACTAATAGAAATGTTGCTCTTTCAGAGGAAAACAGTGCATGCATTTATTTTTTTTTCAAAATAAAGTAATTTTTTTAAATGTTCATGGTTATAAGTTGACACTTGAATGCTGTACTGTACATTATGTTTTAAAAATGTTGAGCCATATTTAAGCCAAATTTGTTTGTGGTTAGCCGAATTCCAGCCGTAATTCTGGTTTTACGCGTAAATGTGGCTAAGCCGGCTATCAGCCAAATTTTTTGATCAGCCAGCTGTATTTAAAAAAATACGACTTAGGGGTCTACTGTGGGGTATTAAGTAGAGGAGCATGAAGCAGTCTGCAGATAACAGTGGGTGATTGTCTGCATTGGTGGAGGAACCTTAAAATTAACGTATTCAAGGCATTCGCCAGGTGGCAGCGCAGTCTACTCTTGTCCCTGACTGAACAAGCGACCAGTTAGTTTGCTGTGTGAGCGATAATAGGATGTCGCTGAGGTATGCAAATTGTACTATTGCAATTGTTATTAATTTGTGTCCTTGTTATTGTTGGTTTGTCTTTTGTCGTTGCTGCTGCTCTTATTATCATTATGCATTGACTAAGTGCCACTATCCATCGATCAAGCAACAGTCGATGGCTCTGAGCACTGGTCAGTGAAGGAAACTGCTCGAGGTCTCTTCACAGTAACCGTCTCAGAGGAGGAGTTATAGGCTCAAACCCATACTCCTCTCTATACAAGGCGAGCACTGTAACCAATTGACTACCGTAGCCCACAGTATATTCCAGTAACTACACGTGGAAGAAGAAGACAAATTGTCATGAACGAAGTGTAAGAGACTTCATTTTACATATGACAGTGTCGGTGCAATCAGTGTAGCTGAATGGGCCAGGGAAACGAATTCCTACCCTAGCGGAGACCTGGACCCCGAACTAAGATAAGGTAACTGGGTAAATCAAGGAAAGGGAAATGGACGGTAATGAAATGGAGGGAAATTTAATGGAAGGAAGGTAATGGAATGGAAAAGAAGGGAAGAGAGGTTAATAGAAGGAAAGGTAATACAATGGAATGGAAGGGAATGTAATGGAAAGGAAGGTAATGGATGAGAAGGGAAAGAAACGGACGATAATGAAAGGGAAGGGAAGGTAATGGAAGGGAAGGGAAGGCGTGGAAAGGTAAGGGAAGGTAATTTGAGTGAGGTATGGTATTCCATGGAAACGTAAGGCAAGACGGTTGACCCACTTGTTCGACTTCCCAGCCATTTCCCACTCAATGAGGTCAACAGTTTATTTCGTAGAGGTCCTTTGTTTAGCACTTGCCACGTAGACCGATTAGCGTTGAACGGCAGCAAAGCAATTAGGGTAATTAATTAGAAATTACTTACAGCCGTTTCAGATGACTTCGTCTGTTTTCCGTTCAGCCTAGCCCCCGTTTAATCAGCTTCATTCTTATTGGACGACTCAAGCCCCGCCTTCTCTGCAACCGTCCAATCATCGGCAGGTTGGTGATAACACCCTTCAGTCATTGGTCGATGTGTGTTCGATTGGCATTGACTTATACGGATTCTAGTCGTGTGTTAATTGAAGCCAGAAGTTTCAGACGTCCATTGGATTAATCGATTAAGGATTATCGAGACTTTCGGGCAAATCCCGGAGCTTTGCTAACTTTAGATTGAGGAAACCTTTGTCTGTTTAGAGCGAAGAAATCGATCAATATCCATCGTGGTATCGTCTGGACACCTTCAGAGGGGAACCCTGGATTACGGAAGTGCTGCGACTACTACTTTCGGTCCAAAGATGGCGACCGCTTCCGGTCGAAAGAGAGCGCTCTTCACAATAGAATCGATTGTTGGGAAATCCCCTGCTCCATCTCCGGCCCCTCCTCCTTCTCCATCGTCTTCACTCGCTGTCCATGGTCCGAACCCTACTTCCAGGTCAAAGGTAGACAGTCCAGCAACGCTTCCAGAGATGTCCGTGTTTGCGGGCGCAAACCAGCGCGAGGGATTCCGTCCTCTACCGCCTTATGAAGACGCCCTCCTCGCCGCTGCCCTTCTGAGTTCATACATCAGGGAGACATTCCCCTTACACGGTGGGGCACAGTCGGTTCTAGGTCTCCCGGCTCTACCCTTTGGTGTTCAAACCTCCCTGGAAAGCGTCGGCGTTGGTCCAGGGTCCCAGAGGATGATGTTCAGGTACGTGGATGGTGGATCGCTGGTCAAGGACTTGGTCTGGAGGGGATCTGCGCCGAGTGAACTGATGCCGTTGCTGCCTTGGCCGAATCCCTTTCTAAGGAGACACTCTGGCGTAGCTGCTACTATCAAAGAATCCAGGATCACAGGTCAGTATCAGATGCCTATAGGGAGATTTACCTATATTGGCGCTATATGAATTGTTTGATGTAATGGATGGATGGACGGATGGATGATAGATTTTGAGTTTAGATCGAACGACTGCAGTCTCGCTGAGAGAGTTGCGAACATGAGGAGGTATACAGGCCTATACAGAGTTCCAGATGGAGGGACGGGCAACTGTGAATGACAGCCGGCCAAAGACGATGTGCATATAACAAAAGGGACAAGATATATTTACCAGAAAAACAAGATGTGTACCAGGCAAGACAATAGGTTTACCATGCAGGATAGACGAAAATGTACTACAGGAACACAAAGACCTTTGACAGAGCTGACCAAATCACTGTGCAGCCACTTTTGCAGATGCCGTCATTTCGTATAAGTCAGCACTGCAGTGCGGCAAATACTTGCTCATCCGTTGTTTCTTATAGTAGACACAGACACCGTCTCAGAGAAGGATTTGAACCTAAGCATAATGAGCCTGGCGCTTATACCACTCAATATAATGGGGGCTTGGTATAAATGTCTAACATATATAGGCCTATACCCCAATTATAAAATTATCCCTGACTGACATTCCTAAGACCATTCTCGTGGGTCAACGATAGGTCAATTGCCCCTCCCTTGAATTCGGTCAAAGTGAACCTCTTCCATGGTTGACTTGATGCTTTAAACAACCTCTTCGTCGGATGTACATGTATGCATTCGACTGTGACACTTCTTAGACACAGCCTGGCACCGAATGGGATGCGGAAGCTGCAGTTTATTAATTAGTCCCATGCATGCCTCTGGCTAAACGACCTCTCGCTTCACTGGTAACCAGATAAACATATCCAGTCCAGTGAATCCGTTTATATATATATATACATATCTATTCATATACACATATAATTTATATGTATATATAATTAAGCTCTCAGGCAATTCAGCCAATTATAGCTCCTCATTAGAGGGTTTATATTGGCAATTGGTCTCAGACATGTATAAATACATCAGAATCGGACCAGATTATATATATACATAGATATACGTAACAATATATATATACATGCATACGTACACAAATAAATACACGCATATACATGCAGCCATGCATAGCTCACGTACAGACATCATCAATCAATCAACATAGTTATTGGTTCAACAAAAGAACATTGGAAATCCTGTAATTGCATTTAAAAAGAAATAGAAAAGTTCCTTGTTGGGGACAAAAGAAGGACCTGACGGAACTATATATAGGTTCTAGGATATATACAATACATGCATAAATATATACATATACATACGCATACATACTGATGCACGTTCTAAACAATCTGTCATTTTGTTATTGTTGTTGTTATTACCTCTGGACATAATTATATTGTCTTGGAAATCTAGAGCTCGGCTAAACGCGCGCATTGACACAGAAGTGATAATAACCTGCGAGGCGCTTGATGACAGCAAATATCCCAGCCGCTGAATCTCAATTATAGAGTCATCACTGAATGATAGATGGAATCGATCTTTACAGGTGGTAGTGTTGCTGACGTTGACGACCTGACGTCGACCTTTTCCTGTTTCCATGGTTACCGGAAGCCGAAGCCAATACGAACGGCCTTCTCCTCCAATCAGTTGATCCGACTGGAAGAAGCCTTCGATGGGAACCAGTATGCCGTCGGGAATGAAAGGAAGGACCTCGCAACCAGTCTCAACCTCAGCGAAACTCAGGTATATAATATATTAATTCGTTATTAATGGAATTTAACTTATTACGCGATTGTCATGCATTTATTAGAAGACGCATGTATCATTGGCATCCTACACATAATGTTTATATATATATATATATATTTACATATATGTGTATAATATTATATGCATCCAAGTATGTAAAGGTGTACACATATTATCAATAAATCAATTTTTCTTTATTATATATGACATATTCATTCATTCAGGAATGTATAATACTATACATATATATGTACTTATATATCCTTACATATATATGTTTGTATATATACACAAACATATATACACCGTGTCTCAAAATAAACTGTGCTAAATTGTTTCTGTCAGAACTTCGTCAAATTTCCACCAATTTTAATAATTTTTGGTAGGTAGATGGCAAAATGGATGAAATTTTATGCTATACATAAATTTTCCACCTCACCTGACTCATACAACAGCACTACCTTGTTAAACACAGATGCACCAATTGTTTATATAACGCTTACATTTTAACAATTATCGAGCCGGGTGTCAAAGTGAATGGGGCATATATATCGCGACAACCTTCTTGCCCAAAAGCTACTGCCAGACATACGCCGGATATCCCAGGGCGAGTTTTTTGTCTTTCAACGCGATGGCGCCCCGGCGCATCGAGCACGCGACACTGTCTCTCTCCTGGAGTGAGAAACGCCCGACTTCATACCTCCGACACTGTGGCCGCCGAATTCACCGGATCTTAATCCAGTCGACTATAGCATATGGAGTGTGCTCCAGGAGAAGGTTTACCGCTCCAGAATAGCCAACGTCGACGAACTCAAAACGCGTTTGATCGACGAGTGGGCGTGCTTTGACCAATCCATCGTTGATGCTGCTATCGGCCAACATTTCAAGCACCAATTCTAACACTTTTAAGCAGATCTGTCATAATAATTAAAAACTCTGCTTAGTAAACCATATTTTACTTTACTGCGTGCTACTTAAGTCGTCAGATAGTTTGTTGCATGTAATAATATTTAAGCGTTATATGAAAAATTGGTGCATCTGTGTTTAACAAGGTAGTGCGGTGGTATGAGTCAGGTGAGGTGAAAAATTTATGTATAGCATAAGATTTCAGCCATTTTTCCATCTACCTACCAAAGATGATTAAAATTGGTGGAAATTTTACGAAGTTCTGACAGAAACAATTTAGCACAGTTTATTTTGAGACACGGTGTATATATATGTATGTCTGTGTGTAAATATTGCTGTGTATCCTTTAAATACTGCATGCTCCGATGGCGAATCTGTTTAGTATGGAATTAAGTCTACGTTCAAGGATCTTTAGACGCCTCGAACAATAATTATATTGCTTCTAAAATATCAGATAGACACACATACATGTATGCATACTAGAGGTGTGCGGGTAGAGCATTTTTGCTACCCGTCCCGTACCCGTACCATAGGACTGCTAGTCTGCTACCCGTACCCATGGATACCCGACCCGTACTCGAAATTACTACCCAACCCGACCCGTAACCGTGGGTATACCCGTACCCGTTCTGTACCCGCCACGTTATTAATAGGACTTCCCATAATTCTAGTCCCTACCAGTCCACTGGTCTTACAAAGCATGGTAGTAATAATAATAGTCTAACGATCATGATGATGATCACAGTAATAGTAATACTAATTGTAATAATAATAATAATAATAATAATAATAATAATAATAATAATAATAATAATAATAATAATAATAATAATAATAATAATAATAATAATAATAATAATAATAATAACTTGTTTCGGGGACCCGGAGGAGACAGCACGCCTCTTTCAGCGTCTTTCAATTTGCACACAACGATTCAGCTTTTCGTTGCACGTTTACACATCTGACCGGTGAAGATGACCTTTAACTCCAGAACGACAAAACATTTCCGATAGTTTCTTAGAGCCTGAAGGATTACACTTACCTATGGCGATTAAAAAATAATAATAAAAATAACTTTTATTCAACCAGCCATAACACGGGAGTTTGGAACAAAATACCGCTATTTGAATAGTTTATTTCTCAGAGGGAAAGGGTTGACAGACTTGGTGTTTCAACTATTCCTAGCCTCAACTACTGTAACTGCATCAACCTGCTTTAAAGAAAACACGACTGCTGAACTGCCAGGGTCGGCGTCAGCGACCTGTGATCCCGATTGTCGGGCCTGAAACTCGGATGAGATGATATGTAAAACACTACGTTTGGATTGTGCTAATTGAAACAAGCCATTTTGTAACTTTAAATTGTTCATCTGTAAATGAATGTCTAGCTCACTAAGGCGCACGGACAGAGGTCAAAACAAGAATATGGTACTTGGACTGGATAGCGCCATTATGATAAGTCTTTGAAGGTGCACGACACACAATTACATGTAACGCCAAAACTTAAGTTAATTCGGTACGCGTAAAACCGGGTATACTCCTACCCGTACCCGACCCGATCCGTAAATGTCTACCCGACCCCGTACCTACGGGTCGGGTACGGTCGGGTACGGGTAAACCCGCAGACCCTTAATGCATACACACAAAAATAGTTATATATATATATATATATATGGTTGCATTAAATATACACTGTGTCCACGATAAAGTAGAACACTAGACTTTGTTAAATATCTTGGTCAGTTGTAGTAAAATAGGTACTAAACTTGGTGCACATGAACTTCAGTCTATTCTATCTATACCCTACAAATTTTATTACAATTGATGCAACGGTTACGAGGATGTACCCTTATGAAATTGGGTGGTTTATAGAACCAAGTTACCAACACGTAAAACGCATCGACAGATGCGTGCGCGGCTGATCATTCTGACTCAGCACCAAGTTCTTCCACATGATATTTGTTTGCATTCGTAACGTCCGATCTCGTGGTTTCCTTGCAACTGATCCGGTTGTGGCAATCTTTTTAACAGCTTGCTGACACCAGCTAGGGACCAAATTTTCATTGGAAATTCTGTAATGAGTCTCCTTACGCCATACCCCTTCGTCTCTCTCAACTCCTTGATTAAAATCTTGTCCTCTGCACTGAAAACCATTTCTTTACAACCAACTACTGTTACGTAAAACAGGTCTCGTAGTCACGTAGTGTAACTGTTTCCGAAAATGACGCTTATAAATAACAGCCTATCCCTGCGGTAGCCAGAAAAATGACGTCATTCTATGCGTTTTACGTGTTGGTAACTTGGTTCCCGAACCATCCAATTTCATAAGGGTACATCCTCGTAACCGTTGCATCAATTGTAATAAAATTTGCAGGGTTTAGATAGAATAGACTGAAGTTCATGTGCACCAAATTTAGTACCTATAATACTACAACTGACCAAGATATTTCACAAAGTCTAGTGTTCTACTTTATCGTGGACACAGTGTATATATAATTATACTTAATGCGTAATTATGGTTGCATTAGATATATATAGGAGTAGTAATCAATATACCATTATCGGAATATATTGTCGATATATATGCCATTATCAGAATAATTTTACACTGCCAGTATCAGCATACAGTAGTCCAAGTACAGGTCAAAGGTCAAACGACTGTCTCAGGCAAAACAGACTCCCATTAAAGCTGGCCAAGGGTCATTTCAACGCTCCCTCTCTTCATAGGGCCACTGCCACACACACATACACACAAACACACACAAACACACACACACACACACACACACACAACGAATATTCATTATTTGCAAGTTCATCATTCTATTTGGGTCTTTCACACTTAGGCACGCTGCCAATTTTTATACGCACAGGCTGACAATTCTTTCAAGCAAAACCATCGTTTCACATAGGCAAGCACTCAATTTTTACTCCCTAGCATTCATCTAGCGCCAATACACATCATCCATCTTTGCTCAAGCATTGCAAGGCGCCATTTTTGCAATGTTTCTTAGTACAATCAAGGTGCGTATGCCAGTACATTAGGCGTTTATACTTGCAACCAATGACAGTGTACAAGCCAGTGAATTATAAAATTATCGAATAAGAGGCTCCTTAATTTAGTAGTTGTTATGTTTTGGTGTGTGGATACAAACTTTTACCACGTAAAGTCATGTTTAGTGAGTTCTCACACATCCAGTTTATGAATCAGACTTATAATTTTCTAGAGAATTTGGCGAGTTAAGAAGAGCATTTACACGAACCTAGGATTATCAACGTTATATGGAGGTGTGTTTCAAGAGCTCGCTAGTGCACGTTTACACGAGCTGCCTAGCAATTACCCCCATTGTAAGATTTTCGAAACGAAAAACACTGACACATACACAGCAAAGCTGACTCGGCTGGTATGAAGTTTTCTAAATTGAAATGAAGCTGAATTGAGCGTTAAAATGACATCCTTCTAAGAGACAGAGTGAACTTGGGGTTTTTTCAAAAAGGCTAGGAAGCACTTTCTACGCATGGGGAGGCTGAGGCTGAGTTGACTCTCATTTGAGAAGACTTTTCTCATTGTAGAGAGGTTGGCAGTGAGGCTAAGAAGCAGAGAGGCAGAGAGCGGCCAAGAAGCAGAAAGAGGCATAGAGCTTGCTTTTTTCTCTAAGTAATGAAGTAAATGAGGTAGGCCTACTAGATCTATTGAATTTCTTTACCAAAATGTAAGCCAATAACGAATGTGACGGTGGAAATAGGACTGAAAAGGTTAGCATTGTTGTTAGCAAAAAACGATTTAATAACTGTGAAACTTAACAGTCTCAGTTGCTCAGTCACAGGATTTAGGAGTGAGCTCAGTAACAGAAGTTGGTCATCACTCGTCAGTCGTCAGAATGGTTTTGGACTATCTGCTGATGCATGCAAAGTTAACTGATGCAGACAAATTTCGATTTCTGACTGAATTCTATACTCCACCAGAATCATAGGCGTGGCCAAGAACTTTGCATTACGGGATGCGTTATGCAAAGTTCTAGGCCACGTTATAGCTGAATAACTTGAATTTGAAAAACACTGAATATCAGTGGGCCTATTTTGAAATTTATCAGCAGTCGGCCTAGAATTGATTATTCGTTTTCTGGGAGGCATAAAATTTCTACTAGATGTAAATTTCTGAATTGAAATTTGAGTTATTGTCAAAAATAAATAATTCTTTGACTTGCAGCTGGATGTAATTTATCACAATAAATAATTGATATCAAATTACCAATATTTGATATTATAATATTATAATTTCATTAAGTTGATCACGAATTAGAAAATGAATTACCATCAGAAATCTGGAGCTCAATAAAGGAAAGAAAGATTGGTGAAAGTCAGGAATGCAAACGAGAGACAAACAATCCTTCAAAGCCTTGCATTTTCAATTTAATCAAAAGCGAATGATGCAGCAAATCAAGCTGACAATATCGTTGCTAGTATGATAGTAGATGCACGTGGAGTTGATCATGGTAGGCTATACAGAGCGAGTTGTTGACGTAGTCCATGTAGACAATGGTCACAATGCAACACAGCACTTGACGTGCACCTCTTGATATTGGATATATCATAATGCAATAAATGTCATTTAAAAAATCACATTCACATAATCATATTTCATATTAAATTTCTATAATTTTTTTATAATTAGAGTCATAGATGGACCATTTAAACCAGAGATTGATTTTCACATTTACTGTTATTCAGGGCTTTTAAAAGAAATTTTTAGAACTGCACGACCCTTTAAAAAGCCATAGTGAATTATTCCAAATCGGATGACAATGAACATTTTAAAACTAGTTTTAACTGTACAAGTGTGCTTCTACAGCTGCACAAATTCATTTAGAACTGCCCTTTTGTGTAGAACTGCGCAATTAAAAGCCCTGTTATTATATTATTATTACCCTTATTATTATTCGTTAAATGTAGTTTGATAGCGTTTTTTCAGGCTTACACCAGACTTGGGCTTAATAATGAAAACGAGGGGCCCTGATGGGTGTCTGTCCCGGGGCCCGATTTGGCTCTCGACGCCCATGTATACAGGCGTGAACCCAATCTTCAGAAACGAACGGCGAACGGCTTGTGTTTTTGCGGCCATGGCATGTGGTGCCAAATTGATTTCGCGGCGAAGATGTTTCCGGTGGTCGGTTCATTTTTCGCCAGGCACCGTGAGGCAAATTTTAAAGTAATTAGTTGCTGCGATAACAAAATTTGAAAGGACATAAATATTGTATTGAGTCGGACCAGTCTTCCAGGCATGCAGTCAGTATACTTAGTTAGGAAATCATGTTGTGATGAACAAAACTCAGCTTCATTAATCAACTTCAATCCATTTAAAAAGTTGTAGCCCTGCTAATTGTTGGGATCCCAAAGTATGATCATATATTTAACCAGAGGCGCAACTAGGGGGGGCTGGGGGTGCTTGAGCACCCAGGGTTAAAATGTGACCCACACATTTTTCCAAATCCGAAGAGTTTTTGGGGGTGGGGGTGGGGAGGTATGCAAGAATTACCGATATGCCTTAGGCCGGACAAAGCTGGTAGGGAAGCAAGACGACTGCAGTCTTGTAGGATTATATATTGCACTGATACTGAATACCTTACTCTCTGAGCCTGATTCCACTGAAAACCACAGTTGCAAATTTGGTCGTTGACAGATAGATTTTCTTCAAAGCCGGAGTTGGCCTAGATGTGGTCTGAGGAGGAATGTGACGCACAATTTATCATTCTACAAGGTAGGGCAAAGTGGTCCGAAATATGAGAGGACAACTGAGTATTAAGACATGCAGCTGTGATATGTATTAGATTCATATATATATATATAAAAATATATATACACATACGTATATACATACATACATACATACATACATACATACGTACAGGCATGCATACATATATATATATATACACACACATATATTACATACATGTAGATGCTTAAATACATAATATTCTGTAGATTAGATTGAATGGCTTTACATCATGCTATATTGTTCATTGGCATGAACTTTGTATTGTTTCTCTCTAGAAAGTCTGACTTATATTGTTGCTTTATTGCATTATGATAAGGGCGCTATAGAATTCTTGAGATTATATTGAATGGCTTTACATCATGCTATTTTGTTCATTGGCATGAACTTTGTATTTTTTCTCTCTAGAAAGTCTGACTTATATTGTTGTTTTATTGCATTATGATAATGGCGCTATAGAATTCTTTAGATTAGATTGAATGGCTTTACATTTGGCTTTTCTCTGTTTAGCCGTGGCTGGGCTGGGAGCGCCTCTGAGTAGGTTCCTTGAAGGGGCGCTATATAAATGCTCGGAATGAATGAATGAATCATGCTAAATTGTTCATTGGCATGAACTTTGTATTGTTTCTCTCTAGAAAGTCTGACTTATATTGTTGCTTTATTGCATTATGATAATGGCGCTATAGAATTCTTTAGATTAGATTGAATGGCTTTACATCATGCTATTTTGTTCATTGGCATGAACTTTGTATTGTTTTCTCTCTAGAAAGTCTGACTTATATTGTTGTTTTATTGCATTATGATAATGGCACTATAGAATTCTTTAGATTAGATTGAATGGCTTTGCATCATTCTAAATTGTTCATTGGCATGAACTTTGTATTGTTTTCTCTCTAGAAAGTCTGACTTATATTGTTGTTTTATTGCATTATGATAATGGCACTATAGAATTCTTTAGATTAGATTGAATGGCTTTGCATCATTCTAAATTGTTCATTGGCATGAACTTTGTATTGTTTTCTTTCTAGAAATTCTGACTTATATTGTTGTTTTATTGCATTATGATAATGGCACTATAGAATTCTTTAGATTAGATTGAATGGCTTTACATCATGCTAAATTGTTCATTGGCATGAACTTTGTATTGTTTTCTCTCTAGAAAGTCTGACTTATATTGTTGCTTTATTGCATTATGATAATGGTGCTATAGAATTCTTTAGATTAGATTGAATGGCTTTACATCATGCTAAATTGTTCATTGGCATGAACTTTGTATTGTTTTCTCTCTAGAAAGTCTGACTTATATTGTTGCTTTATTGCATTATGATAATGGCGCTATAGAATTCTTTAGATTAGATTGAATGGCTTTACATCATGCTAAATTGTTCATTGGCATGAACTTTGTATTTTTTCTCTCTAGAAAGTCTGACTTATATTGTTGTTTTATTGCATTATGATAATGGCGCTATAGAATTCTTTAGATTAGATTGAATGGCTTTACATTTGGCTTTTGTCTGTTTAGCCGTGGCTGGGCTGGGAGCGCCTCTGAGTAGGTTCCTTGAAGGGGCGCTATATAAATGCTCGGAATGAATGAATGAATCATGCTAAATTGTTCATTGGCATGAACTTTGTATTGTTTTCTTTCTAGAAAGGTCAGCCAGTTTTATAGTTAATATTACTAGAGGTTGTGATATTTAAAATGTGCTGATTCAGGTGATGTGCTTTATTTTCACATGTACTTCAATGTGAATTTTAAATTCAGTTGCTCACTAGTCTTGTTTAAAATAAAGACTTTATGAAATAATGCACTTGTGATCAATTAAATGACAAGGCATGCATTGAGAGTGAAGCGTTACTTTGTCCACGGGAATCTGCATTATGATAATCTACAATGAATTACATGCAGTATGCAGGCACTTTTGATTTTTCTTGATGTGAAGATTTTCTGGTGTTAGTCCAAACCTTCGTTTGTAACATGTGTAATGTTGTCCAAAACTTGTGATTATGAGCTTATCGGGTTTTTCAATTAATTCATTGTCTGTTTAGTGTAGCCTACTGTATTAGCATGTTACTGACGGTTTGGAGCAGTAAGAATAAGGGAAATAACCTTGAATAAATGGTAACGGTAATTCTTTGTAAAATAAGTCAAATTAGCCGTTAGCAACCGGGGTGAAATTTAGGTAAATATATCGTTAATAGAAGGGGATTCACCGTAAATACAGAACAAATAAACCGTCAATTGAAGGTGATTCGCCGTTAAAAAACAGGAATTAACCGTTAGTTGAAGGCCATTTACCGTAAGATAACGGTAAATCGCCGTGAAACCTCCGTTACAAAACAGGCATACATCGTTAAAATACGCTGAATTGCCGTATAAAATACGGAGAATCGCCGTAAAAAGACGAAAAATCACCGTTAAATTAAAACGGGTCGGCCGTAAATGAGATAACGGGCGACCGTTAAATAACGGTGAAAGGCATGGCAACCGAGTTGCCAGGCCTTTCACCGTTATTTTACGGGAAATTTTTAACAGTGTAGAGTTGACAGTGGTGCAAGAAAGGGAGATTCTATGCTTCCAGACTGTTTGCGGTGACAATGAACAAAATTATGGAACCCACAGTCCAGGAGTAGCATTTAAGCCATTTGTGGGATGTTTGGTCGTCAATATATCAGGGTGAAGGTCTTCACCAACCTAGACTATGCGGCTGTCTCCCTACTGGCGCATATGGCAGAAGTACAACTCATGGCACTTGAAGTTTTGGTAGAGACGTCTAAGCCTGTCGTCTGGTTAACTCGGACAAAACTAAGACCCAGCCACCATCAATTAACCAATCAATTAACCAATCAATTAACCAATCAATTAACCAATCAATCAATCAATCAATCAATCAATCAATCAATCAATCAATCATGCAGTCTGTCAATCAATCATTCAATATAAACTTGATTGATTGGACTATCCCTTCTACTCTAGCCAGAAACGTTCAATGACTGCAGGTGAAATGCTGGAGGTAGTGCATGGACGCATTCATGTACCGTGGCGCCTAAACAGTACCAAGTCGATCCACCTAACAGATCGGAAGGTGAATCGCTATGGGCAGATTCTGCATGGTCTCTTTAGATAGTAGCATTTGTCGCTACGCCACTGAGCCAAGCTGCAGCAATATAAGTTGGGTGTGTTCCGGTACACCTCAGCAATAAATTATCTCTTGTAAACCTTTGTTCATTCTTGTCATAGTCTGATGGCTAACTTGCTGGACTGTAAAGTGAATGTTTGAGGAGTCAAATCTCCGCCAAAAGATAAAATACATTATACGAAATATACAAATACGACATTTGTGCTGCACTACCATGTAGCACCCCACCCAATTCAGCTATAGTTCACTAACTCCACACGAACTAAGAAAATGAAGTCGTCAAGATAGCATATTCATTATTCATATCCAAGCGGGCTCTTGCGCTTGGCTTAAGGAACTGTTCATCTTATTCTTTTCAGCCAAATGCCTAAGTCTGCTAGTGTGTGTGTTGTTTCTCCTTGTCTCGTTTCTAGACTGTGTATAAGAGCTTCTGTCGTCCGATTATAGTAAAAGCCTACACTGCAACCACCTTAAAGCACCAATTTCGGGAGACGTATCAAGTCCCGTATTTTATCGAGGTTGCACGATTACGGGGTCATATTGTGAAGCCTAATTAAGGTTGAGACCATCATAGCCATTAGCGTACCTATCAGAATTCGTGCCAAGTTCCAGCAAATCCGCTGATTTGCGCGACAGTCATATAGAACACCGTGTCTTACCACGCTATTGAATCTCTTGCTAGTAGGGTCCTAAATTCACATGGGCAGCGGTGAAAGCTCTTACACGATCAATTCACTGAATATGAACAGGACCGAGAAAATGCAGTCTCTATAAAAAAGAGAGTGTTCATTTGCATTTATTTACATGGCATAGACCATCCTGCTGCATAGTTAGTAACAGATAGTTTAGGGCTTAGCCAATGCTACAAGTAGAATTGTAATTAGCCTATATTCGTTCACAGTATCTATAGACCGGTGTCCTGGATAAGATGCGATGCGCTGGGAATGATATTTACCTACGCGCTTGGCTGTCCCTTCCAACCACTTACCAACCAAGCCCCGCCTTCTTTGGCAACAATCCAATTCATTTGCACGCAGGCAATATTAGACACATTCAGAGAACGCATTGAGGCCACCAGACTGAGTCCGCTGTAGATCGAAACTGTTCCAACCAAAACTTGGAAATTTACAGATGAAATTCTCTATAGTTTACATTCGATAGAGATCTGTATCAGTCGTGATGCTTAGAGTTTTCGCGTTGCTATTCAGCGGCCGGAGTGGCTTAGATAGCTTTGCCGATCGGTTGAGCTGTAGAATCACTGTCTGTATTCTGTTGGTGATTTCCGTTCTGGCCATGGTGAGGGTTTTGATAAGTGAACCTATAAAGTGCTTCACACCAGCGCAGTTCACCACCCAAAATGTTGCTTTTGCAGATGAGGTAAGACATAAATACGACTCTAAATACAGGGCTATACTTTTGCACCTTTGAACTGCTATTTTTATATTCAAGTTTGTTATATTTATTGAACTGAAAGTGCTGGTTGAACGTGTATCCTACAGTTATTTGGATATGTGATGACTTTAATGCATTTGTAAGTTAAGCCGTTAATGTTCGTTGAAGAAAATAAATTCTTTTATATGATTATTCTAGGAATAGTTTTATTCATTATTAGGTAGGCCTAGGCCTATATCAAATCCAGTACAATTTCCAAACTTCTGTAGCGCCGTAATCGTAGTGACATGGCATCGCAAGGCCAAATTGCAAACGGTTGTGGGAGAGACTATTATAATCATTTCCCGTTTTGTTGCTATGTTGAACTTCTGTCCCTAACCGCGAACTTCCATCGGGCAGGGACGCGTTCTCTCTCTGGCCCTGCGGTGTGGAGCGAGCTCCCTGCATAGCTGCGCCTCTGACACGTTCTATTCCAGTCTTAAAACTGTCTTCTTTATCCGAGGTTGGATCGGGAACACTCCTGAATGGTTACTTTTAATGGAGCTATATAAATCCTCCTATTGAATGAACTAAGTCAGTGTAGATCAACGCCTAATCTTGAAACGTATGCTTCAAACAATGTCCAGAGCGGCAGATCAAACAAAAATTCCGTTGCATTCAATATAGACAATATTTCACCGCAAAATGGAAATTCCCAAGAGTCTTATTTTACATTACTTATCGACGGGCAACTACTTGGTGACACGTTCGTCCCTTGGTAGTATTGTTTATTCACTGAATTGGTTATACTTATGGTCATTTGGCTTTATCAGTATTACTTATTTATTTAAGAATTGAATATGAAATTATTTGAATGTTTTACAGGCTTGTTGGCTTTCAGACACATATTATGTACCGATGGATGAGCCTATACCAGGTGAAATATTTACTAGTTCTAAATCCTCATATCATGCTGCCTTCTACCGATGGATTCCTCTTATCCTCGCGTTCCAAGCCTTCTTCTTCTATTTACCGAAGCTGTTCTGGAACCTCACATCTTCCATTTCTGGATCCATCAACGTTCTTCACATTGCATCATCACAGACACAGCATCACGATCCAAATGCTGCTGCACAAAACGTGCAGTACATGGCCAAATGCCTCGGCAAACATCTTGTCGAGTTCGACATACAATGGAAATTCGCGTCATCCGCTGAAAGATTCTGGCTTCTACTCAGAGGCAACTGCACTTTCATATTCTACATCGTGGTCAAATTGTTGTATGCCTTCAATTGTCTTCTTCAACTGATTCTTATAAACGGTTTTCTTGGAGGTGGCCTAAATGTCTTGCACCGATTGACTTCTGGAACCTTGGAAGATCCAGAGCAGACGGAGTACCCGCTTCCACGCAGAATACTATGCGAAATGGCAATAAGGCACCAGTCGCGCGTTCATACCTACGTTCTCAACTGTTCACTTCCGTTGAACTTCTGGTACGAGATCGTGTTTTTTTTCCTGTGGTCCTGGCTTCTCCTTGTATTTTCAGCAACTTTGTGGAGTCTCACCTGCTTTGTCATTTCGATGGTGAATTTCTTCTACCAAGACAGGTGAGCATCGTCCTTATCAAATAGTCGTCAGATTTACAAAAATGCATTCCACATTAAAGGAATATTTAGTAGTATTCAACTGAACACAAGATAATCCGGAATATCTTAATGTAATCTTATCGCAGATATAATATTGTCGTTTTACTCACTTCTGAAGCGTCGATTGGCCCATGCCCAAAAATGAAACGCTTCAACTTCTTTAACTCAGCAGAATAATCACTCTGAAAGTGAGATCCTCTAGACTACAAATAGTCGTCAGATTTACAAAAATGCATTCCAAAAATAAGCCACTCGTATTACCACCGTAGTATCACAACCAATGAATGATGACTGATTAGGCGTTCGCTCTAGGCCTACAATAACTCCGTTGTTGTTACAACTGTTGCTCTACCGTTAAATCGTGAAGATTTTAAAATATGAATAAGCCAACGAATTGTCTACTAATTACCTAGATTTTGATTTCTGATTGATCCATTTATACTCGGGTAAAGCAAATTAATAAAACGAAACTATTGTTCAACAAACGATAACAGTGACAAGTGCTTACAGTCGTAATCGTAAGCTCCAAACTTCTGAAGCGCTACTCATAAAGCTAAGCGCAATGCACCACAGCTGATTCACGAGCGCTGCGTCGTATCAGAGAGGTTGTACAGAGATGGATGTCTTTCGGAGGTCCGAGTCCCGTTTCCAGAGAGACCAGAGAGAAACAGATCAGCTGTTACAGTGGGTTTCGTTGAAGACGAGAAATTGGAAGGCAGAGGATTGGATGGATTAGGGTAGGAATTCTTGAAGAGGAGAGTCTTCAATTTGGAGTGGAAAGCCCGTGTGGTTACAAGTATAGAGCAGCCTGAGGCTGATGATGGTGAGTGACTGGCGGATTGATGGAGGAACTAAGAATATGCGGAATTCAGAGGGAAGTTCGTTCCAGAGTTGTAGTGCAGTCCGGGATATGGATCGGATGGAGAGCTTGAGGCAAGTAGTGACTGCTTGAAACAGCTTATGAATGCCAAAAATGTGCGTATAAAGTGATATTCAATTTTGTTTAGTATATTACTCAGCTTCTGCGCAATTGTTGTATTATACACTTTGCAGATACTGTCGTCTAAGACTGTTGGCTCTGTCGAAAGCCAACGAGACCCAGAGCATTCAAGTGTCTAAGTTTGTTCGCGACTTCCTCACCAGAGACGCCTGGTTCATAGTGCAAAAGGTCGGTGTAATCTCCGGAGATCAGAAGGCAACTGAACTGGTATGCGGACTCTGGGAAAACTACATCGCGCATATACAGCCACCAGAATGCGCCAATTTGCCATCTAGTTGAGAGAGAGAGAGTTAAAATGACAGTTCTGTTTAGTCTATAGTCGCCACGATATAGTTTATATAAGCCTGACATTTACGAGTTTCTGCTGTCTTTACTAGAATGATGCAACATTTAAATTAGAGCGATGTAACATTAAAGTGGACTTTGATGATAGCTAATGAGTTTTTTCTTAACCCATAGAGAACCGACTTCTGCCTCCGTAACAGCATGAAACATTTGAATGGTTCAGATCTTTCAGACTGGATCTGGGTGAGTCTCATATTTAGTTGACTGATTCTGCTCATGACTTCGGTGCATTCTTTGACTCCACTATGTCTCTCACTGACAGTGTCAGAGGTATTTATAAGTCGTCATGATTTGCATAAATAGGCATCACATTCCTATGTCTGCCGGATGCTTGTTTTCGATTCCACTCATGTGTTCAAGGATGTCATTAATCTTCAAAAACATGAGTAGCAAATAATAATGTTTACTTTTTTAGGCCTATTACAAACACATTTTTAACACACGCAAAGTCACATAGAAAAGCGAATCTGAGGCTCGGTTTTTCAGTCTTTAATATGCATAAAATTCAGCCTATCAGAACTATATCAATGCATATTCAATAACCTTGTGGGACATTCAGTAGCATTGTGTGAGCTTAAATACTTCACGAAACCTTCTTGAGTCAAATCGAAAATACATATGATGATGGGGTTGTTTATAATTTTATGGCCCTAATACGACGTCTTACAGTTTCGACATGTGGTTCTTCAGAAGTTACCTTCGGATTCGCTAAATGGACCATTTTCAACCATGAGAAATTTGTTCGAGGTCTTGTCAATTCGATCGCCGACGAAAACCAGTGCATTATTTCCTGCATGTATGAATTGCTGGCAGGAGGATGTAATTCATTATTGATTTCATTATTAGACCTATACAAGAGCGGATCAAAGCAGGCCGCAAGGCGAACGCGTTAATCAACAAGGTATTAGGCCTAGTACAACCACAAAAGAATGGTAATACCATAATTTGTGCAGTTTTAACCTATACCGATGATACTGTCCTAATGCATTGTCTCTTAGACATTGCAATACAAGTAGGCTAAGCCTATCGGGACAAGGTACAAACTCGGCTTAACTCTGACTTACATAGCGAATACAAATTACATCTAGGCTAGTAAAACTCAATTTTGTACCATCTTATCGTTGTCGAGTGGTTAAATTTTCGGACAGTTAGGTCAAAGATTTTTTAGTCAAATCTCCGCCAAACTAGAAAATATAGGAGTGCAGTAGGCAAATTGTGAGATTTACTTTCGGCGAGCAAGTAGGCTATTATATATATATATAATTATATATATATATATATATACAGGGTGGGCCAGAAGTATTTGTTCAACTTTGAAGGCCTATAACTTAGGCAGTTTAGCAAGTAAGTGTATGCTTAATGCATCAAATTAAAGGTTGTTATATCAGCTACAACTGCTCAAAAATTTACATTTTTAGCTTTAATAATAATTGCGTAAAACTACTGTACTGAATATGTATCAGTTTACAATGATTTTAATTCGTCTATCTTGCAAAACACAATACTGGGAAAGTTAGTCTTTGCAAGTTTGCATTATTGATAGCCATTAAGAAATCCAAGAATTATTTAATCAAATAAATATTCAATGTGTCTTCCACGAGCTCGAATGACTGCATCAATGCGACGTGCCCATTGATCTATGGTTCCATTGATGAGTTCCTGGCTGAGCTCAGTCCAGCAACGAGTGATGACGCGCTTCAGATGCTCGACGTTTACTATCCGTTCACGATAAACCCGTTGCTGCAAAGCACCCCAGATTGAATAATCAACGGGGTTTAAGTCAGGGCTATTAGGCGGCCAGTTATGTGGTTCGATGAACTCAGGAACGTTCGCGTTCAAAAACTCCACGGTATGACGAGAACGATGAGCGGGAGCTCCGTCTTGCTGAAAAACGAAATCATTTCCAGACTTCAAACGCATATCTGGCAGTAATCCACGTCCAAGTACCTCATCACAGTAGTACACGCTGTTCACTTTGGCCTTGGGTGTCACAAAGAATGGAGCAGTTTTGCCGAGATTGGAGACAGCCACTGAAACCATGACGCTTTGAGTAAAGTGTTTACGGCCTTTCAGAAGTCGAGCTGGTGTGACATCACGTTTGTGATTAACACTTGCATAGACACGGTCGTTTTGACTGTTTGTTGGTGTTTGGACAGTGAATATTTTCTCGTCAGAGAACCAAGTTTTGTTGATCTTCTCTGGTGTCATGCGCAGTTTGAGTCGCTTGCAGGCATTCAATCGTTTTACAGTATCGGCATCTGACAGTTGTTGAACCTCACGACGACGGAAAATTTTTAAATTTAAATCTTTCTTAGCAATACGACGTACGCTGCTTCGCGATATTCCTGTCTCGCGCTCAATCTCACGAGGACTTTTGCTTGTGCCTGGATTATCCTCTTGGCTACAGAAAGTACAGATCAATTCAGCTACACGAGCGATGTTGTCAGCGGTACGTGCCGAACGAGGACGGCCAGTAACAGGTTTACGTTTAGAACTTGCACTCGCGTCAATTTGTCTAATTAATCGGTTGAGATTGTTTTACTCCAGTTTCTAGCAGGAAATTTATTCATCATTTGATATGCATTTAAATGTTTTTCAATTCTTAAAATTCGAATCAAAGTCCTGTCATCTTCTGTTAACGGCGCCATGATGAAATTATTGTTTACGTCAGAAAACAAGGTAGGTGCGGTACACAATAATTATATGGCGCGTAGTGCAAGCTACCGTAATGAAATTTGTCGGACTTATAGCTGATATAACAACCTTTAATTTGATGCATTAAGCATACACTTACTTGCTAAACTGCCTAAGTTATAGGCCTTCAAAGTTGAACAAATACTTCTGGCCCACCCTGTATATATATATTATATAACACACCAGTCAAATCGGCAATGAATGAGTACTCAGACCTAACAGTGGTGAGAAGATCAGCAGACAGACTCCGATGCAGGGAATAAGAAAATGAAGTCGCTAACATATCATACCTAGGCTGTAGTATATATGGCTTCCTCTTGCGGTGGGCTTACGGATCAGCTCTGCTCTTCTTGTGGTTTCAACGTCCGAGACATTCAATCTCTTGTTTTTCGTTGGTTCTCTTCAACTCCTTTCTAGACCGTGTGAATAAGCATCTGGCATCTGCTTTAAAAAGTAGGCTAAGCCTGCAATGCAACCACCTTATGACGTCTTATTTTGGATACATCTGTTGGTCCTATGCTTTGGAATGACCTGCCCTCTACGATTCGATCTGTGATCCTAACTGGGGGTATTTCGGCCTCTTCTCGTTGTCTTAAGACGTTTCTTTTTCGCAGAGTTCTTCGCACTGGGAGCGCTTCTGATTGGGTATTACTGTGAGAAGCGCTTTATAAATTTCTAAATACAATTCAATACAATAAGTAATACGTAATAATGATGTTGCGCGATAATGAGGTAATGTTATGAAGCTTACTTAAAGTTGATAGTATATCTAGGGTCAACCGGGGGGTTATGGACCCCTTAAGCAACTTAGCTAATATATGCTTAGGTATGAATAAAGATTACAATGTCATTATTCCATTTCAAAGTACTCTACTAAAGGTACTTGGGACGCTATTAAATGTTGGGATATATTTGCATATTTTTGTAGGAAATTCATAAATTGAAATTTTTCTGAGTGTCCATATCACCCCGGGATTGGGGCGATATGGACACCCCACTTAGGTCCCTAGCACCTGAATAACATGAGACATTTATTAACATTATTAATAACATTTATTAATGAAGATTCAACAGTAATTCACATTACGACAACATAGGTTACCACAACAAAAGGCAACATGTTAAAATTTGATGGTTCAGGATCATTGTATTGTTGACCTGTTGGTAAATAACAAGGCTTACAAAACTACTCGCTACAGTGTTCACAAACAAACTTATTGCACCTACGCGAAACACCAGCACATTCAGTATGTGCCCACGATGAACAGCACTGACACTTGATGAATGGATCAACTGAAACTGACCATTTTTCGTTACAATATAAACAGCTTGCATCACATTTAGCATCAACCTTTTTAGAAACTATTTGTTTTCTACCTTTGTCTCCACCTGCCGTAGGCCTACACTGAGAAGCAACTTTTTTCTTAACTGATGAGACAGGGCCTTTTACAGCCGATTGTGATTTAGGGGAGACTTGGGACCCTTGATCCCTAGGCACCCTTGATCCCTCAGTCATTTTACCTTAATTAGGCCTACTTATGAAATATTTTCTTTTCATTTTAACCACGCAAAAGGACAGGAAGAAGGTCAAGGACATAAACGTAACAGAATGATTCACTACCTTTCTTCAATACATCAGTAATTAAGGAAAAATGACTGAGGGATCAAGGGTGCCCAGGGATCAAGGGTGCCAAGTCTCCCCTACATTTGGAAACCCTACTTTTCCCCTTTTTAACATTAACACTTTTAGCAATGCGTTTTTCCTGGCTAAGTTTAGTTTTGTATGGTGAACTAGTGAGCACTGTGCTATGCAAAACAGGTCTTCTTTTCTTTCTGTCAACAGAGGGTTTAACTTCAATTTTTTCATTCATAATATCACTAAATGATACATGAGATATGTTCGCAATTGAGGTGTCCAACTCTAAAGACACGGACATAGATGCTGGACCTGGGAACTCCTCTAGTTCGCTGAGTAGCATAGACATGGGTAATAGATCCGGTGCCATCGCATCAAGCTGCCCAAACATTGACGATATACCCGATGGCTCTTCCTGTACATTGAGTGGCACAGACCATGGATCCGGCGGTTCCTCCAGTACGTTAAGCGACAATGACATAGGTGATGGGTCTAGTGACTCCTCTGGTATGCCGAATAAGACAAAAGATATATCCGGTGACACTTCCTGTGGACCTGTGACGAGCGGCGCACACATAGCAAATGGATCCAATGATGCCGCCGGTAAGTCGGGAGGCAGTGATTCACTGCTGATTGTTGGATGATGCTGAGGTATTGTTGCCGACGATTCACCCATCATGCCAGATACACTGCTGATTGTTGGATGATGCTGAGGTATTGTTGCCGACGATTCACCAATCACGCCAGATACACTGCTGATTGTGTCGTGTTTCCGAAGTACAATGAACGAAGACAGATTTAATGCACTCATTTTATTGTTTGTCCACAAGGACATCAAGTTAGACAATGATGACATTATCAATGCCTACGCCAGAAAGCATTCAAGGAGAATGACACTGCTTATTCCACTGGCATGTAACACTTAATTATTTTCTTTTTGGATCAAGGGTTGCATGATCAAAACCGATAACTGATTTATAATCGTTTCACTGTTAACCTTCAGTGGAGACCAGTTGTTTTATATGAGAAACTATATATTTTTTTAAGTTCCATAACATATTCTATAAAAAGGATCATTATAGTTTTGCGTGATCTAATTTCATATATATATATATATATATATATATATACGGGATTGGATTGGTAGTATTTACGCCCCCCCCCTAACCAGAAATCCTGGATCCGCCCCTGTTATCTGTCATCTGTGCTGATAGAAAATCTTCATCCGTAAATACATCACGTCGAAAAGGGTATATACCAGCTTTCTCAAACCCACTACATCCGTTCTTTATACTAGCGGCTTTACCATATGCAGCGCTGAAAAGTTCAGAGATTTGAAATTATGTCACTACTCTACCCGGGTGACTACGTAGCCATGATTGTATCTCGAGGTCATAGAACGAGTTGAGACTTTTAAAAAATGAAATGTCCAAAGGTTGAAGTCTATGCGTGCAGTGACTCGGAAGTGAAAGTAATATGCAGTTGTTCTCTTTTGCCTTCTGAATCACATCTAAATTCTTTGTATGGCTACTGTGACCATCCAGAATAAGCAAAACAGGGTCAGGCCTAGATTTTGCTTGTACACAGTGCAGAAAGTGATCAAACCATACGGCAAAGAGTTCCTCATTGATCCAACCGGATTTTGCTGCCCCACCTATAGATCCGTGTGGAGCTTTGTCAATGAGTTGTGGTTTGAATCTAACGCGAGGGAAGATTAACATCGATGGTATAAATGTCCCACAAGCGTTAACACAACACACTGCAGTTACTGTTTTCCCACGCTCTGCACTTGTTAACGATCCAACAGATTTCTTTCCTCTACGCCCAACAATCTTGTGTGGCTTGTGGCATACAGTGTAGCCACTTTCATCAACATTGAATATGTTTGATGGTGGAATAACCTGAACATTGTTCTTGATCATTACTGACTCCAAAGCATCGTAAAATCTGTTGACCTTTTCTTTATTAAAGCCAGCAGCACGAAATATTGAGACTGCTTCAGGCTTCCGAACTTACAGTGTTGGATGTCTCTTCAGGAATGCATTTGCCCAGTCTTCGCCAGCTAACTGTTTGATGTTATTGAATGGATGTTTTATTTTATTTCTCGTACAAAACTGGTATACTAGACGGCGAATATCTGAAACCGTTAAACCAAAGAGTCTGGCTTCATAATCTAGAATAACTTGCACAAGCTGTACCTCTTGATCACGTGTAAGGACGCTCGGACCTCCTAGAACTTTAGTTATTTCATCACCTGACACCTCCAGCTTCAGCTTTCGTCTCAACGTTGTGCGAGGGATGCCATAATCTTTTGATGCCTTTTTCAAAGATATCCCTGATTTACTGCTGCAACTGCTAACTTCGCATTGTCTAAGGACCACTGAGCTCTAATGTTTTTATTTCGGAAAATACGTGGCATTGTTCACAATATGGTAACTAAAAAGCCAAATACAAACAATAGGCTATAATTATGCCAATATAGGCCTAACTAAATCTGCTTCAAACATTCTTTAAGTAGTCACAATAATCACAACCGGGGTGATATGGACAGTAACCGGGTTGATATGGACACTGTCCATATCACCCCAGTGTCTCAATGTCCATATCACCCCAATAACAATACTATGGGAAATCGTCACTTTCTCACTTTTAGGAAGCACATTACGTCAAATAAAATATACATTCACAACAATAAATAACCTTTATTTCAAACTGCTAACTTCAAATTTTTAACTCCCAAGTGTTCCTTTTTATATAATTTTCAAAATTAGGGTTATTCAATAAACGAAAATCGGTTAATTGTAAAAAGAACGCGTATAAACCTTAATTTTACTATGACGCCATCAAAATATAGTGGAAAAGTGAAGGACGGATGTGCATAGAGCTAAGAACTGCATAGAGTTCATTTTATTACCATCTTCAGCTGTAGAAGACCGGTGGCCATAACACCCAGGGTGTCCATAACCCCCCGGTTGACCCTAAATCTATTACATGACAGAATTAGTCATGTCGGGGTCCCGAGTCTCTCATCATCATCATCATCATCTTCATCATCATCATCATCATCATCATCATCATCATCATCATCATCATCATCATCATTTTCATTATCAGCAGTTCCTGACGCGAGCCATTTGACGGCGACGGGTACGAATAAATGATCTCTTTTGTCCTCGGACATTTGTCAAGGCCATTTCTCCCTTAGTGTAAGTCCAAGTGATGTTATGTCCTCATTTATATTATCTACCCGGCGTAGTCTTGTCTGCCTTTGTTTCCGTTTCCTTCGAATTAATGTCTCTCAACATTACCGAAACAGCTATACCACGCCATCACCACGTCAAGACATACCACATCCTTGTGTCTAGTAACAGGCAAATTGCGCAGTATTGCAAGAAGAATTGTGGATGTGTGCATTACTCTCATCAGTCTACAGTAGCCGTCGAGAGAAGAGTGCTTGACAATAATTTATGTGTTTATGTTTGACCCTGCGTGGAGCAGACTTTACTAATAATTCCATCCTGTCCTTTCCCACCGCTTATCGCTCAAGCCCCGCCTCCTTTGGCGACAAACCAATCTTGTCGTGTATTTGTTCAGGCAGAAATGTGGAAGCTGCTGTTGATGCAGCAATATTAGGCATACGGTAAAAGCGTACAACCATCAGACTAAGGAGTCTGACCCAGAAACGTAAGGCTGTTCCAAAGCTAGAGCTTTATAGTTGATAGTTTACAGAGTTAAACTTTACGTGTATTTCATAGAGAAGTGTATTTATTTAGACTCTCAGTCGTGATGAGCAGAGTTTTCGCGTTGCTATTCAGCGGCCGGAGTGGCTTAGATAGCTTTGCCGATCGGTTGAGCTGTAGAATCACTGTGTGTATTCTGTTGGTGATCTCTGTTCTGGCTATGGTCAGGGTTTTAATAAGGGAACCCATAAGGTGCTTCACCCCCGCAGAATTCACCGCTGATCAGTCTGCTTTTTCAGATAAGGTAAGCCTGTCAGTTTCGTTATATGATATACTAGTACCGTTTTGGGACTACAATTCTTAATTCTCTAGTTTGGTAAATTGATTGTATTAAAACCTATTTGCATGTGCTGTAACGTTAATTCACGTGCTAGTTAAATCATTCATGTTTGTCAACGCAAACAAACTCTATTGCATATTTATTCGAAATATAGCTTTATCCAACTGATTCATTATTAGGTAGGCCAAATCTAATCTAATCTAATCTAATCTGGGAATTTCTCTAGCGCCGCTATCGAAGTCAAGAGGTGTCAAGGTCGCTACTAAGCGATAAGGTCCATGTGGAGTTGAATATTTTATCCGCATTTTCGAAACTTTGTCAACGGAATTTGAAGCAGCAGATCTCAACGCTCGCGGGTTGGCAAGTCAGACTCGAATCAAAATCAAGTTCTTTGTTGAGAAAATTCAAAAATGCAATAGAAAGCTTAAACTGGTGACATCGTCAAATTTATTAGTAAACAATTGACATGGTCACAATAAACCAGAGCTTCACTGTATTTAGCAACCCATAAATGAATTGTGAAAGAAAATGCTAAAAATTGAAATAGGCCTATAGGCCATGCACAATATAAACAGCTGATATGAAACCCAGAAAAACCAGTTAACACTTATTTTTTATTGCAAATTCAATGCATGCACGAGAAAACATGAAAATATTTATTGATTTTGAAATGCTTGACTGACCAATAAATAAAAGTGCATCAATATAGGTCATTGCATCAATATAGGTCATTGCCAAAACTAAAAACAAATGTACAATTCTTATACTGACTCCTGATGCATTAATCAAACAGTTTAGTGCCATGTTTTCTTTCAGTGTGTTTTTGGAAACAACTGTGGTCTCATGACAGGACCATATCTCCCTGACTGCATCCAACTTATTTTGTAGCATTCCAACTGCTCAGAGGTGGACCGTTATTTCCAAACATCATGCTGTCACCTACTGATGTTGTCAACAGCCTATAGAGTCAAATAATGCTAAATCACACTGGCACAACTGAGGGGTTGGAAACGACCCCAGGTGTTCAATGAAGACTTAACGGGAGGGGGTGTTCTAAGAAAGACTAGGAGGTTGAACCCCTAACCCCACTAGGAGGTTGAACCCTAACCCCCGACAATTCTCACCCTGGATATTGTGTGAGTATTTATTTTATTGACCCTATATGCTTCCCTGCCGAGTAACTTCTGATTAGCTGATTCATTTAGTGACGGAATGAACAGTTGATTTACTGGCCGCCATGACACGGAGACTAAACCTATCAACACATTCGTTCTTTGGTTATGTTGTTTCTTCAATGATTCCGTTCATTCATTCTTGGGAGGTTGGATTTATTTTTATTACTCCGTTTATTTAAGAATGAAATTTATATGAAACTGCGTTGATATATTACAGGCATGCTGGCTTTCATCCACATATAATCTACTGATAGAAACGGTTATTCCAGATGAAGGCTTATCTAAATCCCCAAAAGGTCCTGCTGCTTTCTACCGATGGATTCCTCTTATCCTCGTATTACAAGCCTTCTTCTTCTATTTACCGAAGCTGTTCTGGAACCTCACATCGTCCATTTCTGGATCCATCAACGTTCTTCACATTGCATCATCACAGACACAGTATCTCCAGAACAGTTTAGATCCAAATGCTGCTGCACAAAACGTGCAGTACATGGCCAAATGCCTCGGCAGACATCTTGTCGAGTTCGACATACAATGGAAACTCGCGTCATCCGGTAAAAGTTTATGGCTTCTACTGAGAGGCAACTGCACCTTCATATTCTACATCGTGGTCAAATTGTTGTACGTCTTAAATTGTCTTCTTCAATTGATTCTTATAAACGCTTTTCTTGGAGGTGGCCTAAATGTCTTGCGCCGATTGAGTTCTGGAACCTTGGAGTCTTCATCGGCGATGTACCTGCTACCACGCTGGATACTATGCGAAATAAAAATAAGGTACCAGTCGCGCCTTTATACTCACGTCTTCAGCTGTTTACTTCCGTTGAACTTCTGGTACGAGATCACGTTTCTCTTTCTGTTTTCGTGGCTTGTCTTTGTCACGTTAGCAACTCTGTGGAGCCTGACCTGCTTTGTCATTTCGATGGTGAATATCTTCCACCAAGAGAGGTAAGAATCTTATTGATCATGAAGCATCCAGAAGAACTTATTTTTATTATAATTATATATAATTTCATACAGTCATAAGATGATCCGGAAAATCCAAATGTAATCATATATCTGTCATATATTATTGTTCAGAGTAACGCAACGGATTATTCTAAGGTGAGATTGTTTAGTAAATTCAAACCAGAAAAGAGCCATCTTGAAGATTAAACTTTTCCTAGTATTACAGCCCAGTAAGCTACATGTAATGCAGGCCCGAAATCAAACGTAGTAGGCCTATCACAAACCTGAAACCAATGAATGGAGACCGTCCGGACTGCATCTGAGTCGGTTAAACTACCGGACAAAGATTACACGATAGCCACATACTCAGGATACTGTACAGACGATAAGCCAATTCCTAAATCATTTTAAGTACCCAATTGTCATCCCTTTTGCAAATGATTGCGATTTGTCATTCAGGGTTAATAAACGCCTAATCTAACTTTTTAATTTCTGGATTATTAATTTCTACTCACGTAAAAAATAAAAATAAGCAAAGCTAATATTGTTACGGTGACGATAACACAATTGCATATCTAATTGATTTAAGCCAATAGCCTGAATAACGAAAAATTTAAAACGGTCAATTAATGTCATATTGGATACATTTTGAGTCGATATATTTGCTTCTATGGATTGAATATCGCTTCCGTTTACTTGTTGTATGTTATAATTTGCAGATACTGTCGTCTCAGGGTGTTGGCTTTGTCGAAAGCCAACGAGACCCAGAGCATTCAAGTCTCTCAGTTTGTTCGGAACTTCCTCACCAGAGACGCCTGGTTCATAGTGCAAAAGGTCGGTGTAATCTCCGGAGATCAGACGGCAACTGAACTGGTATGCGGACTCTGGGAAAACTACATCGCGTACAAACAGCAACCAGAATGCACCAATCCGCCATCTAGTTAAGAAAGATATAGTTAAAATGACAGTTCTGTTTAGCCTATAGAGTATAGACGCCACGATATTGCTGGTATAAGCCTTATAGGCTTAGGGCTTTCTATAATCTGGTTAGAATAGTTAAGTATTTAAATTATGCTTTCGTGCTGTTGACGTTTTGTGCTATTGTCGTAACCCGATCTGTAAGCATGGTTTGGCATGTATCTATGAATTTTCTGTAAACCATTCGTGCCACTAGAACTATACTCTTATATATCCACATTTTGAGAAAACGAGAAAAACGATTTTTTAGATTTGCTGACGAAAATGTTTCGCGCTGCTTCAATGCTGGCAATTAAATTAAAATTTGTGAACAACGCTGTTTTCTGCTAGTATCATGATTATGCTATATGTGATACAAGGAATCAAAATGAGTCACATCTCGAAAATTTTAGAATATGAATATTTATATATTAAAACCACATATTTGGCTTTAAAATGACACCAAAAGTTTGGTTCTACCTTCCTTTTCGACAAAGTTACGAATGATTATGTGTCAAATTTGGGGAAATTATTTTAAATTAATTTTAATATAGCCTACAATCACGAAAAATAAAACAAATACCTTTACAAAATCCTGAAAAAACACATTAAACAGTTAATTTCATCAAATGTGATATATCAATCAATCAATCAATCAATCAATTTATTGTTCCCAAACAATAAGATAAGAGACAACGCAACAAACATAAACGATTAAATACAACTCTAGCATAGTTAAGAAGTACAACATGTTTGAGTAATGAAGAAGATGAATGATCCAAGAAGAATATAATCAATTAAGCAGTAGGTCAACATGAGTTACAAAAAAAGAAGCTAACAACGTAAAGTGATGTGGGAGCAAAAGGCACCCCAAAGGGACAAGTCCCGCTAAGAGGGGGCCTAAGATGATACAGAATAGTTAAAAGATATGCAAAACAACATATTCTTTACCCATCTGCATTAAAATCTGAAAATGATCAAAAAATTACTCTCTTCATATTTTGCTGTTTTTCTAGCAATGTAATTTGACGACATACGACTCATTTTTATTCCCTGGGTCACATAATATGTGTATTTCGATCATTATGTAAACCGACTGTGAATAATTTTTTAGAATTATGGCAGGGTGACTATTTTTGGACATAGAGCTGTATAACATTATTGATTGCAGACAACGTGAGTGCTATTTACTTGGTAACTAAACTAGCACCGCTGTTGAGTAAAGCGCTTCAAAAGATTACGCCTCTATTCGATAGCTTCACGAATATACATAAAAACAAAACGGCACATGCTCAGGTCAATATAATAATAATAATAATAATAATAATAATAATAATAATAATAATAATAATAATAATAATAATAATAATAATAATAATAATAATAATAATAATAATAATAATAATAATAATAATAATAATAATAATAATAATAATGATGATGATCGAAACGCCGTTGCCTTCAGAGGCACCTTTGAGCAGCAAGAACTTGTTGAGTGAGCTGCCGTTCCAGACCCCACGTCTTCGGACATAGTTTTCAGAGCCTGAGGGAATAAAACTACCTCGGGCAAAAAAAAAAATAATAATAATAATAATAATAATAATAATAATAATAATAATAATAATAATAATAATAATAATAATAATAATAATAATAATAATAATAATAATAATAATAATAATAATAATAATAATAATAATAATAATCTTCGTTTATTTCAAACTGACACAACGCAGATGATTACAAATCAGTATGAACGGATGATCACAATTTATTACAGGAGTCGAATTTAACTGTATACGGCAGCCATGCAAGGCGCCCATCACGTCCTACATCTCATTTTACCAACGCGCCATCTCGCGAATGAATAGGCTGAGTGGACCTTTTTGGGAGGGTTGCGGGAAGCGATCCCGCTTCCCACTGCTCTTCACGCCATTGATTATATAAATACTCGATTACGATTACGATTGATGTTACGACTACTCTATGAACCTCCCCCATAGTATATACCACTACTCTATCATGGACCCCCCCCCCATAATATAACAAAACCAGAGACTGTTTTTGTGACAGCGGAATGGGACCTTTATCATGCATTAAATTTTGTGTGTGGCCACCACAGACAGCGAGAGAAATGGACTGAATGCTGAAATTTACTTTCAAATTGAAAAAAGAACGAAACTAAAATGTACAAGCACAAGCGACGTTAGTCAACATGTATTTCATAGCGTCAATCATTGATTTGATTGATGATCGACGTTACGAAATAGACTTATTTCACAAAAAATTAATTCAAAGACTAATAACAAATGCCTTACGGTATGACTTTTTCTCAGTCATGTGGTTGAATTTGTCAGCGTTTAAGCACGTGGTGAATCGCAATCAATTGGTCGGAACTATAGCAACTATATAACTATAACTATAGCACTTTGTCAGTACTGTTTGCGATTCCTGCTTGCTTTCGATAGAAAAGACCAAACTGAAAGTGTCTTTCGACTGAATGTTTCCAGAATTTTACAAAGGCAAGATACAGGAAGTTACAGGAAGCGGAATAATCATTTTAGTTTGTATTCTAGTAAATCTGAGAATTTTTTAATTGGCAGCTTTATCAAAGCAGTGAGGCACTATAAAACTGCTAGTTACACAGTAAATTTCTCATGGACTACATACAAATATAGCGGCCTATAATTATAGCCCTATATTGTTGAACATTTCTTTTCTCTATATTGAGCAGCGACAGTTTCAATTATATTCAGCAAAAATATTCAGCAAAGATATTTAGGCAAAATCTGCTTAGGGCCATGGGCGTCCGCAGGAATTTTTCCAGGGGGGCGCAAACTTTTCAGTAGTTGTCACAGAGACTAAATATAGGGTGTCGAAAGCAACCGATCTCTCCACATGCTACGCTCTCTCCCTCGGCTCTGGCTACCTCTCGATCCTCTGCAGGCGCGGATCCCAACATGAGAAACAATTCATAGACATTCATTGTCAAAAACTATTATGATAATATTACATTTTATATGACTGAAATCTGACCTTATTCTTGAAATAATAATTGCAATCGTCTGGGATTTGTCACTCTATCTATGAATTCGTCTTTGTACGATGAGTGTACATAAAAAAATCCAGACAACAAAGACCAGGTAAGACCTGATTTATAAACGGTCGTCACTGTCAGTTCCAACGAAATTATCCAGAAGAGTTCCTATTTTCCGTTCCTGTGGCACTGCCCGACTGACTCACAAAGCGTACCGGTAGTAGTAGGCCTAGAAGTTTCAGTTTAACGACCCGTGCGACAACAAAGATCAATAGATTCGCATTCCTCCTTCATCCAGGCTTGGGACTGGTTCCGAAGCTAGCGGGCTATATGTTTAAAAAGTCTGGCAGAATCCTGTGTTAGCTGGCATCTAACTTCTAAGGGAAGAAGCTGATTACTTAGTCAGAGACTGTGGCACCAGCCAGTGTCAATTATATATATATATATATATATATATATATATATATATATATATATATATATATATATATATATATGTGTGTGTGTGTGTGTGTGTGTGTGTGTGTGTGTGTGTGTGTGTGTGTGTGTGTGTGTGTGTGTGTGTGTGTGTGTGTGTGTGTGTGTGTGTGTGTGTGTGTGTGTGTGTGTGTGTGTGTGTGTGTGTGTGTGTGTGTGTGTGTGTGTGTGTGTGTGTGTGTGTGTGTGTGTGTGTGTGTGTGTGTGTGTGTGTGTGTGTGTGTGTGTGTGTGTGTGTGTGTGTGTGTGTGTGTGTGTGTGTGTGTGTGTGTGTGTGTGTGTGTGTGTGTGTGTGTGTGTGTGTGTGTGTGTGTGTGTGTGTGTGTGTGTGTGTGTGTGTGTGTGTGTGTGTGTGTGTGTGTGTGTGTGTGTGTGTGTGTATCATCATAGAACTTTATCAAGCATATTACGAATATTAATTTTTTAGAAATTGACGAATATTGACGAATATTAAAACTGGCTAACAAATATTATGAATATTAAATTTTTAATTTTGTTTAGTTCTTTTAATGCTTAATTTTTCAAAATCCGGGATTAATTGTAAAACGACCAGTGCCAAAAATATGCACAAGCACTGTCACAGTTACATATTGCAGTTACTCATCTTATAATCAGTTACTTCACTGGGTTTATTGTTCGAAGTGTCAAAAGGCTACGCGGGCCGGGGAAGATCATGCGACATTCACAATTTTGGCGCCCAAACTAGCCACAGCAGCACACAGCGACTCGATGACTCAGTTCCCTATCCCTCAGCACTGGCGCATCATTTGAACGTTAAACTGGAACAGAGACGGAGAGAGATCGTAAAGAGACACACAGAGACAGACTGAGTGTGTGTGTGTGTACGTGAGTGTGAGAGAGACAGACAGACAGACAGAGAGAGAGACAGACAGACTGACAGAGTGACAGAGAGAGAGATACTGTGAATCGGTTCATCTATTTTGTCTGAGGACACTTTTGTGATAAGACTGCTCACACACGTAGGCTAGGTGGTGGTATCCATATATATATTTACTGCATGCTGCTTGTATGTGGAGAATGGCGGTCATTTATACGTATGCATAACCGCCAAATGGCTGGTGGTAGAAACTGACGATGATGATGATGAATGACTATTAGCGCGCAAATTATACTTTTTAGTGTTACCAAAACCGTTGTGGCCTTGTGGGGCAGCATGCTCCCGCCTTGGCGCCACAAAATCAAAATTTGTGTGAGCTTCGGCGTGTTGGGCTCTATTGGTTAACGGTCCTCTGGTCATGGTCGTCTTTTTTACAGATTTCCTCAAGAGTACGGCAACCTTTGGTATAGGAAAGCTAATCGTGTTGTAGTAATCACAATAACCAAATAATCAAAATTTATCTGCAACTACACGCAAAATCCAGGGGGGCGCATGTGCGCCCCCTTGCGCCCCCCCTGCGGACGCCCATGCTTAGGGCCTACTTGTAACCGATCTTGTGGTTTATTCTCGAAACTTTCGAAATACAGAGCTACTACATTCCGGTATGTACATGCTCTATGTAGGCTATATATAGCCAATAATTATTAGCCTACAAGAATTTGATTGGTAAGCTTAATATTTTACAGCGCTGTACAAAACAGCGGTTTTATTCAGTTATCAAGAAGAAGAATATTCCTTAATTATTCGGTAGCGCGATACTTAATACCGTTACACTTAATACCATGACACTTAATACCGGACAATTAATCCCGACGACAATTACTCCCATGACAATTAATCCCGACGACAATTAATCCCATAGACATTTAATACTAGGTAGTTAATAGAAGAACGACTCTTTGTGCAAAATTTCATCACTATTTAATAGTGTTGCCCATACATCAGGATACAAGAATTTAAGACGGCTAAATGAAATTTAGTGAGACACAGTTTTCAGTGACCATTTATATAGATGCGAATATCGGCTGTAGTAGTAAAGGTAGACCAACTGTTATACATTTGTAATTACGAACATATAGGCCTACGAAGCATCGCGGAAATGCTAACGTAACCGCATTTTGGCATTGCATCGAAACGTTTTATTCGATTTTTTCACTCTGTATAACCAATGAAATGAATCAAACGCGCATAACTTCAGTTAGAAAAAAGATATTTTCATTTTGTAAAAAGTATTTTGAAGCAGATTAATTGTAGAATATGACTTAATAAAAAGGTCAGAAACCGACATGTGACGGGTTTTGGCACCTGGCGTCACACATATATATATATATACATACATATGGCCTATGTATACATATATAGGCCTATATAAGAGAGCAGGGCAACTGTGATAGCTTTTTGCAAAAAATTAATATAGCGAATTCGAATACGATGGATGTTATCTAATGCAACAGAGCATTTATATAGCGCCCTTCATTTATATAGCGCCCTTCATTTATATAGCGTCCTTCAAGTACCTCTCAAAGACCGATGCCTGGCGCTTTGTAGAGACATACCTACATGTACATAATGCGATATATCTGCTTGCGAATACCTTCATGTAATCATATATATAATATATATATATAATACATTATATATAATATATATACTTTGACGCTACTATATATATGCTTATATTATGAGCAGTAGTGTAGTCCTAAGAAATGAAGTGGGGGAACGCCTGCATATTGAAGTAAGCAAAAAGTGCAATCTTGCAAGAATTTTGCATAGTGTGAGAAAAAGTGGGGGAACGGCGTTCCCCACGTTTCCCCCACTACACCACTGATTATGAGCCTATGCATGCAGCGTCTACCTTGCAAGTCGATACACTTGCTCGGCAAATCCTTTAAAGTTCTTTGATGAAAAGCGTTTGATGGTCTTAGTTCGCTTGATGGAACTGGATATTCCGCGTTCCCTACAGCCATGGGCGTCCGCAGGGGGGCGCAAGGGGGCGCACATGCGCCCCCCTGGATTTTGCGTGTAGTTGCAGATAAATTTTGATTATTTGGTTATTGTGATTACTACAACACGATTAGCTTTCCTATACCAAAGGTTGCCGTACTCTTGAGGAAATCTGTAAAAAAGACGACCATGACCAGAGGACCGTTAACCAATAGAGCCCAACACGCCGAAGCTCACACAAATTTTGATTTTGTGGCGCCAAGGCGGGAGCATGCTGCCCCACAAGGCCACAACGGTTTTGGTAACACTAAAAAGTATAATTTGCGCGCTAATAGTCATTCATCATCATCATCGTCAGTTTCTACCACCAGCCATTTGGCGGTTATGCATACGTATAAATGACCGCCATTCTCCACATACAAGCAGCATGCAGTAAATATATATATGGATACCACCACCTAGCCTACGTGTGTGAGCAGTCTTATCACAAAAGTGTCCTCAGACAAAATAGATGAACCGATTCACAGTATCTCTCTCTCTGTCACTCTGTCAGTCTGTGTGTCTCTCTGTCTGTCTGTCTGTCTCTCTCACACTCACGTACACACACACACACTCAGTCTGTCTCTGTGTGTCTCTTTACGATCTCTCTCCGTCTCTGTTCCAGTTTAACGTTCAAATGATGCGCCAGTGCTGAGGGATAGGGAACTGAGTCATCGAGTCGCTGTGTGCTGCTGTGGCTAGTTTGGGCGCCAAAATTGTGAATGTCGCATGATCTTCCCCGGCCCGCGTAGCCTTTTGACACTTCGAACAATAAACCCAGTGAAGTAACTGATTATAAGATGAGTAACTGCAATATGTAACTGTGACAGTGCTTGTGCATATTTTTGGCACTGGTCGTTTTACAATTAATCCCGGATTTTGAAAAATTAAGCATTAAAAGAACTAAACAAAATTAAAAATTTAATATTCATAATATTTGTTAGCCAGTTTTAATATTCGTCAATATTCGTCAATTTCTAAAAAATTAATATTCGTAATAGCGCAAGTTCTATATGATACACACACACACACACACACACACACACACACACACACACACACACACACACACACACACACACACACACACACACACACACACACACACACACACACACACACACACACACACACACACACACACACACACACACACACACACACACACACACACACACACACACACACACACACACACACACACACACACACACACACACACACACACACACACACACACACACACACACACACACACACACACACACACACACACACACACACACACACACACACACACACACACACACACATATATATATATATATATATATATATATATATATATATATAATTGACACTGGCTGGTGCCACAGTCTCTGACTAAGTAATCAGCTTCTTCCCTTAGAAGAAGTTAGATGCCAGCTAACACAGGATTCTGCCAGACTTTTTAAACATATAGCCCGCTAGCTTCGGAACCAGTCCCAAGCCTGGATGAAGGAGGAATGCGAATCTATTGATCTTTGTTGTCGCACGGGTCGTTAAACTGAAACTTCTAGGCCTACTACTACCGGTACGCTTTGTGAGTCAGTCGGGCAGTGCCACAGGAACGGAAAATAGGAACTCTTCTGGATAATTTCGTTGGAACTGACAGTGACGACCGTTTATAAATCAGGTCTTACCTGGTCTTTGTTGTCTGGATTTTTTTATGTACACTCATCGTACAAAGACGAATTCATAGATAGAGTGACAAATCCCAGACGATTGCAATTATTATTTCAAGAATAAGGTCAGATTTCAGTCATATAAAATGTAATATTATCATAATAGTTTTTGACAATGAATGTCTATGAATTGTTTCTCATGTTGGGATCCGCGCCTGCAGAGGATCGAGAGGTAGCCAGAGCCGAGGGAGAGAGCGTAGCATGTGGAGAGATCGGTTGCTTTCGACACCCTATATTTAGTCTCTGTGACAACTACTGAAAAGTTTGCGCCCCCCTGGAAAAATTCCTGCGGACGCCCATGCCTACAGCTGCACACTATGCGTATACAGGTCGTGTCTTTCTCTAAGGTTTGCATTCAATACAAAGACGCACGCACACCGGCACACACACACACACACACACACACGTGAGTCGACGTTCGAGACTCGGTCCGTGTACAGAAAGCTTTGAATCCATATCCCGATGGAGCCAAGCCGCGTCAGTCTTCTAAAGGAATGCAGTATTCTATTAGAATTGTACCCGGCTATCTCTATTATGAAGGCACGCCCACATACATATTTAACGCTATTCACTGTTATCATTGCCTCAATGCCGTGGATATGAAGCGGCGCTAAATAAATTTAAAGGCATTTTGATACAGATATCAATAGGTTGGGTGAGGTGGAGCAAAAAGCCCCATTAAGCAAAAAAATTATGCTTAGGAAATGGTTTAGTGTTCAACAAAATCTTTCCACTGTTAAACAGACATCATTAACAGTACTAAATATTGTATTTGCTTGGTTGCATCAGAGTATCATAGTTAAGGAAATATTTAACATTTTAACAATTTCACTCAGGAAGGCCTTTTGGTTCATTATATATCAGCTGGGGCAATAGGCCTCCATTGGGGCTTTAGGCCTCATTTACATTACAAATATTAAAACCAGTATAGCATCAACAGAATGACATCACACTAGTATTTCACACACTTTTTATTTAGCACATAACACGACCCCACATACGGTACTAGGTCCTTGGTTGACTATCACAGCTAATGATATGCTGCTATAGGGCTTACATGGGCAGCATAACCAGATACAATAGCAGTAGCCTAAAAAATTGTGCCAAAGTTCAACAATGTTAAGTCTTACAAGAAAATTATGCCTATTATTATTCAACACAATTGTTAAATATTAACTGAAAGGCACAAAATGACTTCAGCAATTTCTATCAAGCGGCTACAGCTTATGAATACAGCGTGGCAGAAAGGTCAACATTTTGATGCCACTATCACGAGCAAAAGTAACAGCTTTCAAAGTTTTGCAGCCTAAGTGTCCATTAAGAAGCAGAAGAAGAATAGGCGATTTCTCCTAGCTGGGCTTAACCCCATCCACAAAGTGGTGCAACCAGTCAACAGACAGTGCCCCATCCGTCCAACCACTCTTTAGGGTTCAGCCAATAACAAATTAGTGCATCTTATATGATCTTAATGTTCTCATTCGCGGAAATAAGCATCGGTGGAATGTATGTTCCCGCTGCATTCGTGGCACAAAATAATGATAGTCACTATTTATTCTCATATAATTACAAACCATTCCTACAACACAAGCAGAAAAGTGCAACCAGACAAGTAGGTTTTCGTATGTAGTTGCAGGAAATTTTGAAGGAAAAGGCCCTGAAAGACTTTTGGCCAGGTCAAATCTATAGACATGATAGGGTATGGATATTCATATAGCACCGTAATGCCATTCTGTTTCCTTTGCATTAGCTTGAAAGCAGAGTAACTTTACTATCAGTCTGTTAGAAGTAAGATTAACTTGTGATAAACAATCTCGTGGCCTTGAAACTTATAAGTGTACATAGATAATTTTATAACGAAACGAAAAAAAATTGCTTTTATTGCAAAACATTTAACTGTTACTGATGATGATGATGATGATGATGATGATGATGATGATGATGATGATGATGATGATGATGATGATGATGATGATGATGATGATGATGATGATGACGATGACGATGATGATGATGATGACGATGACGATGACGATGACGATGACGATGTTACTGAAGAATCGATGATTTGTAAAGATTTTATACAAAATCATTCGCTAGATGATACTCGTGCACGTTTCAGGTAGGGCTGATCTAAAACTTATAGCGATTAGAAATAATCGAGGAGGCCTTTTGTCCAACCTCACCCTATCATGCATTTAGATACACAGGCGCCTGCATGTGGGCAAGGAGAAATTTACCTCCTCTGAATTTTTTATCTAATTATTCCAAATAAAAAATATTTATAATTTGCAAAAAGTAAAATAGGTTACACCAACACCTGGCTTCCTTGTTTATTAGGGTGCAGTGAAAAAATTTTTTCCCGAATTTCAACAAGTAAGAGCGAGAGAAAGTTGTCAATATATATCAGAAGTAATCTGTAAAATTAATGCAGCGATTGTTATAGATCTTTTACCTCCCCAACGACTTTGTAGGTAGGGTGGGTCGTAACGAGTAACTCGTGTATTTGAAATTTTTACCATCTTTGCAGTGTTATATTGTTGACTAAATGTAGGCTGGCAAAAATTTCCTCGTGCATTTTATGTTACCATGTTGCTTGTAGATTTAGGAAATATTTTGAAAAAGCCTTGTGAAATTAATAATGGACAGTTTGGACACACCAGAGTTGAACAAAATCACCAAAGAAATGACAAAGCAATAACACAAGACATTTAAAATTGAAGAAAAAACCATTATGTTGTAGACGTTACACACAGTCGCACACTCACGATCTCACATGACTGGTCGCACATGACTGACTAATAGTGACTATTGAGTAATTGACATATCAAAATGTTCCCTATTACCCAATACTCAATAGGGCCAATATCCCATTACCCAACACAATACTCCGATTTCGTGTTGAATACTGGCATAATAGATCTAGCCTCCAGTCGCGCGCTTATGAAACCATCTCTCGATGTATTACCGCATACAGCTGACTATGCCTCTGTTACCAACTTTATGCAGCGTTCCACAGCTTGGGTGTGACAAGGGAATCTTGGAAAGTTGATCAGTGGCGATTCCTTACATTTCACAAAAGCTGTAATATCAACGTCAGAAATATTGGCTGTTAACGGTGGTTCAGTTACGTGACATGATTGCCAGTCTATTAGTTCCGTATAATCTTCAGCATTGCAGTTGAATTCTGGCACTTTGAATACACGTACGGCGACTTTGGCAGTGTGTTCACTCCTGGCTGTCAGTATTCGACGCAAACCTAATTCGCGGATATGTTTTCTGTCATCGGTTATCATTCCAAGTAGCAGATTTTCTGGGTGACCAAAGTATCCGTTGCGATTAAGTGTTGCATTGACAACCTTCCTCAAATCGTCGGGTAGATATCTTGACAAATGAAATGTTTGCCACAGATGTCTTGACCCATCCTTGCATGACGGCTTACTTTTTATTGAGAACCACATTTGAGCGTAAACTGTGACGACATATCGCGCCAGAAAGTAACATTCCGACCCTATTGCCACTACGATAATTCGATACCTTTACCTTGATAATATTAAATTTGACACTTCATTTGTTTTTGTAGCTAACCTATGACCTGATATATGGATATTTTTCTGTTTTGGCGGCCATATTGGCCGCCATCTTGGATAGTAACATTCCGATACTATTTCCACTACGATAAATCGATTTCCTGACCTTGAATATATTATATTCGACACTTCATTTGTTATTGTAGCTTACCTCTGACCTGATTTATACATATTTTGAGTTTTGGCGGCCATATTGGCCGCCATCTTGAATAGTAACATTCCGACACTATTGCCACTACGATAAATCGATTCCTTGACCTTGATAATGTTAAGTTTGATACTTCATTCATCATTGTAGCTTACCTATGACCTTATATATACTGTTTTCTGTGTTGGCGCTATTATTGGCCGCCATCTTGGATAAAATGCATTTTTTGGGGTGACCCCGTAGAGGGATTTTGGCGGATTTTGGATATGTTATTCAGCAATGGAAACTGAGCAGGAAACTGTTTAAAAAGCTTCTGAAGCAATTTTGCCCAGGTTCAAGGTATATTTGAGCTAGATTGCCTGGACTATAATCTACGCGAGTTATTCGTTACGACTCCCCCTACCTACAAAGTCGTTGGGGAGGTGAAAGATCTATTATAATCGCTGCAAAAATGGTTGCACATTACTTCTAATATATAGTGTCAACTTTCCCTCGCTCTTACCTGTTGAAATAAACCAAAAAATATAATGACCATTACATTCACTGCACCCTATTGTTTATAAACACATAGAATGTATGGTAAGACGCAAGATTGGTGGCACAAATGGCACTTGTACAATTGACCTACTTATACGGTTGACCTACATCTCTTTGGATTGCTCTTTCTCCTTCGGTCCGTACTGCAATTCTTTCTCGCAGCATCTCCTCTTCTTTCTCTTTTCTTAAAACCTGCTTCTTCTCTCGGGGTCTTGCGCACTGGGAGCGCTTCTGAATGGTTCATCCTACAAGGGGCCTCTTTATAAATGTTTAGATACAATACAATATAACACATCTGCTATAACCTTTAACCAGATGGGTTTTAACAGCGACTGCAGCATTTTGCTTTCATGCTTTCATACGGGCTCAGAAACCGAGTCATCAGACGTTGATAATTATAGAGTTCAGTGTAAGCCTGACCCCGGTTTCAAAATTTGACACATTAGACCAGGTGCCTTGAGGAAGGAGTATAAGTGTTTATACCAACACAAGGCGCCTATCTACTATAATTATATGGTAGGCCTACATATATTTAGGCGTCTATGGCCAACACCTTGGACATTCCCCGCAACATTTCAACCGTACTCCACTCCTTTGTAAACTATTGATACTGATTGTAGGTATTAAATCTGATGGGGTGTGGGCCGATTGGAGCAGTCGCCATGTTTTAGTATAACTGCATAGACCCTTTTAGTTGAATGAATGATTTTGTTTATATTCACTCTAACTCAGATTCAATTCTATTTTAAAGTATCATGTGAGAATAATATTGTTAAACATGCTTCGACTGAAATTTAGTTTCTTGCTAACTTCGTGTTATTTAACACAGGGCCATATTATTTCTCCAGTTCAGCTACCAACAGCATGAAAGTCCGTATAACGGTGAGTCATAATAATGTTGAATTATGCACTTAACTACTTAATATTTACCATGAAATTTGGTGACAGATAGACTCAAGCAAGATTTCATATTGATATCAGATAGCGTGTTGAAATCTATATAGGCCCTATATATGCATTTGTGACTCTTTGTGGAACGCACTAGGGCGCTAAATATAGCTATTTAACAAATTGCACTGCGAGAGGCGCTATATAAATTGATAGATACAATACAATACATAGTATGTATCTTAAGTTACATAGTATTTATAACAGAGGTAATTTGCGTAAATACGTGACCGCAAACGTCTGACGAAGTAGGGCTATTCCTTGGACATAATATGACGTATACGGACGCGCTTAATACATTGCCATAATCCGAATATACAGGTGTTGTTCTTCGCAGGTTGACGTATCTTGATCGATCGTTCTAGATTTCATCGTCGTATTCTTCCTCCTCTTCTCGCCGTCCGAGGTATAGACGATACAGTCGGCGTCGGCGTCGGCGTCGGCGTCGGGGGCCGTGAGGGAAATCACCCATCTATCTTGGCGGCTTCTCCTTCTTCTTTCTCTGCGCGTTGTCTTTGAAGATGCCGGCGTCCATCTTCTGAATTGATCATTAAAATTATATGAAGCAGTTGCCACGTAATGATGGACTTGCGGCTATCGTGACAGGAGACGCGCCACTGGTCGTCTTCGCTCCTCCGTCCACGTATAGGCCTATACAAGCGCAGCATATACTGAAGGCTGTTCGTCTATATGTGTATTGTGTAACCTATCTGACACAGGAGTCGTATGCACGCAAGTGATATAATTGTATGGCTTGACATACATGCGCATCCACACAAGTCGACTCCATCTAATAAATCTCCACGTTTTCTAGGTCGCTGTTTTGACTCCATCGAATTAGTTGCAACTACTTTAGAACTTATTAGCGCATGCGTTCAACAGTATTATTAGAATTATTTTCATATACATATACATAATATTATATATATCACGTGGCTTAATAGGTGTGCAATAAATATAAATATTATGTATGCTGTCCAGCGTTGAAAACAACCTGCAAAAGCGCAAGCGTGTGTGCAAAGGCAGGAAGAAGATCCGCCATTTTGCATCAAAAGATGTCAAAAACCAGCAACTATAAGCCCAACATTGACAGGCAATCTTCGCCGTAAGAGAAGCCAGTTTTATTATTAATAAGAAACACGAGGAAGAGCTCCCAGTCGGTGCAAAATAAATATGTGAGCCTTGCACATAGGTGTTAGTGTTAGTGCACAAGTGATAAATTAAACACATATTGCAGCATATAAAGTACTGTAAGTATACTGCTGTGCACATATATTTAATTTGTACTTGTGATTATAATCCCACATTTGATGAAGCGCCGCTTCAATAATAAATTCATCAGCGGCGCTGCCGATATGAACCAATTAAATGACTGTCAAATAATACAGACTTCAGACGCTTGCGAAACTATGGAAGGACAAAAGGAGGAGATCAAGCGGCAACTGTCGAGAAGAGTGATTCCTGCTGGTGGATCCAACATAGGCAAAGCTTCCGGACTGAGCTGTAGCAGTATGCACACGAGGAAAAGTTAAGAGTCCATGGGCAGCCGACCGAAGGATGCCACGATCCGGGATCGAGGAGACCGAAATGCAGAAGTCGCTGAGGTATGATGGAGCAGAGGGAACGAGACAATATCGCAGCCACAAGCCGAAGCGCACACATACTCTTTTACCTTGATAATTGCTTAGAGCTGTATTTCAGTTACCAGAGAGTTTAGTTGTCAGACTCTACCAGGACCTACGTCTGATTCTGGATGTACCGAAGGTCGTTGCTGGTCTAGATTTTTTCCGAAAAGTCCGACTTCAACTCGGAACATGACACAGACCTATTCGTATGGGGATCACAAAAAAGTTGGATGACCGTTAGCCTTCCTGGGTTCACCGCGTCAGGCCTGATTGCATGGAAGTCTAATGAATAAATTATTATGTATACCTATTATGCATACACAAATTTGCATGCATACACATACTCTTCTTCTTTTGGTTCTCTGCCTTGCTAGGCGTGTTCGTACGTCCAATTTCGCCATTTTACATACTCTATCTTTGGACTACCCCTCTTACACGACACAGCGCTCGTGAATCAGCTGGTGCCCTGCACTCCACTTTAAGTAGCGCTCTAGATTGCGAGATTATAATTATCCGTAAACATAGAGTCTAGCCCAATCATTACAAGAGACATACCAGGTGCTGAATCGGTCAAGTATCGACTTCAGAAGCACCTGCTAGTGCTCGCGATCGCCTGAAGCCATGATCGAACGTGTTCTTGGTCAACAATTGCGCTCGTTCTGTTGTGTAAAAATGTTGTAGAAATATTTATCGTATTTTGTTCAAATGTATTGTATTGAGTCCTGTTTGTCAAATATTCTGTCGCAAACTTGTCATGAAACTTATTATATAGCCTACACTACATACACACACGTGTAATCTACTTCGTACTGTCATACCCATTCTTTGAACGCAGCGTGAATAAGCTGGTTTCCGTGACTTCGCTTTGTGGGCGCTGTAGAAATATCGAGATTACGATTGCGATTACGTCATCTTTCCTTTTTCTATTCTGCTGTGTTCTATTGTAAAATGTTTTCTTGTATCTAGTGATTTTATAACATATTAGGTTAAGTCATCTTATGCTGTGTTGTGTTAGGTTAGGTCATTTCAAGTCATGCCGTGTCGTCTTCTGAGATTATCCCTTAGTGAGAACAGTTATGATTCCGAAAATATACTCAACCGGATTATGACTAAATTCTACGTAGTGCGGATGCAACACTGTCGGTAACACCGTAAGCGGTGACCAAGGCCAGAGGAATAAGGCCAGATAGGCCATAAGAATGAGGTCAGATAGGCCGTAGGAATAAGGCCAGATAGGCCATAAGAATAAGGCCAGATAGGCCATAAGAATGAGGTCAGATAGGCCGTAGGAATAAGGCCGGAAAGGACATATGAATAAGTCCGAATAGGACATACGAATGAGCCCCGATAGGCCATAGGAATCAGGCCGGAAATCAGCATAGGAATAAAATTTCGGATAGGCCATAAGAACAGTGGCGTATGTTCCAATGGTGGGGTTTGGAGAACAATCTCCATCGAACTTTAAGAGTGGGGGGGAGGCTAACGTACGTTTTGGACATAAACTGGGGGTTGTTGATTTCAAATAATATAAGTCGGTCAAAGCGGGTGGCTGTTCTCTCAATCCAGGTGGGAGTTAGACGCCACTGCATGGGAATAAGGCCGGATAGGCCATGGGAATAAATCCGAATAGGCCATAGGAATAAGCATGACGACGTTCGTGTGGCTCGTTTGCGTCACTACTTACTCGCAAAAACACTTACAAACAGACCTACATCACGGTTTCCAGCTGATGGAGGATTCTCTCATTACAGCGCCAGCTCGAAAGCCTTTCGCGCTCATTATGCATATAAGTCTCTCCTAATGACGTCAGCGGCGCACAGAGCTCTATAAAGCGGAGCAGAGCCCGACGTTGACAGGCGCATTCTTAGGCGCGACATGGCGATCGCTCTCCGCCTGATGAAGCCACACATGCGGTTTGCGTGCAAGCGTTGGACTCCTTATACAAGTCGAGCGAATATATGAAGCTTGTTATACTTCATCATCGGCGCTACGCTGTAAATATATAGAGACGGCGGCGGCGACGACGTCGTGTTCTGCGGCTGATAGACCATATCGGGCGGCTTAATCATAAGCGCATAATCTAGAGATATAACGCTGAGACGGGACTCGATGACGGCAAATATTTGAGAGCAGCGGACCGAACGTCGTCCGTGCTATGGCTTGCAACGTTTCTCTGTAGGCGCAGCCGCCTGACGTTGAAAAACATTGCGGAAAAACGCTGGGAAAATGTCGAAAGACGAAGCTGCAGCGCAGAGACGCTGGACGTTGCAATGGAAGAAAACGAGATTTGATCGGTAAAGAGCTTAGTCTTTGCGTTCTATTAGTCTGAATAGTGAATAGTCTGAGAGTTGCCTAACATTTTCATTCGCAAGCTAGTTTTAGTCTTTGCGAAGATCTTCGACCTTGTCTATCATCTCGTTGGGCGTAAATGAACGAGAGAAATCGAATCATTTGCCCGATCGAGATCCCACTCTGTCGATGAGATCTCGTACAAACGCGATCCTGCTCTGTTTCCGACTCAACGAGTGCGATAATTAAGAAAGATAACCGCGAGTGAATGAAACCAACCGACCAAGAAAATGTTGTGCTTCGAATAATTGATCAGCAAGCGACGTTGACTGGTTGAAAGGTATGGTTTTTAAAAGATGAAGACAGTAGTACGCTTGTTTAACACCTCTCTGTTGAAACTAAGGATCTGTTGGCTGAGGCGCAAACAAGATTGCAAACCCGTAATCGCAGTCGTAATTGTAAACTCCAAACTTCTAAAGCGCCACTCGAAAAAGGAAAGCGCATGGGTACCATCTTATTCACGAGCGCTGACCACAACATTCCACCGTGGGTTTGTAGGCCTACTGATTTACCAACCAATAAAAAGAATGGACTGGTTTGGCTTCAGATGACGTGATATTCGTGCGCCATCGGTTGATGCCTTGTGCATTAGAAAAAAGTTTACCTTTAACCCAGTTTTACTTTAGTAGAGCCTGAGAGATTCTCACTACCTCGGGCGAATTTATTTTTTTAAATAAGTTTAAGCAAAATAGTAGTACTCCAGGGATGGCAAACAATCCTATTACTAGCAGAGCTCATACAGTGTTAAATTACATCACACTCCATGCAGCTGCTAAACAACGAGGCCATATGACCTACCTTTGTATATTATGACCTACCTTTTTTTCGAGGGGCCCTTCGCACTGGAAGCGCCTCTGATTAGGTTGTACTGTGAGAGGCAATCCGTAAATAGAAATAGAAATAGAAATATGAAAAAGACATTCAATTTGAATTTGTGCATATAGCCTAGAAAGATAATCCAATCCAACATAATATAATTACTTCTCTAGCGCCTTTATCATGCTGCACCAAACAGTGATCGATGGTCGCTTTGTTCTTATTCTTGTAGTAATATCGTCAAGATTCGTCATCAGTTGGAGAAGCCAGGTCGAAGTTAGATTCAGAGACACGAGAATTGAGAAAAACTGAAACAGGTGAGTTTTAAGTTTAGTTATGATTACATAAATATATATATATATATATATATATATATATATATATATATATATATAATATTTTCGTTTATTGAAACAATCCGGTTGACACACCGCAACCGGTTACAGTGTACAATTATGCAATTGAAACAACACAAATGACAGAAGACATAAATCTTAACTACTAACAGAACAGACAGCCTGCAATACACGGCGCTAATAGCAGCCTACTAAGCATGAACTGACAGAGCCTAGCAACTGACAGAGCCTAGCAAAGTGCATGGGCAGATAATTCCAAAGCTTTGGGTGAGCTAGTGATAGCTAAACACTGTTCCTGTGCTGGGGTCAGTAAAACAAAATAGTAAGTGTCCGATCGAGACATTGCTGGTATAAGGGAGAGCGAGTAAGAAGTGGATTTCGGTGGTTTGCTTTGAATGGAATGCTTTGCAAACTACACGATTGATTTTAAATGGAATTCTTCACTCAGTGGAAACTAGTGTAACGATTGAAATATTGGTGTAATATGTTGATACTTGATAATTAAAGTATCAGGCAGCTATCCGGAAAATGGCTCCAGCGTTATTCCGCAACTACTAATAATAATTATCATTATAATAGCATACAAAAGAAAATGGATGAGCGATAGCGACATTGTAACTGCATGTTGTTAGGGAATGCCCTTCCTATACTTAGTACTTCTGCAATAGTCGGCTTTAGAAAAAAAAACACACTACGCAGCTTTTCTAAATGAAATATACTTGAAAATATTTGCTGGGCATGCAGCAGTTGAGAAACAAAATAATGGACCTCCTTGCTGTTTTGACGTCACGGTCGCCTCGGACACCTTTGACTTAGAAATCCTCTTCGTTCATCTTATTTGAATTAGTCCATTTGGAGCTACAGCTCACCAGTATTCTTGTAGTGCAGGCCTATATATATAGGTCTCCTTTGCCACAGATATTTTATTCCGAATAGCAAGGTGACCTGGTTGTTACTCGGTCCCATGCATACTTCGAACGATAAGCTTATTCCGTGTTCTAGATTAGGTTGTCTATATTGACCTTCGACATGACCTTCTTTTCTTTTTCGTAAATTGCGTGAGCAACTGAAAGCCATTTTTTCAGCGCAATTTTGTGTTGTCATGTCAGGAGCACCAACAAGGAGTTTCTCTAAGTTGCGCTATACAAATACGCAGTTCATTCATTCGTTCATTCGTGTATTCGTTCATTCATTCGCTCAGCTTTTATTCATTCCTAAGGCTTACCATTCGGTAAGTCGCTTATTTGGTCGTTTGTTTATTCACTGCACACACAGACGCGCACACACATGCACACACACGCACACACATGCTATATCTGTATGTATGTAGGCCGTTAGCCACATATGTCAGGCCTACATAATTATAATAATTATTATATCAGTTATAAAAACAGCTTATAACAGCATGCCTAGCGGTATACATGTTACATACAGTAGATGTATACACCGTGAACTGCGTATACATATGTGCATGTATGTGTGTATTATTTTGGACTTTTATAAACATCATATATCTATATATATCCAGGCATAATCTTCGTAATCACTGCAGATGAAGGAAGTGTCAGAGATGCGAAAGACAGATCCCGAACAGTTCCAAGATGCGCACGCACATCTCCATAACTGTAGACGTGTTGAAACGTGTGTCTGTACTTATCATCGGACGAAATCATAGCACATGCAGTCCCCATCTTAGACTAGACGACGCATACGAAGAAGTCCCGTGGCAGCGGCGGGAGGAGCAGCGCTTCTTGAAAGGTCGTTACTGGCCAGACTGATGGCCTTATCATGTGCGCCCCCGCCGCCGCCACCGCTGCCGTCCATAAGACTCTCTCGTCCATTGAAGACGCAGGAAGCGCCGTGCGTCTGTGGTCTACTCTGTGTCAGTCCTGTGTTTACGCATCGCGATAATAGGGTAACTTAATGCATCCTGCGTGAGCACGCCCCCGTGCGGCTGAATACATTCACCGGCTGTATGTCTTCCGGTTCACCCGTGCGGGCACACTCTTCACACCGATGTCTGCTAACGATGTCTGATAAAAGAGTAGAACTGATGCCTCTAGAAAGGTCATGGACACCACGATGTCTAGTTGATGCGTCATATACTGATGCAGCTTAGTAGGCATGGTTGTGTGTACGCTAACATGTATTTTTATGTATGTATGCATGCATGTATATATGTATATCTGATCACATAATATTATAGGCCTATAGCGCTTTTTGTGAACCCCAAAATTGCCCTTTACGAATGCTTAGGGTAATTGGTCATTAGTTTCTGATGGTAGGCAGCATAGAGTCACTGACGTGCTCTGTCCACATTATTCTTTGACGTTGGCTGATCAGCGTATAATATAGCAGACCTAATCTCGATCGATTTCTTCATTTAGGCATACCCATCAGTCCATGCCTACTCATCTTAGTCATTTCCCACACAGCATTCTCTTCTTTGTTCCCCTTTCTGTCCTATCGCTCCCGCCTAGCATATCATCCTTTTTCAAGTGTTTGGCATGTATGACTGCTTGTCGCACACTCACATTTCCTCTCTCTGTCTCTGTCTCTGGCTGTCTCAGCCTCTCTCTGTCTATGTCTCTTCTCTGTCTCTGCCTGTCTCTGTCTGTCTCTGCCTCTGTTTGTCTCTCTCTTTCTATATCTCCTCCTCTTTCTCCTCCTCCTCCTCCTCCTCCTCCTCCTCCTCCTCTCTGTTTCTGTCTCTCTCTGTCTGTCTCTGTCTGTCTCTCTGTCTCTGTCTGTCTCTCTGTCTCTCTGTCTCTCTCTGTCTCTGTCTCTCTATCTCTCTGTCTGTCTGTCTCTGTCTCTCTGTCTGTCTCTCTCTGTCTGTCTGTCTATCTATCTATCTATCTATCTATCTATCTATCTATCTATCTATCTATCTATCTATCTATCTATCTGTCTGTCTGTCTGTCTGTTTGTCTGTCTGTCTGTCTTTCTATCTTTCTTTTATCTTTCTATCTTTCTATCTTTCTTTCTCCCTCTCTCGCTCTCGCTTTCAGTAATGCTATAAAGTAATTTGGTTATTATTCAGGGTCTAGCGACGGCTTCATAAGTTCATCGGGAAGGTGCAATTCGTATTCCAATTTAAGAACTGCAGCATACAATTTCATTCCTATTTATTTATTTATTTATCTAAAGCACCTAAGGCGACGCTAAGTGAGTAAATTTCACTCTGAGATTCAAAAAATTAGAATGACCGACGCCAATAGAACAGTCAGTGTGGCTCTACACTTTTGTCTGATCTCCATCAAGTGGCAAAGTGAGTCTCTACGTAATAATAATAATAATAATTATCTTTTCTTTATTGAAGCGCCTGACAAACGCACTGCGCTGTACATTTACATGTTATGCAATTTAAATCTTAACTACTAACAGAACAGACAGTCTGCAATACACATGCAGGTGTTGGAGTGTTGATGTTGGGTGTTGGTGTTGGTGTTGGTATGTTGGTGTTGGGATTGGGATGTTGGGGATTGTGGTGTTGGTGTTGGGGTGTTGGTGATGATGGTGAAAGTGGTGTTGATGATGGTGGTGTTGATGGTGATGGCGATGGTGGTGTTGGTGATGGTAGCGATGGTGGTGTTGGTGATGGTAGTGATTGTGGTGTTGGTGATGGTGATGGTGGTGTTTAACATCCTATACCACTGCTCTATACTGGGCAGCTGGTGTTCTGCCATGGCAATTAGAGCGTCAAAATTCACCACTGAAGTGAATGAACAGTTTCGTAGTGGGTGGATGGTGCTATATAAATTCCAATGCATCAATTCACATTAGCTTACGTCATTTTCATCTCTTTCTTTCCTACTCCTCATCTGTCTCTGTTGCATTTTATTTTTTTCTTATGTGCTTTTTCTCAACTGTCTATCATCATATATAAATTCCTGCCATTCAGCCTACCTGCCTGTTTGGCTGCTTGCCTGTCTGCCTGTCTGTCTGTCTGCCTGTCTGCTTACCTGCCTGCCTGCCCGTCTGTTTGCCTGTCTGTCTTTCTACCTATCTGTCTGCCTGTCTGTCTTCCTGTCTGTCTGCCTATCTGCTTACCTGTCTGCCTATCCGTCTGTTTGCCTGTCTGTCTTTCTGCCTGCCTGTCTGCTTATCTGCCTACCTGTCTGTCTGCTTCGTAATTTCTTGCCTGCCTGCCTATAATTTTGCAGGAAGAACGTTAACGTGGTAGACAGCCACTCCGGTCTTTGTGGTGCCGATTATGGTGTAAGTCGTGTTAGCGGTGCTGAGGTTGAGGTGTTGGTGTTGGGGCGTTGGTGTTGGTGTTAGTGTTGGTGTTGGTGTTGGTGATGGTGGTGTTGGTGATGCCGCTGGTGGTGGTGTTAGCGGTGGCGGCTGCGGAGGTTGTGGCAGACGCATTCTCCATTTACGTGTGCGGGCGACAGCTGAGTGCAAATCCGCGTAAGTCTCGCTCAATCTATATTAGTTTCTCTTGTCAGCCGTGGCCTTTACTTGTTGTCGTCACAGCTTATTCCATTCCTTATAAGCCTTCGCCGCAGACTCAGACGCATTTACTCCTTTCAGACAACGCACTTCTCACATGTTTGCAGTGTAAATGGCTTCAGAAATTAGAACTTGTGTGAGTTAGAGTGAGAAAGATAGATAGGGAGTCAAGTAGGTAGGTAGATAGGACAGATAGGCAGTCTGAATAGGGTGGTAGGTAAATAGGCCGGTAGGTTGATTATGGATGGATGGATGGATGGATGGATGGATGGATGGATGGATGGATGGATGGATGGATGGATGGATGGATGGATGGATGGATGGATGGATGGATGGATGGATGGATGGATGGACGGATGGATGGATGGATGGATGGATGGATGGATGGATGGATGGATGGATGGATGGATGGATGGATGGATGGACGGATGGATGGATGGATGGATGGATGGATGGATGGATGGATGGATGGATGGATGGATGGATGGATGGATGGATGGACGGATGGATGGATGGATGGATGGATGGATGGATGGATGGATGGATGGACGGATGGATGGACGGGATGGACGGATGGATGGATAGATGGATAGATAGATGGATGGATAGATGGATGGATGGATAGATGGATGGATGGATGGATGGATGGATGGATGGATGGATGGATAGATGGATGGATGGATGGACGGACGGACGGACGGACGGACGGACGGACGGACGGACGGACGGACGGACGGACGGACGGACGGACGGACGGACGGACGGACAGACGGACGGACGGACGGACGGACGGACGGACGGACGGATGGATGGATGGATAAACAGATAGATAGATAGACTTTGTAGTGACCTTGAGCAAATCCTTTACTCAGAGTTACTCAGCACCATCGATTGATGCCTTATCATTAAATAGTGGTGCTTAATAAATGCAAATAGCACTAAAATAATAATAATAACTCAGATAATAATCCTTTAGTGTAAGATGATGTGCATTGTGCATTAAGAGTAAACTGTTGTTCGTTGCACAGTTATATATCAATAATAAGTCCCCCGGTAACAGCCTGTATACAGTTGAATGATTTTTCGACTTAGGCGCACGTATAATTAAAGCAACCTAGGAACGATACAACCGTTTCTTTATAAACGGAGCTTGTTTACAGTGTTGTTTCTCACAGAGCCACTGCACTAAAGTTATTTTCCAGATGACCTCAGAGTTTGATTTATCTGCTAGGCTAGTCAATGTGGCCGGTGATCTCAGAGAAATCTGGCATGTGAATTAGATCAGATAAACGTTTAGAGCCACACTGAATGTGTTACGCTGCTTTGCAGAAAGTTTGTATTATTATGTACATTATATGTATATTATATATATTATATATATTTATATGTACATTATATGTATATAGGTAATTCTGCCTACGGAATGCTTCAAAACTGTGCTTCAGTTTTCAAGCGTAAGCAGGGCTGAGCATTGCATGTATAATTGTATATCAGTACATATATGAGAAACTTTGGATTCTGTGCTAGTGTAATTACTAAATATGTTTTTTGCGCCTAAGAAGGCAGAATCATTCAGAGAAAGAGAGAGAAACGGTGGTAATCGAATGCCGAATAACAAGGGGTCAAAACACACGTAATAAAACGATGGCTATATTAAAGAGTGTGCATGGGAGATTCGGCTGTGACAAGATTTCCTTTGAAGAAAAGTCACAGCTTCAGGTGATGACAAAAAGTGAGGCAGATGCTCCATCATAAATTACTATTTAGTAAGTTCTACTGCGCCGGTGTCTGATGTCCAAGTCTTCAGCCGATGGTACACCGATGCCAGACCGTAATCAGGTTAATATTATACTGTCCGCTTTAAAAGAGAGGCATGCTGCCTACTGTAGATAAACAATTTTTAAAAGGAAGCTTTAATTTGAGAACGTAATCTCTTTAGCGATAGAGCATAACGAACAGATACAGACAGAGACAGACAGAGACAGACAGAGACAGACAGAGACAGACAGAGACAGAAAGAGAGAGAGTTTCAAACTCAATAGGTCAAACAACGTAAGAGGTCGTTCTTCAACAACCATCAGATCTCCTTGAAACGACTTTAGGCGGGTAACCTGACGATATTTTACCTTCTGCCAATAAGCACATAGTAGGTAGTTATTTACACTGGCGTTTCAAATGTTAAAAAGTAGAAGGATTCAATGACTTGGTGTGCAGTGCACTTGCAAAAAAGTGCCGTAAAGCACAACCAAGTCCAACGGAAAGAGCTTTTGAATGGCTAAAAGCACTGCCCTAAGCCTACATTAGAAGACTTTGAACGTCGATAAATCCTTGAGTTCCGTAGACTTTCCGTCAAAGGATGTTCACTTGGACACAGAAAATCAGTTACTGATCATTTACAAAATCTGTCGTTAAACATCACAGGATCATGACACCCTTTGACTGACAATGTGGGAAGAAGTGCCACCTATCTGTAAACTCTTGAAATACAGTGTACGACAGTATTATATGCAATTGTGGCCAGACCGTTTGTAGACATTATGGCTGTGTCCACAGATGGCAATTCGAACCGTCAGTTACTTTTGTTAACCAAGACACGGGTGTTCTGCACGGTCATATCAGTCAGTATCTGTGATACCATCGGACATTTCTTAATAAAAGCGTACGCATGAGTAACGTCCAATTTTTGCTCTGAATAAATCACAGGAAATACGGCAGTGCAGTAACTGCGTTAACGTCAACATGTCTCAAGCACAGTTTAACCCTCTATGAGACTAAAACGATGGATCGATTGATATGAAACTTGATCAGCATTGGCTAATATTAATGTATGTACTGTGTGCATGATTTGTGTTGTTTGTTTTGTAATATAATATAATGTAACAAGACATTTATATAGCGCCAAGTAAGAGTCACACAGAAGCGCTCAACACGTGGCCATCAAACAGCTGAAAAAGTTCGTCTTTAAGAGTCGAGAGAAAACCATGTAGCCACATGCAGCATTACTGGCACGTAAGATGGCGGAAGAGTATTCCAGATCCGTGGCGCCGCAATCGAGAAGTCCCGACGAGCACGGGTGGTGGTTCGAAACGAAGGTACAATCAAGTCATTTCGCGAGGCAGACCGGAGAGCCCGACGACCAGTTTGTATAGCCGTCAGCGCTCAGTCTTCGAAGTTATGCTGTAAGGCTTCTATTATTAAAAATAATTAGCCCTAGCACACCGCAAGTGATACAAATAACGTACAAAAACAAAACTGATGATGCTAATCGACAACTGCATTGCATTCAGGAGTCAATATCAAGCTTAACTAATGTCTGATTACTCCAAAAAGACTAGTTTGAAAACACACAGGACACTCGAAATGCCTGAAGTACTGACGAAGCTTTCACTTTTGTCTGTACACACTATATAAAGTGTTATATATTTGAAAGTGAAACGCTAGAAACAGGTTCCTCTTTTCTTCTCATAGGCCCTTGAGTCAGCAATGGACGAATCTCGATTCCAGAAAGCTGTGCGACTTTGTAGTTTACTCCGCACCTAATATCAGCCTAAAATAGTTATATCGCATATGTGACGGAAGCAGAATTTTCTCAGATGACTTGTCCAACGTCGTTTCAAGGAGAATTATCAGCAGGTCAACATAAGCACGAAAATCAGGCTTATTGTTAGGCGTTTACAAAGTCAAAATCATCCACCGTGACCTGTTCCACACCGGAACGTTGCTGTTTCCACGACGTGCAGCCAGCCCTGACCTGACCTGACCTCGTCTCCAGGTCGCGGGGTGTCACCCAAAGGCCAGTATTATTAGGTATTATTAGGTCATCTTTAGTCAAATGAAATCCCACAAACCCGAGTCGTGATTTCAGTGTAGCTTAGCTAAAGTCCGAGTTGTTGGGCCAGTTTCCGTGTTAGGGCCTATATCTAAATCTGCGCTTACCAAACTTTTCAGTGTCACGGACGGGCAGGAATTTTCCCTCTGCAGGAGGACCAATGCCAGATTTATTAATTATTTCTCGTTCTCGATTTAGATAACTTAAATGCCTCAACATGTATTAAATTTGATTTAAATGCATGTTTAGCCAATTCTATGACTCTACTGCCCTTTAAAAGCTAGCCTAATAAGCATTTGTTGTTTCGACTGTCAAAAATATAACAGCCATTTTCTTGTTTCCGAGATAATTTAACCAGTTTCTGGACTCAATTTTCGAACCGGCACTGGTCCGCGGACCGCCACTTTGGGAAGCACCGACCTCAGGTACAATATCCACGAAGCCGATCCGGTCTGTTATGTCACGATATGCATATCCTCTGAATAACATTCCCGCATATAAAATTTTCACTCATGCAAACTCAATATAATAATAGTTCTAATGCAGTTCTCATGTATGAATGCATAGACTATAATACATGCATATGCAAATGTCAAACACATGACCTGACAAATAATCGAGACGTTGGTCCTGATCGTGTCCTGCATGACTGTCGGAACGCTGCTGCACTACACAAGTCATTTGCGAACGGTTGTTAATACATGTGCTGCATACGAATGGCGTATTGTCCGCAGCTGTGGTTAAAGCCGCTCCCCTTAATACCCAGACTTCGCCGCGGCCGTTGTGCTCTGGCAGTGCCACCTACCGTCTGCTGCTCAAATCGTAATACGGAAGTTCACGGCTGAACGGATTCGTCTGCACGAGCCCTGCGTAAAACAAGTCACCGTGCATACTACGTCCAGTTTCCATGCTGATCCCTCTCAGCTGGACCTCCTGTAATTAATGTCTCCTGACTGCAGAAATTAATGTAGCCAAAACACACATGGTCGTTAACTGTCTGATGCTTATGTAAATGCATCAAAACATAGATAAATGCATTCATACAATAAAACTGTAAATACGCATACGCACATGTATAATCCATACATGCACAAATACATTATATGCGCACATTAACAATACTCATTAATACACATTAATTCTCTCTCTTCAATTTCTCATCGACCTCTCCGCTCCTTGGTCAGGCATACTCTTTTTGTTCATCGAGTTAGGACCACTATTGCCCAAACTAGATCTTTTGTCACTAGTGTGCCCTCCCTACGGACTGCCCTTCCTTCCTCTCTACGTGTTACCATTCTTTCTGGGTCTCTTCCTACAGCCTTCTCCCTACTCAAAACCTTCTTCTCTAGGGGTTCTCGCACTGGGAGCGCTACTGAATGGCCACTGTTAATTCAGATGCACTGAACATCGCGATGACATAATCTGCTATTGTAACACGGAGCAGCATTAGTAAGCCTGTATGCAATATTCACTCGTTGCATTTATGTTATCGACTTCCAGCCACAGTTTCGTAATTGATCTTCTGCACAGATTAGCTGATGGTCCTCCCCTTATTCAGCATCACCTTGACTACACACGAAACAAGCGCATTTTCCTGTGTTCTTTATAAACAGCGATAAGCCCCTATACACAAATAACTATATATATAGGGGCCTAACTATATGCACAATGTGCACATACATGTGAGTTTGACAGACTCGAATTCCAATAGACACTTCCTCGTACTAGATTTCCCAGATTGACAAATAATTATAACCATTATTGTAATCGTAACTGCACATTTTTGCAGAGCTTCTAAAATCGCTTTCGACCTCATAGCCCAAGACCACGCTAGAATAGTAGCCTACGTCTTTCAAAAATAATAGAGACACTCATAGCAGCTTTTTCCACAATGAAAGCCGACCATGGCGATGCTACCTTGTTGCATTGTGATAGTACAGGGTTGTTATCACCTGGTACTGCAGTTTGAACAGATTTGCGGCTGGGTACAATCACTTGAATATATAGCTTCCTAAGATGGTAGGGAGATCAAGGCTTCTGGAATCCCATTGTTGCCTGCGTTCCAATTGTTCGTAGTTTCTAAGCTGTTCCTATCATCGTGTGTGTATTTTGTATTGGTTTACAAAGGTTTACAATACGACTGATGTATGTACGTACGTACATACGTACGTAGGTATGTATGTATGTATGTATGTATGTATGTATGTATGTATGTATGTATGTATGTATGTATGTATGCATGTATGTATGTATGTATGTATGTATGTATGTATGTATGTATGTATGTATGTATGTATGTATGTATGTATGTATGTATGTATGCATGCATGCATGCATGCGTGTATGTATGTATGTATGTATGTATGTACAAATGTATGTATGTATATATGTATGTATGTGTATGCATGCATGTATGTATGTATGTATGTACGTATGTATGTATGCTACAAACTGTATGTACACAGACACTTAATATAGCGCCTTTTATGGTAGGAAAATGGAGATAGATTGACCTCTGACCTTTTGTGCATATAATTATATGAAAAGATCAAAGTTCAGATGGTTACTTCATCATAACTCCCTGAATAATTATTAGACTGTTTTAAAGAGAAATCACAGAAATATATTAATCTGTGACTCATTAAACCGTTTGTTTGTTGTCATCGGCTACGCTATGATTATGATTTATATTTTGTTCTCTTTGTAGTATATAGATTCCCTTCGCATTCGCGGTTCCTAGAAACCCACAGTGTTTCTGAACAGGTTATTAGGCTGGCGTGACGTATCACCAGACATGGCATACGTTAATGCATCGCAGATAATTTGTGGCTTTGTGAGTGTATAGACAATTAGAGGCCTTTTCATCACAAACAGGCGCATACAGACCAGACATCGATACAGATACTTGATATATACACAGATACATCAAGGAATGTGTCACCGGCGTTTCATTTAATCAAGGATTTACTTTTTCAATTTACTCGGACACAGGAAACAATAATAGCACTAATCGGGTCGAGTCTGACCTAGCGACACGGACACAGATACACGGACAGTGACAGGTAGACAGAGACAGTATGCCACAGATAGACAACAGACAGCGGGGTAGAGGGAGATCCGGCTTCGATGCCTAATGGACCAATGATATCAATCAATTACCGTCCCAAACATACGACCACGACTCCCGGAGCTATATAATGCCAGTCGGCGCTAACGATTCGACGGCTGGGCAGACGGTGGGTGGGTGGCCAGTGGGTCTGTGGAAGTCGTCGTCGGCCGGTCAGTGGCCACGCCATGGCCAATTTTCTATCCGGAAATGGAAGGGCGTAAGTGATTCTGTGACTCTGCCGCCGCGGTGCAATCATTGGAAGCGCTGCTATGATCGTCTGTATAATACTGCCCAGACGCGTTGTGTTGGATCCTCGCCAAATGGACGTGGCAGTTATTTCAAGGGTAAATTGAAGCTTCCACGTTTAAGTATACGTGAATACATACAAACGTGCAAACGTACCTACGCACATACGTAAATAATTATATACATGTAAAAATGATAACTAAATTTTTGTGTCTTCTATCTATCTATCTATCTATCTATGGAATTTATATAGCGCCCCTTCAGGATAACTATTCAGAGGCGCTCCCGACCCAAGCCCGGTATCTAAGGCTGGTGTAACTGCATAAGCCTACTGTAGACAACACTGAAACTATATTATATATAATTATATATAGGTCTATGACATGTATAATTATGTATGCATGTATGCCCATAAATATATCACTGACCATTCATAGAAACACTTATCGTATCGTATCTGTAGATTTATATAGCGCCTCTCTCAGAATGACTATTCAGCACTTGTCTTGACAGTCACTATAATTATAGTACTGTGACGGTTACCAGTTGATTTTCTGCTTGAACGCTTTACATTACATTTACAGACTTATAGATAGAAATAGATGACATTAAACAATCAATCCAAACAGTCAGTTCATGAAGATAAGGTTCTTCTGAGTTATTAAATATTTAATATCTAGGCAGAGAACCTTCTTTTAATTCCCTCGGATCCGCTATTGAGGTCAACCACCCGTTCTGTGTCATCTAAGCTTCGTACAGTCTCCGCGACAGACGAACATTTGGAGAAGACAATGCCCGTCAGGAGCACAGAGACTAATGAAGCAGAGTGGCCAGACAGAAAGTCTCAGCTAATAAACAGGACAGTCGCTTTGACATAGATGCTTTTATGTACGTATACGCAGCTTATTTACTTTTGCTATTTTCTTTTTATTGTCTTTACTTCTACGTTTATTGTTTTCCAATGTTTGGCGTCAACCGAGAATTCGCCGACCAGAGTAATGGCTCAATGGAGGCACAAAGTTAGAGTAGTCTGTAACCGGAACCGTCTTAGCTATCACCCTATTACCAGACAGTAACGTGACCTTTGAAAGCATTTAGCCAGACCTATCTGGCTGCAGACAATAATGAGTTTCGCTTGACATCGAACATTTATGTCTGCGAGCGTGCACACGAGACTAGTGTCTTCACACAGCAGAAATTATACCTAAATGTAGTTTCAAGTATGCGTCACATTATAGAAAGAACGTCTCACTTGTAAGAAAGAATAACTTCAAAATTGGCCTATTATGATGTGCCTGCTATTGTGAACTAGGCTATTATTTTGTACGTTTCTATAATTTGTGCCTAGTCTGTCTTGTTACCAATCAAATTAAGATCTGACTGTGACGTGATTACTTTTCTCATATCTTGTGACGTAGTCTATTGTTCTGAGGTTACCAAATATTGCGGCTCAGATTATTATCTCTGGAATTATTATTGCTGTAAGCCATTCTGTGACGTAGTCTCTTATTATTACGCACCCAAAATATTTTATATCAATTATTATTATTATTGTATGACGTATGGTTGATTGCTGTCACCTAGCCTATTATAATGAGCTATCTATTTTCGGACGGGAAATGCTGCCATAGCAGCCATATCCGTATCATCGACGTAGCCCATTGTTCTAAAACGCTGGGTAGATGGATGGAAGGATTGATTGACTGATGGATGGATGAATGAACGGATGGATGGATGGATGGATGGATGGATGGATGGATGGATGGATGGATGGATGGATGGATGGATGGATGGATGGATGGATGGATGGATGGATGGATGGATGGATGGATGGATGGATGGATGGATGGATGGATGGATGGATGGATGGATGGATGGATGGATGGATGGATGGATGGATGGATGGATGGATGGATGGATGGATGGATGTATGGTCCGACTGATCGATGGATTAAAGGATTATTGGATTGTTGGATTGATGGATCGATGGACCATTAGATCAATGTCAAGCACGAGTAAACATTCAGGAGATGCTCTGTGATTATTTGAAGGAAGGTTGCAATGGAATTGTGACGACTCACAGTGAATCTTCTGTCATATCAATTTTACATTACATCAGCTCCGATCATCAACACAAGCTGTAAACAAACTGATGTAGTATGAAGATAGTTCTTAAAGATAAACCCTTCTCCGCTTTTAATATAAAATATTTTATTTTTAATGTTCAACGATTTCATCATCATTATCATCATCATCGTCGTCATCATCATCAACATCATCATCATTATCATCATCAGTTCCTAACGCCAGTCATTTGGCGGCGATGGACACGAATAAATGATCTAAATTGTCCTCGGTCATATGTCAAGTCCATTGCTTCATTTATAGCGTTAGTCCAAGTGATGTTATGCCCTCATTAATTTTTATCTGTCCAACGTAGTCTTGGTCTGCCTTTGTTTTTTCCTTTGAATTTGGCAAGTAGTGCATTGTGTGGAATTCGGTCAGCTGGCGTTCTCTCTACATGTCCAAACCAAAGGGAGTGTTTTTTGAACGACTATGTCTAGTAGAGTTCTTTGGATATCTAATTTTTGAATACCTATTATTGAATTAATTAAATTATCTACCTCATTGAATTTGATTATCTAACATTTTACACATCAACAAAACAGTCATCAAACAATTCATCAATGACACTATTCGATAATTCCGCTACAAGAGTGATGAGTCACATCAGTGTGACAAACCATTCCAGTGACGTCTTTTCTTGTTATGACGTAAACTTTAATTGTGACGATTCCCATTGTCTTGATGCTGTTGTTTCATTTTGCAACACGATCACTATTTGTAAAGACGTCATCACTGAATGTGACGCAGTCTGTTATTATGACGTTACGAAATCACTGCCATGGCAGCCATACACATAATATCATCATCGTAGCCTTGAAATTGGACAATAATATCGGCGTTATATGCAGGAACCATAACTAGGAATGTATAGTACAGGGTTGTTATCACCTGGTACTGCAGTTTGAACAGATTTGCGGCTGGGTACAATCACTTGAATATATAGCTTCCTAAGATGGTAGGGAGATCAAGGCTTCTGGAATCCCATTGTTGCCTGCGTTCCAATTGTTCGTAGTTTCTAAGCTGTTCCTATCATCGTGTGTGTATTTTGTATTGGTTTACATTTGGAGTTTACAATACGACTGATGTATGTACAATACGTACATACGTACGTAAACACATTAGGTATGTATGCTTATGTATGTATGTATCCTAATGTATGTATGTATGTATGCTATGTATCATATGTATGCATGTATTAGTAATAACATGTATGTATGTATGTATGTATGCTTATGTAGGTCGTATGTATGTATGTAATTATGTATGTATGTATGTATGCATGCATGCATGTGCATGCAGGTCTTGAAACGTAGTACGTATGTATGTATGTATGTACAAATGTATGTATGTATATATGTATGTATGTGTATGCATGCATGTATGTATGTATGTATGTACGTATGTATGTATGCTACAAACTGTATGTACACAGACACTTAATATAGCGCCTTTTATGGTAGGAAAATGGAGATAGATTGACCTCTGACCTTTTGTGCATATAATTATATGAAAAGATCAAAGTTCAGATGGTTACTTCATCATAACTCCCTGAATAATTATTAGACTGTTTTAAAGAGAAATCACAGAAATATATTAATCTGTGACTCATTAAACCGTTTGTTTGTTGTCATCGGCTACGCTATGATTATGATTTATATTTTGTTCTCTTTGTAGTATATAGATTCCCTTCGCATTCGCGGTTCCTAGAAACCCACAGTGTTTCTGAACAGGTTATTAGGCTGGCGTGACGTATCACCAGACATGGCATACGTTAATGCATCGCAGATAATTTGTGGCTTTGTGAGTGTATAGACAATTAGAGGCCTTTTCATCACAAACAGGCGCATACAGACCAGACATCGATACAGATACTTGATATATACACAGATACATCAAGGAATGTGTCACCGGCGTTTCATTTAATCAAGGATTTACTTTTTCAATTTACTCGGACACAGGAAACAATAATAGCACTAATCGGGTCGAGTCTGACCTAGCGACACGGACACAGATACACGGACAGTGACAGGTAGACAGAGACAGTATGCCACAGATAGACAACAGACAGCGGGGTAGAGGGAGATCCGGCTTCGATGCCTAATGGACCAATGATATCAATCAATTACCGTCCCAAACATACGACCACGACTCCCGGAGCTATATAATGCCAGTCGGCGCTAACGATTCGACGGCTGGGCAGACGGTGGGTGGGTGGCCAGTGGGTCTGTGGAAGTCGTCGTCGGCCGGTCAGTGGCCACGCCATGGCCAATTTTCTATCCGGAAATGGAAGGGCGTAAGTGATTCTGTGACTCTGCCGCCGCGGTGCAATCATTGGAAGCGCTGCTATGATCGTCTGTATAATACTGCCCAGACGCGTTGTGTTGGATCCTCGCCAAATGGACGTGGCAGTTATTTCAAGGGTAAATTGAAGCTTCCACGTTTAAGTATACGTGAATACATACAAACGTGCAAACGTACCTACGCACATACGTAAATAATTATATACATGTAAAAATGATAACTAAATTTTTGTGTCTTCTATCTATCTATCTATCTATCTATGGAATTTATATAGCGCCCCTTCAGGATAACTATTCAGAGGCGCTCCCGACCCAAGCCCGGTATCTAAGGCTGGTGTAACTGCATAAGCCTACTGTAGACAACACTGAAACTATATTATATATAATTATATATAGGTCTATGACATGTATAATTATGTATGCATGTATGCCCATAAATATATCACTGACCATTCATAGAAACACTTATCGTATCGTATCTGTAGATTTATATAGCGCCTCTCTCAGAATGACTATTCAGCACTTGTCTTGACAGTCACTATAATTATAGTACTGTGACGGTTACCAGTTGATTTTCTGCTTGAACGCTTTACATTACATTTACAGACTTATAGATAGAAATAGATGACATTAAACAATCAATCCAAACAGTCAGTTCATGAAGATAAGGTTCTTCTGAGTTATTAAATATTTAATATCTAGGCAGAGAACCTTCTTTTAATTCCCTCGGATCCGCTATTGAGGTCAACCACCCGTTCTGTGTCATCTAAGCTTCGTACAGTCTCCGCGACAGACGAACATTTGGAGAAGACAATGCCCGTCAGGAGCACAGAGACTAATGAAGCAGAGTGGCCAGACAGAAAGTCTCAGCTAATAAACAGGACAGTCGCTTTGACATAGATGCTTTTATGTACGTATACGCAGCTTATTTACTTTTGCTATTTTCTTTTTATTGTCTTTACTTCTACGTTTATTGTTTTCCAATGTTTGGCGTCAACCGAGAATTCGCCGACCAGAGTAATGGCTCAATGGAGGCACAAAGTTAGAGTAGTCTGTAACCGGAACCGTCTTAGCTATCACCCTATTACCAGACAGTAACGTGACCTTTGAAAGCATTTAGCCAGACCTATCTGGCTGCAGACAATAATGAGTTTCGCTTGACATCGAACATTTATGTCTGCGAGCGTGCACACGAGACTAGTGTCTTCACACAGCAGAAATTATACCTAAATGTAGTTTCAAGTATGCGTCACATTATAGAAAGAACGTCTCACTTGTAAGAAAGAATAACTTCAAAATTGGCCTATTATGATGTGCCTGCTATTGTGAACTAGGCTATTATTTTGTACGTTTCTATAATTTGTGCCTAGTCTGTCTTGTTACCAATCAAATTAAGATCTGACTGTGACGTGATTACTTTTCTCATATCTTGTGACGTAGTCTATTGTTCTGAGGTTACCAAATATTGCGGCTCAGATTATTATCTCTGGAATTATTATTGCTGTAAGCCATTCTGTGACGTAGTCTCTTATTATTACGCACCCAAAATATTTTATATCAATTATTATTATTATTGTATGACGTATGGTTGATTGCTGTCACCTAGCCTATTATAATGAGCTATCTATTTTCGGACGGGAAATGCTGCCATAGCAGCCATATCCGTATCATCGACGTAGCCCATTGTTCTAAAACGCTGGGTAGATGGATGGAAGGATTGATTGACTGATGGATGGATGAATGAACGGATGGATGGATGGATGGATGGATGGATGGATGGATGGATGGATGGATGGATGGATGGATGGATGGATGGATGGATGGATGGATGGATGGATGGATGGATGGATGGATGGATGGATGGATGGATGGATGGATGGATGGATGGATGGATGGATGGATGGATGGATGGATGGATGGATGGATGGATGGATGGATGGATGGATGGATGGATGTATGGTCCGACTGATCGATGGATTAAAGGATTATTGGATTGTTGGATTGATGGATCGATGGACCATTAGATCAATGTCAAGCACGAGTAAACATTCAGGAGATGCTCTGTGATTATTTGAAGGAAGGTTGCAATGGAATTGTGACGACTCACAGTGAATCTTCTGTCATATCAATTTTACATTACATCAGCTCCGATCATCAACACAAGCTGTAAACAAACTGATGTAGTATGAAGATAGTTCTTAAAGATAAACCCTTCTCCGCTTTTAATATAAAATATTTTATTTTTAATGTTCAACGATTTCATCATCATTATCATCATCATCGTCGTCATCATCATCAACATCATCATCATTATCATCATCAGTTCCTAACGCCAGTCATTTGGCGGCGATGGACACGAATAAATGATCTAAATTGTCCTCGGTCATATGTCAAGTCCATTGCTTCATTTATAGCGTTAGTCCAAGTGATGTTATGCCCTCATTAATTTTTATCTGTCCAACGTAGTCTTGGTCTGCCTTTGTTTTTTCCTTTGAATTTGGCAAGTAGTGCATTGTGTGGAATTCGGTCAGCTGGCGTTCTCTCTACATGTCCAAACCAAAGGGAGTGTTTTTTGAACGACTATGTCTAGTAGAGTTCTTTGGATATCTAATTTTTGAATACCTATTATTGAATTAATTAAATTATCTACCTCATTGAATTTGATTATCTAACATTTTACACATCAACAAAACAGTCATCAAACAATTCATCAATGACACTATTCGATAATTCCGCTACAAGAGTGATGAGTCACATCAGTGTGACAAACCATTCCAGTGACGTCTTTTCTTGTTATGACGTAAACTTTAATTGTGACGATTCCCATTGTCTTGATGCTGTTGTTTCATTTTGCAACACGATCACTATTTGTAAAGACGTCATCACTGAATGTGACGCAGTCTGTTATTATGACGTTACGAAATCACTGCCATGGCAGCCATACACATAATATCATCATCGTAGCCTTGAAATTGGACAATAATATCGGCGTTATATGCAGGAACCATAACTAGGAATGTCTTTTTATTAATAGATTGATTTCACAATGGTGTACGCTACAAATCGCTGAAAAGGCAGCAGTTAGAGAAATTCTAGTAAGTGAAGTTCTTCACATCATCATACATTCACAAGGAAGTCTGTAGATAACAACAGTGTACTCGACCGAGTCAGCAGATACCTTAGCTAGAGCAATGACTGCAATTTGTAAATTTGACGAAGGCGCCGTTAACTCTTTGGAGGTGAGGTGAAGCATTGGAACGTTAACGGTGAGGTGGGGTATGACATACCACAATACATTTTTTTACTTGCAAGTCGCCATATCAGCTACATAACGTTAATTGTGAGCTAAACTGTAGTTTTTGTAACCAATTATCAGCTAAACTGGTGATTATCGTGAACAAATAGGCCTAACTGTTTTCAATCACAAAGGCCAGCGCGGTGGTGCTCAAAATCAAAGCGGCTCTCTACAACGGCGTCTTCGTGGCCCTTGAAACATGTAACGTTTGCGAACACGTGACATAATTCCCGTTATAATGGATCAATTTTGCCTCCATGCAAAACTATATATTATATCTGCAATATCTTCCATAATCGCCCTTTTTTCTACACTAAGCCGTAACTTTTTTTTAATTTATTAAAATCAACATGCATACGAAAAAATTTAATTTCACTTAAATATGCAAAAATAAAAAAATAATTTACGTTCAAAAGTTCCTTAAATTGTCGTAATGTGTCCGTATTTCACATTCACTAAGGTAGACAAAAATAATCCAAGCTGGTTCCACGTTTTCCGTAGAAAAAGCAGCGTAGAATAAGCTGTGGGGTGTGACATACCTCACCTCCAAAGGATTAAGATTTCTCTACATAGAAACTAATTTGAATGTAGGTTGTATAATGTATATAATATAAAAAAAGATAGGCCCTATATAATTGTTGCGTGAAGCGAAAAGGAACCTCGTCGTGAAAGGTCATGACCCGTCGTTCTCGTTGTCTATGGATACGATACAGAAACTCGTGACATCTCTTCTTTTGATGATCGCCAGGACAGACAAATGATTCTCTTTCTTATTTCCTTTATCCGGGCATGGGACTGGCACCACTCAAAAAACGACAATACCAAGACAATACAAGCATGTTGCCATTATATAATCAGCCCTGACTATTGCCTGCAAGGCTGCAATCGGTATGCCATCCTATATTTCTGTACAATTATACATTTCTATATTTTTTCTTGAGGCGTGGGTCGATGTTCATCCTCTATATTTCTGTACAATTCTGTACAATTCTGTTATATTATTCAAATCTTCTAGGCAACATCTTAACTATTTCTTGAACATCAATTCTCTTACGTGATTCGCAATATGTTCCTGTGTATTCTGGCGTACAGTCGCACATCTTCTTATGGTTTGGCAGACAAGTACCTCCGTTCAGGCAAGGTGATGACGTCTGGCATAATGCTGAAGAAAAATGCATGAATTATTACATACATTTAAAATCGCCGAATATTCGTAAAGTTAGTCTATTATAATTTTACGTATGCTTATTACAAGATCTTTGCAGCGGCTTAGCATGAGCTAATCTAATTTAGTCTTATATATTAATTATTATCACGTTTTGCAGTTGACTGTTTTCGTCAGATAAACCGATGTCAATACAATTTCCAACTCTTCGTTGCAAATAGATATATATAACCATAACCATAACCATAACCATCATTTTATTGTAGCCAAACAGGCATTACACAGATGAAATTCCATACAAGTATTTCGAGTGGTTACAATAGGGGAACCAGAAGGGACCTTGGTCCCACTAAGTAGGGTCCCCTAATTATCAGTTTCAGTATTGGATGGCGATTAGTTAAACAATAACAGTTGCAGTTTTACAATTTGACATTATGTAAATATTTACAACATAGGCAGCAGTCTGTGGTAACCAACCACGACCCGTTCAGAGATATGCAAACAAACTGACAATGTAACAGTAACGACACATTTCTAGCAGACCACATATTTTAGAATCAATCTTAGGCAGTTATCAGAATGTAACTAGCTTATCAACAAAAACAGTGGAGGTACAGACATAGATAGGTTATGCAAGGGTAATATCTTGACAGTGAGCCTTAAAGAGACCAAGGCATTTTGAAACAGCTTAGTGATCAACTGAGTGATGAGTGCACCTTTTAAAAAATAAGTTTAAGTTGGGTATGGACTGGAGATCTTTTGGTAGGGCATTTCATGCTGCTGGACCAGCCACTCTGATCGAGAACCTGCGGGAGTTCGTACGGGCAAATATTGTTCTGACAAGGGATGGATTTCTAATATTATATTAGTAGAGGTTGGAAAAGTTAGTTGGTAGCGTATTAAATATATATATATATATATATATATATATATATATATATATATATAGTTTTAAAGTCACTACAGCCCTGGGTCTTTTGTAAACGTCAGACTCACGACTTTGGGTCTTCACCTAAGGATTGGGTCTTTCACCTAAAGATTGGGTCCGGACCCAATCGTTAAAACTTTGCCTCTGTTTTATAATTCACACACTATGCACTTAATGTTTATTCATAGTACGTCAAGAAAAGGACTTTGATGCGTTTTCATTCATATATTATTGGCCAATCAAGATGCAGTTAGTATCCTATAAAAGCGCACTTTAAAAACCTATAAAATTGGGTCCCTCTAGGGAAGGACCGCCTTTCTCATTTACATAGACCCAATCATGTTTGGTGCGGTTACGAGTTGTATATACTGTACATGTTGTATATTTCGGAGATTTTGGCAAAGACTAGTCAGCCGAATACCATGGCATGTAGTTTGTAAGGAATTAGTGATACTTAAGGAAATGCGCTAAAGGAATTTTGTGATAAGCAAGCGAACATATAAGACGGGCGATATTAAATGTTTGTGGTTCTGATGGCTAGAACTGTGTGTTATAATTATTTCGGAAGGTAATCAATTTACATGTATTTATAACTTAATTGTGGCTGATACGGAGTGACTTAGTATCCGAGATTGTTTATGTTCTAAGATGTGAAATAAAGCGCATGAATGTGAGATTTCAAATATTATCTAGACAACACTTGGGCTGTGGTTGGAGAAAATATCCCGAAAAGTGGCAAACTTATACTATCGTGGGCTGAGGATTATACAGTATCCTTGGGCAAGCTACGCGAACGCCGGACTGTGCTAGGTTTTCTAATGACGACACTAACCCTAACCCTGACCCTAACCGACCCTCACGACGCCTAACCTGACCCTAGCCGACACTCACGACGCCAGTAAACTTACGCACTATATCCTTCAGCCCCCGATTCTATAAGCTTGCCCGAAAAGTTGGATTTGAGCAATTAATGTTGAGCAAGAAATTTTGTATCATTTAGAAAATAGCTGTGGAAATCCAGTTTCGAATATTGGTTCTCGAGGATTCAGTTTGACTGTGCATTGCAAAGAAACTAATTGTTAATCTGCTATTAGAAGAGAATGTTTTGTAATGTCATTATTTTCCAACACTTGCGTTATATGGTTAGTTAAAATCGTTGAGCGCAATTTTTAAGCATTTGAGTAATTGTATTGAGCTTTATTCTTGGAATTATAAGGGAAGTGAAAGCCGAATAAGCTCAAATTCAAACATTGATTTCAAAATCCCAGATTAATGTTTAGTCAAATAAACTGACTATTATTTAATACTATGTTTATTTCAAAATTTATAAGCATTTCAGCATATAACTGAATATATTGTCAAACATTCAGTTATAATAAACCAACCCTTAACTAAGCATGTTGAGGCTTTACATCTAGAAGCCTGCATAGACTGCATAGACTGGTCTCAGTCTATGCAGCCTTCTTCGAAGAATTTTCATCTCTACTCGCTACGCTGTCAAAATTCAACTGTTACCTCCTAATATTGGGAGATATGAACATTAAATTTGATCAACCTGACAACGTAAACACCAAGCACATGGTTCGTTTGCTGTCGTCGCATAGCCTCACTCAACACATTTTGGAACCTACTCACAACCTTGGCCATACTCTTGATGTTCTCATATCACGATTACCGTCGCTAATTGGAAATATCGACATCTCTCCACCAGGACACTCAGATCACTCTATGATCCACTTCACAATTACCACTCAACCTCCTCCAAGAGTGTACCAGAAAACTGAAAGGAGATCATTTGCTAATTTTGATTTATCGTCATTTGAAAAAGATCTTCATGAATCTGAACTTTACAAAATAACACTTCAACCGAATCCGCCAGTGACTACAGAATCTCTATTCACCCTCTACGACCGTACGATGGAAGAGCTTCTAAACACCCATGCTCCTCTTCGTAAAATCACCATCCGTAAGAAGCCTGACTGTCCTTGGTTCGACTCGGAATGTGCCACTTTAAAACGGAAAACACGCTGCATTGAACGAAAGTGTAAACGCTCTCCGAAAGACACTCGTTTACTCAATCTGCTGAAAGTACAAGCACAGAAACAAAGAAAATGTTTTCAGCACAAACGCTCAATCTACCTACGACACAACATTGAAGAAGCTGAGAAGGATGGCAAGGCTCTCTGGAAGTCATTAAACTCTATTTTATCCCCGCAATCCTCTATTGAATGCCCACTCTCACCTGATGAACTTTGTGAAGATTTTCCAAGTTTTATTTCAGCAAAACAACATTCGAATGCGTACATCGACGCAAAAGTAACAAAGTCTACTATTTACACTATATAATACACACGTTTATAAATCTCAGTCCGTCGAGACGTAACATCGGCCTATGTCCTCTTTCCACTGAGCAGAGCCTCGAAACCTCTTACTCCGACAAGAGCTAAGCATGAACTCCCGCGCTTCAATTCAACTCCTTCCCGCCTGTCCCTACCGCCCACACTTCCGGTGGACCACCTGCCCTGATCACCAATAGGTCACCATATTACATAATTAGGCCACAACAGCCCACGCACTCATAAGCGCCTATTCTCAGGTGCCTAAGGCCTAACAGTTCATTCAGGGTCCAACCACTACTATATATATCTGCTATTCGTCACAAGACTCCCCCTTTTCGAAGAGTGAACATTCGAGACAAGAATTCTCACTCTCAAAACAAGACGAATAGCGCAACGAAGTCTAACAGGCCAATACAAAGTGCACCAGCTAATGCCAAGTTAAATACGATTATGCAATAATTAAACTAGAACCGACTTGTCTCAGTCCGTGCAACATAGCCTACTTTCACAATACAATAGTTCAACTCCAGCGATATCAGATTAATACAGAGTCAGTGTTGATCATTTAGGTTAATTATGTAACTAAATTGTTCAGAACACCTGGGACGTTGCCGATAATTACATCGAACAAAGGTCTTCGCATACAAACAGCTTTTGTCCTTCCCTTGTAGTACGGCGTGTCAACTTCGATCTCTGCCACTGGAACGCGACGAATTGTTCCATCGATCAAGACACAGGTCTTCGTTGCACCCGTGAGGGCTTCGTCTGGTACCAGGGCCCTTCTGACAACGACAGTTGAACAACCGGTGTCTCGTAGAGCAATCACCTTCTGTTGCCCAATCCATCCTTCGGCAGTTGGCATCGACGCTGCAGATTCCAAGTCTCGGCAGGCGTCGGCAACGACCGGCAACGTACAGCCACAGCGGAGCTCGACGCTGTCCGATAGCATGGCGTTGCACATCGGTTCTAATTCACCGTCATCGGTAATCAGACAGTCTTCACATTGATGTCTGGCGTGCGCTCGACACTTCGGACTCTCTACTCTGCACCCGTTCAGGTTGTTTCAGCCGGGTGGTCGGTGAAGCAGACAGCAGCTTCTGTTGACGGCTATCGCAGTCAAACCCATGGCTCGTCGCTGAAGAGAGTCGTCGACTGTCCCTCTCCTTCCAGGGCTTCCGGTTTCTTTGTTCTTGGTATCCGTGACCTTTGCACTCCAGACCTGCCACCGGTATTTTCCTTCCGCATTCTCGTGCCAGGTGCTTCGTACTATTACAAATGAAACAACGCCTGAATGGTTCTTTCCTCTGGTTGCTGAACTTCCGGTCAGTTCTTCTCGGCAATCGCTCCTGCGACGAGTCTTCACTATCGTCATCCGGTCTTGAATGATGAGCTTCCGTGTAGCGTTCGGCGATTTCGGCCACCTCCAATAGCGTAGCAGGTCTTCGCTCCTTGAGGAACACCGCTAAATCCTTTGAGCAGGTGTTGATGTATTGTTCTCGAACGACCATCATCTTCAGGTCTTCGAAAGTGTCCTCTTTCCCGGCCATCTCGATCCATCGCAGCAGATAGGAATCCAGACGGGAAAGAAATTGAAATGGAGTCTCACTTCCGTCCGGTTTTGCGGTCCGGAATCTAGTGAGGAATCCATCTTCCGACAGATTGAAGCGCTTCAACAGCGCTTGCTTAAGTCGGTCGTAGTTCAGCGCTTCCTCGACCGGTAGACGAGCGTAAACCTCAAGTGCTTTACCTTTGAGCAGCGCCGACAGATAAACCGCCCAGTCGGTTTTCCTCCAGTTCTGAAGCTGGGCATATCTTTCGAAGCGGAAGAGGTAGCTGTCCAGTTCGTCGTTGTCCTCTTCGAAAGGCGGGATTTTTGGCCCTTTGGCGCCCTTACTTCCGAATGCTCTACCGCTTCCGTCGCTTCCACTTCGCTGCCATAAATTTTCATCGTTCGGCAGACTGTCCTCGCTAGCGGCCGATCCTTTGGCCGCCTTCACGGTCTTAGACTGTAGAACCTGAGTGTCTCGTTCAACTTTGGCACGAGCCAAAGATATTTCCTCCAGTTCCTTTTGTTGAGCGATCCGTTCTTTTTCTGCAGAATGCGTTCGTTCCCTGTCTTCGCGTTCTTCGGTCTGCTTCTGCGTAACCCATTCCAGAAGCTCCTTTCCGGATAGCCCGCACTCTTTGCCGAAGGCCACAAAGTCTTTCATCGCTGACATAACGTCGATACGTGTGAAGTCTAACACGAAAGCTAGCCCAAAAATCTTCTTTTAACACTTGTGCACTCCTGGCAGGCTCGCCAATTGTGAAGATTTTCCAAGTTTTATTTCAGCAAAACAACATTCGAATGCGTACATCGACGCAAAAGTAACAAAGTCTACTATTTACACTATATAATACACACGTTTATAAATCTCAGTCCGTCGAGACGTAACATCGGCCTATGTCCTCTTTCCACTGAGCAGAGCCTCGAAACCTCTTACTCCGACAAGAGCTAAGCATGAACTCCCGCGCTTCAATTCAACTCCTTCCCGCCTGTCCCTACCGCCCACACTTCCGGTGGACCACCTGCCCTGATCACCAATAGGTCACCATATTACATAATTAGGCCACAACAGCCCACGCACTCATAAGCGCCTATTCTCAGGTGCCTAAGGCCTAACAGTTCATTCAGGGTCCAACCACTACTATATATATCTGCTATTCGTCACAAACTTCTTGATCACTTTGCAAACAAAACTGAAGCTATTCGCCATTCCACCAAAGATGCCCCCTTACCTGTCTTGAACCCTAACCACCTAAATTTCCCTGGTCTTTGTGCTTTTGATGAGATCACTTTACCGGAAGTTGATAAGCTTCTCAGTAACTCCTCCTCCAAGCAATGTGAGCTTGATTCCTGCCCAGTCTGGATTATTAAATCCCTTCGACATATTTTTGCCCCCATTTTGATCCTACTGATAAACTGCTCACTTATCACTGCTACCTTACCTGCTTCCCACAAGCGTGCCATTATCCGTCCTCGCATCAAAAAATCAGGTCTTGACCCTTCCGATCCTGGTAATTACCGCCCAATCTCTAACCTATCTTTCATCTCCAAACTTGTTGAGCGTGCCGTCCACAGTCAGCTATCTAACTATGTTGAATCCAACTCCTTGCTACCTCTTGTTCAGTCTGGTTTCCGCCGCCTCCACTCCACTGAAACTGCTGTCCTTAAAGTTTATAATGATATAATCATGGCACTTGACTCTGGTTTCATAACTGCCCTTCTGTTACTAGATTTCAGCTCTGCCTTTGATTGTGTTGACCATTCCATTCTCATTCAACTGCTTGAATCTCAATTTGGCATTATGGCCTCTGCTCTTCTCTGGATTGCTAATTTCTTGACAAACCGATCACACTCTGTGCGACTTGGTTCTAACACTTCTAGGTACTTCAATATCCTCTTTGGTGTACCTCAAGGTTCTATACTTGGCCCCCTCTTGCTCATCCTCTATACCTCTAATATTGTTCAAATTGCCTTCAAACACGGCATCCTTATACACCTTTATGCTGACGACACACAACTCTATATCAAACTTGCTGCCAAAGACTTTGATAATGCAATGTTTCGCTTAATAACTTGTTTCACTGAAATCCAATCATGGTGTGCATCCATGCGCCTTAAACTGAATGCCTCCAAGACAGAACTAATCTGGTTTTACCGCAACCCGTTACCTAACCCACAATTATTGCACACTGTACTCAATCTTAGCCCAGATTGCTCCATCAAACCAGCTGATGTTGTCCGAGACCTTGGTGTCCTCCTTGATAACTCGCTGTCTATGAAAACTCATATCTCCTCTATAGCCAAATCCTGTTTTTTCCATCTCAGACGCATTCGGCAAGTCAAGAAAAGTCTTAACGAAAAATGTGTTCGTACCCTAGTACAGGCCCTTGTCATTTCTAGAATTGACTACTGCAACTCAGTCCTATATGGTCTTCCTGCATCTACCCTTCAACCTCTTACAGCTGTTCTTCATTACGCTGCTAAGCTTATCAAGAACCAAAATCCTCGGGATCATGTCACACCGACCCTCCGTGAACTACACTGGCTTCCCATACAAGCTCGCATCAATTTCAAAATCTGTCTTCTAATGTACAGAATCTACACAAGCTGTTCTCCTGCATACCTTTCTTCACTTGTTACACCCTGTTCCTTTCTCCAATCCAGACGAGGGCTACGTTCATCGTCTCAAGGTGATTTTGTTGTGACACGATCACTCAAAAAACTTGGTAACAGGGCATTTGCGCTAGCCGGCCCGGCTGAATGGAACAAACTCCCTGTCTTTATCCGCAGATCCTCAACTTTATCGATTTTCAAAACTAACCTTAAAACATCTGTTTAAGATTTACTATGATTGATTTTTCTGTTACGCGCTTTTGTGCAAGATTCCAATTTTGTTTAGGCGCGTTATAAATAACAGTCTAATAATAATAGTCTCTCAGTCATGTGGCATGGACAGAAATTATAAGCTATTACATTGTATTAATTACTTATATGTAATTTTTAATATTTTGTCAGTATACTCTAAGCAATAGTTGGCCTTCAGGGCAATATGTCAGAATTTGACCATCACTTGCTTCATCTATTTAGGTGATAATATTCAAAAGGGCCTATCACTTTGAATTCTTCACGAGGGAAAATATTAATCTTACAAAGGGCTCTAGAAAATAATGCCAGGAAAGTCAACAAAGTTAACTATATTGGCTGCTGCACTTTTTGTATGAAACTGACAAGCTGCAAAATCACAAGACATCTTTTGAATGTCCATAGAGATCAGGCTGAAGTATCAATGACATCATTTGTATCCATGTTCGCGGTTTTGTTTGAATTTAGGAAAGCTAAATATGTCCTTTGCAGGATGGACATGGTAATTGATAGTTGAGAGGTCAAGGAAAAGTGTCAATGCCCATGTACTGTTACCTTCTGATGCTCAGCAAGTAGTGGATCTTCTCATTACTATATGCTACCAGGGCTGATGTTGGAGTGCCATCATCTGATCCATAATTATATCTCTGCAAGAATGTCAACAAACACTCCTTTAATTGGAAATGCTGAACTACAAGAAGTCGTGCGCGAATATTTCTTCACCCAAACCGCATAACATCAACTTCTTTACAGAAATATATTGCAACTGTTTCACAGGTAGGGCCTTGTGTTAGATTCAATTGTTTAAAGGCTGCTGATTGTTTTAATAAACTTTATGAAGTGCTTAATGCTTATTAATTTTATTATGTTGCTTTGGTAAAAGTTTAAATTGGTAAGAAAGATATGCTTTTGAGCTTTGCTGCTCAATCTTACTGTTGCATTCATGTGTGTCAAGTTGTGTCTCATTTTCCTGTTTTACTGTGTTGATATTATTGGCATTGCATGTAATAGGCATATAGCAGGACGATGGCATTTCTCTAATGCAGTTGGACTCTCATGGCTTAGAGATGCAAACAAATTTGACTCATTGAAGATTGTGAAAAACGTTTAATGACTGTTAATTTGGCTGGTCCTTGATATGACTGAGAACAAACTAGAAATTCTAGCGAGACATTTGGGATATGATGCTACAACACACAATGAATAACACCGTTTATGCCGTCACACTGTGGAATTATCTCAAGTAAATATCGCTTAGTGAAGTGCGCTTCCTTCAGTCTCTTATCATTTGTTTTGTGTATCCTGTGTTTTTTTTATCTTGCTGGCAATTTTCTTTGCTGTTGCACATAAAAGAAATTATGCCGCTGAAGCTAATTTGGAAGCAACTATGTTCACATTATTCTTAAATGTCAAGTTAATCTCGAATTGTAAATCAAAAAAGCAGTTAACGTGTCAGTACCAAACAATGAAGACACTTGTGTCATGCCAATTCATTACAGATGCCTTAAACATAAACTTGTCTTAAAGACCGCATTGTTCCTATTCCATCGGTCATTGAATCAGTAACTTTTGGTAATTTTGCAGGTATGCTGCTGCCTGCTGTTGACAGTGGAAATGTCAATGAATGGAAAGGAAGAAAACTGATGGTAAGCAGTGCTTGATAGTCTTTAACTAATCCTATTTCTACCTTTTGGTGTTTGTTTTCATATTACATGCCACATAACATATAACTTGAATAATTTGAGTACTTGGAGATTTCTATGAAAGGAAGAATATGTTTTGGATTCAATACCTTCTTTGCTGAATTGGATATATCAGATGCATCTGGCCCCCCTGGCAATCTGGTTGGATTTTGTCATCCAGTTCCAGCCTTGATGGTTACAGGTCTCTGCTTGCGTGCTATGGGTGTTGTTCGTTTTGCTTGCACTTTCATTCATGGCACATCTGGTATTACCAACTATGTTGCCTGTTACTTGAAGAAATATTCATATTTATCCCAGCTGTTTGATCCATAGATGTCCTTTATTCCTAAGTTATTTGCTCTTTTGTTGATTTTTTATTGGGAGCACTTGTGAATAGTTAGTTTGCATAGGTGATATACCAACTGAGTGCTACATTGCTTTATATTTTCGAATATGGAATTTCATTGGATAGTTTATTATAATATAATAAACTATCCAATGAAATTCCATATTCGAAAATATAAAGCAATGAAGTGAAATATTATTGCTTTCACTTATCTTCATTACTCTTGGTCTAGCCTAGTATTAAGTATTTAACCTAAGTGACATTTCTGTTCATAAGCTGCAAAGAGTAGCAGCTTATGAAGAGAACTGTAATAAAGTAATTTTGCAAGTCAGTAGTAATTTTGTAATTGTTAGTCAAAATTCATTATTTTCATCACTTCAAGAGAAACTTATTAAGGCTCTCCAAAACTGACAACACAGAACATTGATCGAATACAATGGCTTCAAGTACAGTGGGAAATTAGGCAAAGAATGGGCAAGGCCCTTCAGTTGCTACTTACAAGACCAGAGAGATGGGCAGAAAACAGCAAGACTTCAATAATGGGCCATGGAAGTTTGGGTTACACACAGCTGTGTAAGGTGAAGTGCCAGTCCCAACCACATCACCTTACACAACCGAGCGAAGAAATCTACGGACAGAGATTGAAGAAACCGTGACAACGGTGACATATAGCTCTCTATCTAATGTAAGATGGAGAGCAGTATGCAAATCAACTACGTGTAACTAGTGGGATCTTAAAGTAAATGCGTAAACAATGCAGCTCATTGCAAATTAAATTGGATGTATGTCTAAGAAAAGTGTCTGTCATGTATTGGTTCTGCATGTAGTAATAATAAAAATAATAATAAGAATAAGAATAATAATGATTATAATAATAATTAATTATAATAACAATTGTAATTATTATTATTACTATGTCTCATTTTCCAGAACCGCCAGATGTGGATAGTACTGATGATGAAGAACATGATGGTGGCAGTCTTGCAAACTTGGTAGAAGATAATCCTACGTCAGTGGGTATTTATGCACCAAATTTTAATAGCTTATTTTAACTAAACCATGCAGTTACATTTATTGCATTAAAATTTGCTGAATGCATAAAATGAAACATTAACTGCAAGAGAGAATGCATGCAATAGTATTGTTCAATATTTTTAAACAATTAAGACGTTTTCATTATTCTGTATGAGAGCCTCTGAATGATTTATCACTCCCTTGAAAAATTAATGGTAAACATATTTGTACACAACGAGAGTATTTATTGCAGTATGCTCTCAGAATGTTACACATGCATGTCATTCTTTTATTTTCATGTCTAATGGATCAGAAGACGTTGACCAGAGTCTCGAATGCAGAGACAAGGGCAGTGAGTGATTCTCATTCTCAGACCGACCAAAGTGACACAATGTCACCTTCCAACAGTTCCGCTAAGCAGGGTCTGCAACACCATGTTGCAGGTAAATCACTCTCGATTCTAATGCCTATTTATTCTAAATAACCTCTTACTTACATGCCATTTACAGTTTCCTAATTAAAGGCCTTGACTTTTCATTTGAGAATCATGCCTAAATTACACTTCAAAATAATGTTGTGAATTTTAACTTAAGGTTTCTTCTTCATGTTTATATAATTGGTCTCATTTTTCATGTCCAACAACAAGGATTTTAAGTTAATGTGAGAGTGGCTGTGAACATGGATACTTCTTTCAGTATTACTTTATAAAAGTTATTGACTTTAGTTCAATTAAATAGATATTACAGTCTCTTTCCTGCAGTTGATAGATAATTTCTGACCTATTAGATTGCCCTTTTGCTTTATGTGATTCTATCTAAATACTTGCATAGTTCTTTTTTTAACTTCAGGCACAAGATTACTTTGGTCGGCAACTGACCTTAAAATTCTATAAGAAACTGGCAGACAGAAGATATCATTCATTGAAATTCGCTCTCTTCAGGCCTTGCACCTAAGTTTAAAAGAGAGAAGCTTGGCCTAGATTAAGTCGGACACTAAGGAAGTGCTAAGGAACGTTTTTCTTCGAGTTATCAGTACTACTTTACAGAATATGCTCTTAGATGACTTTGGTACATTTAATCTTCATTAAACATGATAATCTTAAACTGCTTCTATGATGCTGTTGTGACGTTGTGTTTGAAATATTGTGTGAACTTGAGTTTGTGCAGATAAACATTCTGTTTATTGCTAGCTAGTTGTTCCTGTATCTTTTGCTCATTTGGCAATGTTTTCAGAAGTTTTAGGTTTGTCACCAGACTTGGATATTTATCATTAAGATTTAGTTGTTTGTTAATTGCTGTGTTCTTTTGGACTACTTATTACCAAATAAGTAATCTAACAAAGCGCAAAGAGGTGCTTGTTTCTGATGTCTTATTTCTTGTGTTTCATGCTTTTGTGCAATGGCTTAGTGGTTAGCATATAATTATAGACACTTTCTTCTATCTTCTTCATTTGGTGGTCTTTCTATAATTTGTCAGGACTTGGGATTTGTCCTTAGAAGTTAGTCATTTTGTAATTGCTTTGTTCTATTAGACCATTCATTTCATGAAGTTGTGTACCATTTCTAACAGGCGTTATGCTGTTTTGCAGAAAACATCTGTCCAGTTTGTGAAAATTAGGTACCACCTATTCAATATGCAAAGTACCAGTTCATATAAATGTGCAAGCGCTGCATTATAGCCGAGTAGTTGTCCAGAGATTATACATGAATGATAACATCCGATCGATGGGAGACCAGAGAGGAAGAAAACGAAGGAGCCATTTCAGTGGGCTTGTTAGGTGCAGAGAACAGTGACTGGGTAGTTGGCACAGTGAATGATTCCAATGCTACAATGCTCTGAGGCAAACCATATATTTTAGTGTCTTTGACACTTTGAAATCTGATTGCATTAATCTCAGTCTAGAGAGTGCAGGACTTGATCTTGGTTTTAAAGCATTCTCTCAGGATATTGAGCAGTTTCAAGATCAAGAACAATGTCTTAGTGGTATCTTCAGTTAAGTTTCATTGTGTTTTGTTTAAGTATGGTGCCATTAATATCTACTGAAAGATAATTGTTACCATGTGTTTTAAATGTCGCTAGTTTGCATTAATGTGTAGGATGAGAATATATTTGAATTTAACCATTATTTTCCGACTTTGAGATTACTTATTTGGTGAACTGGTGTCTTACTCCTGGTAGAGTTCATGCTATTTGTACAACAGTCCTGTGGTGAGGATGCTATACTGCCAGGGAAGAAAGTTTTAGAGATTTCGGCTCCACTTCCCCTCTGCCAAATCTTTCATATAGAGCACCTAAATGTATCACGAAAATCAGGTGTCAAGGGAGGGGCTTGGCCACAGCTAAAAGAAATAAAGTCGCTAACACTTCATATCCATGGCTGCCTATGTAGTTTTATGGACTGATCTTCAAGCTACATGTATTTTGAAGGAACTATCTGTCCAATTTCTTTATTGGGGACTGCACAAATTATTATTGTCATTGTTATTATTATTATTGTTATTATTATTAAAATTTATTATATTATTAATATTATTATTGTTATTGTTATTATTATTATCATCGTTATTATTATTATTATTATTATTATTATTAATATTAATAATAATAATATTATTATTATTATTATTATTATTATTATTATTATTATTATTATTATTATTATTATTATTATTATCATCAGCATCATCATTATTATCATTATCATTGTTATTGAGTTTTATCTTCATGACCATAATAGTTTAAGCTCACTGGCTCGCACAACTCAACCATAATGACAGAACATCGATGACACTGAGCGGTTGTGAATGAACGAGTTGTTCAAGGTCCCTAAACAATAACTGTCTCTTGGATGGCTCGAACGTATACTCTACACTTTAGAACCGAGCATTCTACCAATGAGCTATCGTTTATTATGCTTCACTTTTGTTTTCCTTTATGGGATGTAACTATTTAGCCTAAGGTTTTTACTGCCTGTGTAATTTCTTAAATTACTTGACGTACCAAGTCTTGGGATTTCTGAATAAAACATGTTTTCTTCTAATATCATTGATTTATTAAATAATTTATTGACTTTTGGTGCAAATTTTAGTTTCAGCATATTTTATTACTCCTGCAGAAAGCATTACAACATTACTGTTCACCTGCAATCAAAGGCAGGCACAGATTTGTCTGGACTATGAGGTGTCCTAAACTTGGGCTCCACTAGATTCTAGAAAACTTGGTCGAAGTGATATACCTATCTCATCTAGAACTCCCAAGACAAAGACGCAATTCCTCAATGAAAAATATGACGAAAACAAATGAATTCACCAAAGGGTTGGTTCCCACACTGAGAACTTTAAACTTAAGACATTACGCAAACAACTGTAAAAGTGTATCACTTATTGAGCTATTTTCGTCTTAGTAGACGTCTGCAGCAATCCCACGCCGAAGTTTGGGTCGCAAGTTATATAGACATCCCAGGACAAAGTCCTGCCCATTTGAGCACCATTTTCTAAGTCCAGTACTGTCAGAAAAATCGCTATTATGTGCCTATGGCGTATTGTCACATCGGCTATTAGGCCAACAGAGTTTCTGAGTTTCAAGGCTAGAAAGACTGGAGATATTGGACAAGGACATGGCGGGTTTTAGTGCTTACCATAGCCAACTCGTCTTACGCGAAGCCAACAGCGGCCGAGTAGAATTTGCGAATTTCTACTTAAATAACGGCGGCAATACTCTTTTATTGTAAACGAAAATTCTAAAAAAAGTGCGGCTCAAAATGTAATGATAGGCTAATAATAAAATATATCTTAATCTGAGGATCGCAAATCCAAATCTAAAATCGCTTCTCTGTTTAATCTGCATTGTAATTTGCAAAGTGTAGGCGTTTGTCTAACGCTAATAAATTTATTATTGTCCAATTTCTGTGAATAATGTTCGCTTGTTGTAAAACATCATTAAATAAATCCAATACTTTTACTGTTTTCACAGAAAATTTCTATTTGTTAATAGTCTTTGGCAAATTTAGACCCAAAGTGTGCGGTACCAAAGATACGACCCAACATTGCGGTTCTGTATTCACCAGGACCCAATAATGGACGCTCTGTTACAGATGACGTGTAAATGTCCCAATCCTACGGTTGTAAGCGAAAGACCCAACATTGTAGTGACTTTAAGTATATATATATATATATATATATATATATATATATATATATATATATATATATGTATATGTATATATATATATGACTTTTGCGTATTGATTTGATATGCAAATGTAAATGTATATGTACTCGATTTCATATAGCGGCCGTATAATTATAGCCTCGACCTTACTCATTTTTCAGTGAACTGATCATTCATCACCGCTGCCCGTTTAAATAGGCACCATGCCATTTAGGGTCCTCGTGTACGGACCGTGCTAGTCCGAGATTTAAATAAGACACCGTCGGGATCCGAACTGCTATCCGCGCGCTCTCTTACACAGAGGACTATGGAACATAGTGTGCGTTCTAACCAATGTAGCTAAATTGGCCAGCAATGTGTGCTACAGTATTATTGTGGTCATGTTTGCTTTAAAGTCGAACGATCCTTGTGTAGAGAAGCTCCATAGTAGGCCTATAGTTTTATCGAAACAGTTTTGTAGATATCATGCTTACATAGATAACCTCTGCAGTAAACAGCCAAGGCGTTCGTGTCATTCAACCAGATCCACCGAGCATTTGAACTGATGTCTGCAAAGTGCATTTGTTGAGTACAGGTTGAATGATTGCCGTTAGTGCCGTACTCGACTGCATTGGTCCATCCGGAGTCGTCGAATCCTAGGTCTGTCCAATTGTTAGAACTATATGTCGCACATTTCCACGAACTGTTTGTAAGAAGATAGGTGTCGTTCACCGAAGCCAAAACGCCTGCACATGATGGTTCGCCATTGGAGATCATCCCTTCCAACGCAATTAATCGACTCATTGATGGCAATACTATATGGTCTGTGAGGCTCCAGTTCCTAGCATTTGTCAACAGCTGTGCTTGACCATCGATAAACACACTAGTCAACGACTGATATCCTGTGATCACGAGATCAACGGTGTTCAACTCTAAAATAAATGGAATTCGTTTCTGACATCGATGATCAAATCCTAACTATTCGTCTGAGTTAACGAGATGGTTTGATATATGTATGGATGGTCACACAATAAATACAATTATTACGGTAACAGTTCTCAGAGTTGTTTAACTTCACATTGCCTGCTAGTTTCTAATGCGAGGAATGTCTAAACTAGATAAAGTACTCACGCTTGTCAGATTAAATTACTTTGGGTGAAGTTAGCATGACTATCAGTTAACCTGCCTAATAAGATGTCGACTAGAATTCTGATAATTATGGATACAATCGATGACTGTTGTTTCATTAGCAGAGCATTTAATACATTTCAGTCATAATTTCGCGCTATTCCGCTTAATTTCGAAATTGCGAGTGTTTTAAATTTTCGACTGACATAAAAGCTTTGCCTGCAAGTTATGCATGTTATCATTGACATTTGTATACATTAACAATGGAAATTGGTGGTGCTGTCCTAAGAAAATTTAACAGTATAATACTAGCCTAATTCTCGTGGGGCAGCTTCTGGTCGCACAGGGGACGCATAAATAAAGAGTGAATTGATTGAACTTACCTGTAGGCCAATCAGGCCTGTTTCTTCGCGTATTGACGGTAGTGATTCCCATAATACAGACGAGTAAATAAATTTGCCACATTTTACTCATTCTTAAAGAGAAACAACAACAACAAATGACTGCGAAGTTCCAACAATTGCCTTAAAGTTCTACTTAAATTTAGTGGTCTTCAACTATAATGAATCGATATTTTCTGCATTAAGTCTTTCTTAAAATCTCCTTCAAATGTTCATCCTCTCCGGTAACTTTAGATTCGTTAGTTCCGACGGAGTGTTCAACACCGTGCCGATATTAATTGCTTAAGATAAACAATCTTACGGCTATTTTCGAACAAATCACATGTCGAATCTGAATCTGACATTTGCTGTTGGTGCTTTAAAATTGGAAAAGGTGTGTCATTGAATATGTAGTCGTTGATAGGCGTACATTAATTGCGTGAACCAGGCAGTACACCCACGAGCGTATGTTTGGAAAATCTGATCGTCATATATGCAGATTTCGAAACAAGATAATTAACCACCGGGCGTCGTGGGTATAAATTGTAAACCCACGACGCCCGTGGATATACATGCGTGGGTCTTTGGAAAATCTCATCATCATAATTATGCAGATTTCTAAACAAAAGATAATACATGTCTTCACCAGATTATACGGTTACGGAAGTATAGGCTACTAGGCGTTCTGAAAGCGACAAGGTAAAGCATTTGAAGTGAATATACTGAATAACTCACAAATAGGCGTCCACTCAAAATAGACAATTAGCTTTTGTTTCAAAATTCTTTTGCTGATCATTGTGACGATGAATAATCTTCATGGTTTTCTGAAATATTGAACAGGCCTCTCTTACCGGTCCATACACTTTTCGGTGTTTGTCTAGCATTGATGAATCATGACTGATTAGTTAGTAAGTTATTATCAGTATTACTCAGTTATTAAACGTATAGCCATACACTGATTCAGCAGTATTTGATGGCGCTGAGCAATAATTGTGAGTGAAGGACTTGCTGAAGGTCAGTAAATAGTTGTCGTTTCAGGGTAGGCCCGAACCCGCACTCTCGGGATTACAAGGTGAGCGCTCTAACCAATCGCTTGTTATCACTAGCCACTCCTTTTTCCATATCGTATTGTGTCCCATGAGTTTCTCATCCGATGTCGGTAAAATCGATTTGCATCATCAAACTGACAAATTGCAACTGCAGTTATAATCGAAAATTCATCGAGCGCTCCTCACGAGAAACTTGTCAGAGATAATGCCTACCTGACGACCCTAATTTACGATTAAATGGTTATATGCATTGCAGCTTCTCAAACGAAGTAAGTTGCTGCAAAAGTGTTCTGAGCTGGAGCAAATACCCCGCCCCGCCCCGCCCCTGCCCTTTTCACCTAGTGCCAGCAGTGTTATTTCTATTAACTGTAACTGTAACTGAAATAGCAAAGTAACTGAAAAATGTCTTGCAGTTAACTGTAAATGAACTGAAAAATACTGAATAACTGAAACTGCAATAGTAATTGAAAAACGAAAACTGTATAACTGAAAAATAGCAAAAGTTAACTGAAAAATAAAACATCAGTGCTTTTCTTACTTACTTTTTGAATGGTAATTCTACTCTAGTCTACGGTCAGTTTTCTATACTCATTTCACTTCTGGTTTCTTTTCAGTTTTCTATGCTAGTTTCACTTCTGCTTTCTTTACAGTTTCTATGCTAGTTTCACTTCTGGTTCTTTTTTAGTTTTCTATGTTCGTTTCACTTCCGCTTCCTTTTCCTTTCGTTGTGTTGTCGTTGGCGCTAAACCGTAAATTCGTAAAACAATCCACGACTACGAGAATAATGTTTAAGCGAAGTAGTGGTCGAACAGTAGAAAGTGGCGTGTGGGAACATTTTGTTTACGAAGCCGCAGACGACAAAAGTCGATGTTGTGTTCACACCGTTGCTGGCAAGGATGTTGAAAACCACGAGTGTGGCACGCTGATTGTCGGAACAGAGCAAGTGTTAATCTGGAACGTCGTGTTTTCCTTAAAGTAAACCGACAATACGTTAAATCGCATTGATTTGTTGCGTAAATATTTCTGGTAACTGTTCAGAATACTTGTGGTCAGTGTGTCATTAGGCCTAGGCATGATTTGTGAAAAAAATAACTGATGCTATAACTGAAAAATAAAGAGAAATAACTTAAAATGTAACTGAAAAATAAAAAAATTATAACTGAAACTGTAATATCTGATATCAGTTAACTGTAACTATAACTTTAACTGAAAAATCATAAATTAGATAACTATAACTGTAACTGTAACTGAAAAACCATAACTGAAATAACACTGAGTGCCAGTCCCAAGCCTGTTTAAGGTGTAGGGTTACCCTAATCCTATTCACCATGACGTAGCGTCGTTCAGCAAAAATACACGCAGTGTACACATAATTACTGTAAGGATTCTTTACAATTTTTAATGATAAAATGGGTAACACTACGCTGCAGTTGGCTGTCCAGAACCATGTCATTTTCCCTACCCACAGTAAACTGATATTTGTTTCTCTGAACCATTAGATTTCGACTTGGCCTCTCCAACAGACTATAGTTTCGACTATGGATTAATTTATAAATAGATTAGGTAGGATCAGATTAAACCAAACTACATTGGATTGCATTCGGTTAGCTTTTATTACTACCAGCTGGATTTGAAGCGTTATTTCTTTTGACTTGTCACAATTACAGTAAGTAAGAATATCCTTTAATAAACCAATTGCTAACGGCATGTTGGTGTGAAACATCAGTTCAATACGAAGCAATGAACAATGCAATCGATCAAAACTGTGCTGACTAACAAGGATTACATTGCAATTTTAAAGTAGGGCATACGATATTAACCTACCATTTACACAAGCATTTCGCGTACATTGAGTATATTGTAAAATACTACGGTTCATTAACACAATATAACTTATCATTGCGCATGACGTCATTCCACTCGCAAATCATCTATGTTATCAAGACACGTACCACCTATAGCTATAGCATTGGCTGAGCAAGTGAGCATATAGCATTGGCTGCGCATTGAAATGTGAATGATATTCAAGAACGGACTGACCTTCTACAAAGCTCTATACTGTATATTTAAGGTAAGACACACTATTGTCACTCTATGCTGACTGCAAAGTTCGACACTATTCTGTCATACCTTGAACAGTTCTTTGATTGCACGTATTTTATGTATTCATCTTTTATTTCCATTTGTTTAGCTACACTTCCCACTCATTCCTTTTCCTTTTGCTTGCGTTATTTAGTTAAATTAAGTAAAGAATCTTTCGGTCGCCACATATTCTATTGAATCTCTATCTCTCTTTCTATATATATATATATATATATATATATATATATATATATATATATATATATATATGTGTAGAGGTGTCCCCTTACTTAGCGGGATCATTGATGCCTTCAGGGCCTTCCCTTGTGGCATTCAACAATCCATACTTTAAAGTGCAATCTGTTTTGTAATATTATTGTTTATTGTTGGTTGGCTACAAATAAACGGTTGATTAATTGATTGATTAATTGATCTTCGTCCGCGTGCTAGAGCCGTGTCGTTTCGGAACATCTGATTGATTTTCGCCTTGAAGTTTGCACGCACACCAAATTGATCATCAACGATGCCTTAATTTATCTCAATTACAGTGGCGTCATGGATTTTCTCAAGTTGTTATTACAGCCACTTCTCATTTTCACAACTTTCTCGTTAACGTTTGTAAGTGTTACGTTCAGGAGCTGAAGTGTCAAAACAAACAGTTCCAAAGAAATGACTTTCTTAAATTACAGTTGGAACAGTTGACTAACGGTAAGGTTTTAATTTGAAAATTAATTACTTGAATGCAATTAATTATTTGCTGTTTTTGTTGTACCTTTCTTAATTTGACACTCGTTCATTAACTGTTGGGTTCACATTAACCTAGATTCAGCATGCAGACTTTTAGATGGGCAAACTTTGGTACATCGCTAATTATAACTTTAGCCTAATGTCACTGCTGACTAATCGTCTTTTACCTATTTAAAAAATACTTTATGATGAATAAATGTGAATGCTATTCCTGTATTGCCACGAATGGATATAGAACCTATAATATTTACAGTAATCCTGTTCATTCCTGTTATCTAAATTACTGCTTTAAATTATAATGGTCAACCTACGATGTCTCCATAGTCGCAGTTAAACAAATTTAGGAAAAATCAGACTCGCTAACGCATCTTAAATCAATTAACTTAAAGTCTTCTGACTTTACAAGAAACACTGGCCAGGTTTTCAGGTCGAACATTGTTGGCATGCTTGAATCATAATATTTACTTAATGTCATTGCGCGAAATTACAGAGTCAACGATATTAATCTTTCTTGAAATTGGTCGTTGCAACTGGAAGTCTTCTTTCATTTATTTGTGTTTTTCCTACAACATAGAAACAACTCATGAAAATGTGTTGCATGTAACAATCTCAAATCGCACAGCTACAATATCACCACCAAAGCAGCAGCAGCAGCAGTAGCAGCAGCAGCAACAACAACAACAACAACAATAACAATAATAATAATAATAATAATAATAATAATAATAATAATAATAATAATAATAAAGAGTAAACCAGCTAAATACAGACACGGCCTACACTTCAGCGCGTTCGCAATGGATGGAACTCACCAAGATTTCCGACCCAACGGCCATCCCCAGTCACAAACAATCACAATGGGATGGGCCGTTGCTGCAGGAGGTCTTATCGTCGGTTAGTGGCGCACTGCAGGACCCTTACGACCAGGCCAGACTAAGAGCGGTGCAGTTCCCTCATGCCTCCGACTGGCTACATGCCCTCCCGTTGACCGCATATGATCTGAGGATGAGCGACGAGGCCGTGAGAGTTGCGGCCGGTTTACGCTTGGGCCTGGCCATTTGCGAGCCGCACACGTGCGCATGCGGTGCGCCGGTGTCGTCCAGAGGCTCACATGGCCTCTCCTGCCATTTGGGGTTTGGACGTCAGGCTAGACACTGCGCCGTCAACGACATCATCTACCGCAGCCTCAACAGAGCCGGCACCCCTGCGGTTAAGGAGCCGTCTGGCCTCACCAGATCGGACGGGAGGAGGCCTGATGGCCAGACCCTGATACCGTGGGGCAACGGGCGGAACTTGATATGGGACGCGACGGTGGTGGATACCGTGGCCGCCTCATACATTCCTGAGACGGCGACCGAAGCTGGAAGGGCGGCGGAGTTGGCTGCCACAAGGAAACACACCAAATACGCTGATCTGCAGAGGAGGTACACCTTCGTCCCTGTAGCCCTGGAGACCCTTGGCCCTCTCAACGGAGAGGGTCTCGCCTTCATCTCCGAGATGGGTCGCCGCCTGACGAAAATATCCGGAGACACCCGAGAGACAGGATTCATCCTCCAGCGCCTTTCGGTTACGGTCCAGCGTTTCAACGCGGTTGCCTTCCAGGGCACCATGTCGAGGTTGCCCGGCGCTGAGGAGCGACCAACTCAGCAACACTAAGCCTTACCGTGTTTTAACAATGACAACAACAACAATAATAATAATAATAATAATAATAATAATAATAATAATAATAATAATAATAATAATAATAATAATAATAATAATGATAACAATCATCATCATCATCATGCCCGGTAGAGCTACAACGGTTTTCTGGTGGGTGGAAATCATCTCTACTTTGATTCCAATATAGTGCAAACATGCATGTTCGGCTGCTTACTCTTTACACTGTGAATTCGGCCGAGGTCTTGACTGCGAAACGCTATTCTACACAAATATTAAAGTTGCTCAGCGTTTAAGTATATTTGTGTTTAGGTAGATCGCTGACTGTGGATCATCTCTGAGAAGTTGCGAGATACCGAATTCTTAACTTATCCTAAGGACTTGCAATTCTAAGCTAACAACTTGCCATGTGTAATCTGCATCCAGTAGTACAATGCCAGGTGATTTTGATGCACATTCACCAATATTATTGCACAGAGGACGAGACCTGATTACCGTAGGTCCTACATTTAGCTAACTAAATTTCTTTATGTCAAAACTAAAGATGCTTGCATTAACTTCAGGTATTAATCTTGTTAATGAGCCAGCCGAGTCCTCAGCCGGTCTTATTGGTCCATTTTAGTTGACTCGTTGACCTGCATCAATGTCGTGCTGAAGTTGCAGTATGATTATATCTGTTATATTCATGTTATACGTTTTATATACTGATATGACATGTATGTGTCAATCAATCAATAAATTAATCAATCGATCATTCAATTAGTCAGTCAGTCAGCCAGTCAATTAATCAATCAAACAATCAAATCATCAAATCAATCAATCAACCAATCAGTCAGTCAGCCAGTCAATCAATCAATCAATCAAACAATCAAATCATCAACTTAATCAATCAATCAATATTAAACAAACTGGAAATATTGTAATGCACCACATTGTACAATGTACATCATATATACTAGCAGTGATTCAATCGATTGACTTTCCAGATAGAAACCTTTACACTGCGTAATTCAGTAGGTGACTATGGCTTCATTTTGGTGCACCATCAGCTGATGCCTTGTGCATCATAGAAGATGTCATTTGTGATTAATCAAAGACATGGGCTAATAACGTAAGTCTTACATATAATAATAATAATAATAATAATAATAATAATAATAATAATAATAATAATAATAATAATAATAATAATAATAATAATAATAATAATAATAATAATAATAATAATAAGAAGAAGAGGAAGAGGAAGAGGAAGAGGAAGAGGAAGAGGAAGAGGAAGAGGAAGAGGAAGAGGAAGAGGAAGAGGAAGAGGAAGAGGAAGAGGAAGAGGAAGAGGAAGAGGAAGAGGAAGAGGAAGAGGAAGAGGAAGAGGAAGAGGAAGAGGAAGAGGAAGAGGAAGAGGAAGAGGAAGAGGAAGAGGAAGAGGAAGAGGAAGAGGAAGAGAAGAGGAAGAGGAAGAGGAAGAGGAAGAGGAAGAGGAAGAGGAAGAGGAAGAGGAAGAGGAAGAGGAAGAAGAAGAAGAAGAAGAAGAAGCAGAATAATTACGACAATTTATATGGCGCCGTAACACGGCCATGCTGTTACAAGGGCGCCTTACAAGACAACTAACAACAATCGGATAAGCCCTGGCGAACAAATGTGATTTTAGCATGGATTTGAAAAGTCCACTGAGTCGGTCAATCGAATAGCAGGAGGATGTCTATAATCTTACTCCTTTATGAATATGCAAAATAATTATAAGCTTGTAGATTGCCAATTTGTGTTTTCTTACCATTAACTCCAACTTTCTATGATGCAGGGCTTATGGTCGCTGGAGGAAGTACTAAACATAAAAAACACGGATATTTATAGTCGGCTGTATCTTATTTACGCAAATATAATATGTTACATTCAGCGGTAGGCTAGATAGCAAATACTTAGAGTAATCCACAGGTCTAATCCTGCTGATTATCAGAAATGTGAGAAAATGAATTGTTTAGAACTTAAACTTTAACGCATTGCTGTGTTATCTTAGCTATAATTTATCGAAGTCACCAGTGAAGAGGTGCGTTAGACACTCTACCGACCTTTCTGCTCCAGGAACTCGTGGATGTCTTGCTGCCTCTCCTTACGGTGCTGTGCAACCGATATATTCGGGATGGAGACCTACCGCCGTCACATAAGAGATCTATCTTTTAATTCCAGCGCCGAAGGTGACGGCTTGGACTCGGCCAACCAATTGAACTACAGACCGATCGCCAACGTCTTATTCACGTCCAAGATCATTGAGAAGATAGTGGCAAGTCAACTCATCGCCCATCTACAGGGGAACAATCTTCTTCTATCATGCCAATCCGGCTTAAGAAAGTTCCACTCGACCGAAACTCTGCTGCTCCGACTTCTATCCGACACCTATGGGGCTATCAACAGAACTGAGCTGACCTTGTTGGCCCTATTCGATGTCAGCGCCGCTTTTGATTCTGTAGACCATGATATTCTTCTTAAGCGGTTGCATGCTACGTTTGGGCTGTCTGGTAATTTTCTTGAATGTATTGGCTCCTTCCTCCATCAGCGTTCTCTCAGTGTGGTACACGGCTCGACTATAGGTATCGGTGGGTCCCAGCTCCGTATGGTCTGCCGCAGGGCTCTGTCCTTGGTCCGCTCTTATACATTATTTACACCTCTGGTCTTGCCTTGCTCCTTGCGGAACATGGTGCCTTGGGACTTTATGCAGATGATACACAGGCGTATACATGCACTGTCTCTCATCAAACGCCGCCTCTGCTGTCAGGGTTATGGGTCGGACACTGACTGCGCTAGAGACATAGATGGCATCAAACCGTCTCTGCCTAAACCCTGCAGATACCAAATTCATGTGACTGGGCTCCCGGTAGCAACTGGCCAAGCTTAACCTGTTTGACCTCTACTGAATTTATTAGCTATAGGCTACTTTCTCCACCTCGGTTCGAAACCTTGGCATTCTATTTACTTTTGAACCTCACCTCCATTGCCTCAGACGTCACTGCTTTTATCAACAGCGCACGTCGCTCGCTCTCTCAGCTGGCGCTGAAACTACACTTGTGCATGCTCTCGTCACAGCTCGCCTCAACTATTGCCTATCCCTTTATTCTCGATTACCATCTGGACGGTGGGCTGCCTTGACCGTATTCTACGCTCTGCATCGCGGCTTATCGGCCTGACCTGACCAAATACCCAAATTCAGCCACGTGTCAAATCACATGCTGGATGTCCTGCGCTGGCTCCCTGACCGTCAGCTTATAGAGTACTGGGTCGCTTCCATGGTATGGCGATGCCAGCTTGGCCTCGCTCCTACTTACCTACTTGACCTTTGTCGACCTGTGCCGTGTACTCGGGGTTGTCGCTCCCTACGCTCAGTCGGAAGGGGGTGCTCTCAGTCGCGGTTACCCGTACCTCTATCATGCAAAGTCGTGCCTTTGCTGTGATAGGCCCGGCGGTATGGAATGGCCAACCTCTTGAGCTGCGCCTGTTCCCTAGGTCACTCTCTGACACATTCTGTAAGAGCTTGAAAACTGTTCTTTTTGACCGTATTGGAGTCGAGAGCACCTCTGAGTAGTTTCCTTGAAGAGGTGCTATATAAATACTTGAATGAATTAATGAATATTATTATTTTGCTCAATGCGTGATTATAAGCATTAGTTTTTTGCGCAAGAGGCACACACGTCCTTGTAGAGTAAAGAAATAATTGCGGCTTTACTTTGTTCGCAGTAAACGCCGCTGAAACCGGGAAGGCAGGTGCACAGTCGATCTGCCGTTTCATTGCAGGTGGCTCCATTTTGACAAGGCATGGTTCCGCATATCGCTACACGAAGAAATGCACACAGCAGCAAAGTTTTTTGGAGGATTCTGATGATGCTGATGCTGATGAAGATGATGGCGGTGGTGGTGGTGATGATGATGATGATGATGATGATGATGATGATGATGATGATGATGATGATGATGACGATGACGATGACGATGACGATGACGATGATGATGATGATGATGATTATAACTGTATACTAACGTGACGAGCTTATCTGTTCAACTTAGCCAATGTGCAAAGATAATAATTATCACCACACATCTCTGCACAACGTGTTACAGCACCAGTCCTGCTAATTATTAGCTAAACTGATGCTGCAGCACTTTGTTATTATGCCACCGCCTCATGCTTTTCCAATTGCAGGGAGCACCTTTGAGAGGTGTATCAATTGTTACATTGTATTGCATTACTCTGCATCACATTACAATACATAACTTCACGTTACATTACGTTGCATTACATACGATAAGAGACAATAAATGGACGAATTGATCGGAAGTTTAACGTTGAAATGTTCTACAATGCTGTTTCCTCGACTTGACCTCCCAGGATCCTTACCTGGCACCGGAACGGATCAAGCAACCCGACTATTGCGGACTTGATTTGATATTGCGCCGGTTTATAAGCTGGTCTCTCTGACGCGGCTTTTGTGTGGCGTTGAGAAGCTCAAAGATTGCCATTACAACTCCTCAGCCTCTGTTTGCCTCTTTTTCGCAAGCGCTTGAAGGCCATTTTGTTCAATGGTTTCATTATGTTAGTTTGGGAGCGCCTCTTGAAGAGGCGCCATATAAATTTGCAATTGCAACTACACTACATTTATATTATACAAGGACAGATGAGGAGAGTTGATTACGTAAGATCTTTCTGCAGTAGATCGCGACGTCGTGTATCGGTTGAGCATTCGTCCATATCCAGAAGGCATTGCTACTGATACCATTCACCTGTGGTAACTCCACGCAGACGGAGTCGTTCGTCGTATCTCCATTCAGCTTCACTTCGACCGCTGTCTGCCAGGCGCTGTCGTCATAACCCGGTTCGTACCAACCGGTCTTGGCATTGTTCGTGCACTTCCATCCGGAGTCACTCACAACGTAGTCGCCCTTGTCGTCGGTGATTGACAGAAGTATCCCAGGACAACTAAATGCTTGATGAATGGCCATCATTGCGATCATCCGGCTCAGCGATCCGACCGTAACACTGTCCGGTGATATGGAATCTGTTCCGTTCACCAGCAGAATTGGCTTGGAGTCCACGTAGACAGCTGACAGCGTCTCACTGGCAGTTATTCTCAGCTGCTTGGTGTCCACTGTTAACAGAATCAGCCAAACTATTCTACCAAGAAGGTTTGTACGCTGCATATAAAATTCTTGGTTTTATTACACTGAAGCAAAGTTTATTCGTGCAATCATTAATGGCAATATCACGTTCATAACTACATATCAGAAAATGGTAACTGGCTGTTGCTGGTCATTTTTAAATGCTTCAGTTAAACAATATACATCTTCCTGCAATAATCCTGAAAAGCAGAACTTTAATTCGTCGTTGGTCACTCAGTTGAATTGCCTAACGCGAAATTCAATATTGTTTTGTTCAGAGACGTGGAGAGATAGTATTAAAGCTAAGGTGAATAAGCGGGGAGGTGGTTCAATGGTAACGCTATGACACGAAGATCAGAAGGACGCGGGATCGATACCCGCTAGTTCCAGAAACTTGACTCTGTCTTCAACTCTCTATAGCTATGTATACTGTAAAATGAGCAGAAGAACAGACGGGCGTCTTGCACCCTGCCATACGGTTAAAGTTCGACTCCTTTTAAATTTGTAATAATCTCTTACTATACTATATCATGAAATCTAACTGCGTATTAATTTTGTCAGTTTGAATTCATGAACGAATATAATTAATAATAATAATAATAATAATAATAATAATAATAATAATAATAATAATAATAATAATAATAATTATAGTAATAATGGGGGTTGAAATGGGGTGGTAAGCGTCTCTAAAAGCCTCTGCCACCCAAATGCCCACCACGCCACCTTCACGTGGTACCCCTGTTGGAAACAAAGTGCGTGGTGGACGACCGAGCCCTCGCCGGTATATGCGAGCCCAGAGACAAGGAGTCGGAAGGACGGACGATGAAGGACATCGACGCTCGGAGATGGTGTCTCGTTAAAAACACCGAGAGGAAGGCAACGGGAAACCACCTCTCTAATTTCCCAAGAAACACTTGCAATGGCGAGTGGCGGGGTGCTACGGATGGTTGATGAGGGGCGGTCGCTGGTGGCGGCAGTGGGGGGGCGGAGGGGCTGGGTGGGGCGCGTGTTGAGGGAGACTCCCTTCTGGGGGATCGTGGAGGGGAGGAGGGGAAGGGGCGGGGCGGATGTGGGTGGGTGGCCGGCGGATGCAGCGGGTTAGGGGAGAGGGCACAGCACGGGAAGGAGTGGCGTCATTGGAGGTTGGAACCTGCCGAAGGGCAGAGAACGTAAAGAGAAGAAAGATAGTAATAATAGTAATAATAGGCTAGTCAAATGTAATGTCACTTTATCTGAATCGCGACTACTATCAGCACTTGCACAGACAAGTATCATCTTCGATTAGAGGACTTACCCATTTCACAGTGTGCGCCAACAAAGCCGGGTAGACAACTACAGATGGACTGGTTATTCGTCAAACAGACTCCTCCGTTAAGACAGGGAGATTCCAACTCACAAACAGCTGCAAACATAAATATGCACGTCAGCTTTTGTACAAATGAGTCGAAATAAGAATCTCTAGTATTCGGCCATGTGTGCAAAACAATGCAACCCAAGGACTGAATAGCCATGATTACTTCCCAACCTAACCGGAATATTTTAATCTTTCCAAGGTTCACACGAACTTCAGTAGTCAGTCGCTGTGTTCTGCTGACTGTGGAGATCTTATGGTTCCTCGCTCACTTACGTTAGCACGAGAGCATCTCGTCTGTTTATCCGACTCTTAAGAGCAATCCTTCAGTGAGCATAGAAACAGTTAATTACAAAATCGACCGGACTAATTTTGATTGAATATGTTTTAGCTCTACAAAAGTTATTTCTCCTGCAATGTTAGGACACGGCTGTCCCAATCCCTTAGCCGTGTTCACATTGTTTTCAGAGCCGTTAGTATTATTATTATTATTATTAACTCAATTAAAGTTAAAAGTTCTGTGGTGCGTTTTGTTTCTATGTTGCAAGTACTAATAGTAGGTACTGCTTAATTCTGTTAATTATTGTGTACAGGGGTACCACGTGAAGGTGGCGTGGTGGGCATTTGGGTGGCAGAGGCTTTTAGAGACGCTTACCACCCCATTTCAACCCCCATTATCACTATAATTATTATTATTATTATTATTATTATTATTATTATTATTATTAACTCAATTAATATTCATACATGCATGCATGCATACATACACACTCATAAACATACAACCATACACATACATGCACACTTACATGTATGTACGTACATAAATACATACATATATGCATACATTAACACCTGCATATTATGTGCACACATTCATACATAAACATGCTCTGCATGCGTACATCTCAAATAGTCATTATGATTACACCACTGGCTAAATTAATGGCTTTAAACATTTAAAAATCTTGTGGCAGTTGGCATGCTGGACTGTCAGTCGGGATTCAAATCCGAGCATGGGCAGAATTTATTTTTGAGACTTCTGTTATAGGTACGACCCTAGATAACCAACTCAGCCGTAGATAGAATACAGTCAGTGTGAAGATCCGGCGGCAAGGCGCAGAGCTGGCCACCCGTCTTCACATGCTCATGGTATGAGTAGGCCTAAGTGGCTAACGCTTCATCCTCAATGGAATTCTAGTGCAAAGCTTCACACAAGTGTGAAACTTACTCATACAACACTACAATACAATTCTAATGCCAAGCATCACACAAATAATTATACTCATGAAAATTATACTTACGCATGTATCCTCTACAATATATGCTCTTCTCAGACTGGTCGTTAACCCATATCCACATTGCATCTGGACGTATGTCTGGTATGTACTGTAAATGGCTGCAGTGTGCGTGACCATTGGCATTACTGCCGAACTCAACAGCAGTTGACCAACTCGCCTGTAAATCGTTGAATCCAAGTTTGTACCAGTCAACATGATTCCATGGCGAGCATTTCCATTGGGCGTTCGTCAGAACATAGGCATCGCCGAACGATGCCAATATACCGCCACAAGTTCCATCACCCACGGCTTTGACTGCTACCAGGCGATTGGTCTTCGTCAACCCTGCACGGTCTGTTTGATTCCACATGTTGCCGTTTATCAGCGATTCTTCTATACCGTCGATGTACATGAGCGGCAGTTGCTGATAAGCCGTTATAACAAGAGACCCGTCCATCAGTTCTACAACCAGCACAACACTTGAAAAGCCTTTCATTGACTGATATAGTAAGTTAAGTTGTTTAAATAGATTGTGTACACAAATGCTGAAAACATTGGAGCTTAGCAGTTTACGCATGTCATGCATGTGTAGTGTAGCCTACATGTTATCATTGTATTTAGCATTTCCACTTTAGTAGCTTTTCTTGGCGGGAATAATTGTTCAGGTTTCACATCCTTTCAAATAATACTAGTCAGATTTATTTCTTTTCAATTGCAAAAAATAATATGCACGTTCTTGCAATGATCTAATCAAATCAAATCGACATGTATGTAATTCAATTCATTGTGCTTTAGGTATTGTGATTAAGCTTACTCAATCTTTAACTTCTGATCTCTGCTTACTAGTACCGTGGTAGTTGTTTTTGTATTGCATGATTTTCGACTGAATTGAAACCTAACAATTGGACACCACCTTTGCTGTAGCTTGGAGAAGGTGATAATTTTGTCACACCAGTGAAGAAACTGTGTGAGAGTGACTTTCGTAATAGTTAGGCCTATATAATCTCTCAGATTAGCTAGAATATTCTGAAGTTTTCATCGCGATGGAACTCGTAAACGTTTTCACTGTCATTATGACCACATTGAGCCTATTTCTCGAACGTGCATTCTCTTACCTGTTTCGCAATACGTTCCAGTAAATTGTGGCGGACAGTCACACATTTTCTCTGGATTTGGCAGACATGTACCTCCGTTGAGACAATGGGATGAGGTCTGACACAACGCTGAAGAAATATGCATATACCTACGTTTAAAAGTTAGTCTATAAATATTATGTGTAGGCCTATGCTATAATTACAGGATGCAGAGAGCGGCATAGCCTGATCGTCCTTTTGCTCGCATTTCTACACTGTGAGCCATAAAAAACCGGGCCACTTTATGTTTAGCTATATCTCTGTCATTTCTTTATCGATTTTTACACTTTTTGCATTATTTTAAACAGGAATCAATACTCTAAAGAGCAGAAATAAACATTATCGATTTAGTCCTACATGTATGCTAAACTTGTCTTGCGAAACTGAAGACACTAAAAAACACGTGAGAATCGATAAATGCTGCATTTTTACTACTTAAATGCAAACAATTCTTCAGTGCCTTTATTTGTTTAAAGTTTGTGTTCAAAATGACTTCCTTTTTCACGTACACATTTTGCCAAGCGACGTCGCCACTGATCAATTGCAGTGTCAATAAGATGTTGTTCCAGATCGTTCCAGACGGATACGAGACACTGCCGAAGTTCATCAGTGTTCTGAATGCGCTGTTGGTACACGCGCTGTTCCATAATGGACCAGATGGAATAATCGAGTGGATTTAGGTCAGGCGAATTGGGTGGTCACATCTCTGGCCCTATGAAGTATGGTGCATTGCGAGACAGATACTCAATTGTTTCACGAGCCCGATGCGCCGGAGCTGAATCTTGTTGGAAAATGAACATGTCGCCAGCAATGTGGCGCATTTGTGGCAACAAATGTTGTGCTAGCATCACGTCTCGATAATATTGGCCATTGATTTTGGCTCCCGGGTCAACGAATATAAGCTCTGTGCGACCGAGTTTCGAAATTCCCACGGAAACCATGAGCGACTTGCTGAATGTTGTCCTAGCTGGTACGCAACAGACGGTCTGATGAAATCTGTTTCTTTGACACTGAACGAGGCACATAAAGACGATCGTTTTGAGTGTTTGACGGCGCAGCAACTGTAAATAACTTTTCATCAGTGAAGAAAATGAAACCGACATCCGATACTGAGAAACGCTGCAGCAATTGTCTAGCTCGTACCAAACGAGATTGACGATTAGCGGTGGTCAGTTCCTGAGCCCGTCGTCTTTTTAAGCATTTCAGTTCCAAATCGTTATGAATAATGCGTCTGACCGTCGTTTGTGTAAGATTCAGCTCTCTCGCGATTTGTCTGGTTGAAAGATGTGTTTTAGGCTTGTCTTCCTGGCTCTGAACCAATTCATTGACGGCGGCGATATTATCTTCAGTTCGCGACGATTTTGGCCGACCACTTCCCGCAGCGCGTTCAACTGAACCGGTAGTTCTCAACTTTCGCAGAAAGTCATCTAATGTTTTTCTTTTCCAATTCTTGTTCGGAAACTCCTTAATTAATCGTCTAGAAGAATAATTTTTGCATTCCCGCAGATTTTTAATTAAAATTTTATCCTCAAAACTCAACATTTTAAAATTTTAACTCAAATTTTCAACCATCAACTTTATTTACATTATGCTGCGAAACGGATATGACGTCATCCGCGCAAGTAAATAAGTAAATCGTAGAGATTTAATTTTTCTTTCAAACGACACAAAAACTATAAAAAAAATTAAAATACCGACCGCGATATAGCTAAACATAAAGTGGCCCGGTTTTTTATGGCTCACAGTGTATAATGCAGCATCGTTCCTTCTCGTGTTGTTGGCCCGAATATCTGGAATGAGCTTCCTCTTGAGTTGCCTCTCCCTACCTAGGACCTTTCATCTATATTCTACGCTATTCTGAGAGCTGTCCTTTTCAACCGAGGATGGGCCGGGAGCGCCTCTGAGTAGATATCTTCAAGGGGCGCTGTATCAAGTTTTATTTGATTGATTGACTGATTGATAATTGTAACGTTTTGCTGTTTAATTGCTTTCGTCGGATAAACCGATGTCAATACAGGTTGCAGGCTTGCAGCTCTTCGTTGCGAATTGCATGATAATAGGCCTATTGTATGTATAGTTTGTATACATATACATGTGCGAATAATACCTTGAGTTGTTTGTGGTAATGTAGTCACTACTGTTGTACGCAGCGTTCCCGTGGTAACACCCTGTGTTGTTTGAGGGTGTGTTGTCATTACCGTTGTCCTCTTTGTTGTTTCGAGAGTTGTGAGTATATCTGAAACCACGTCATAGTTGGACAATTGGTGCAAATGCAACTATGTTTAGGGAATGATCTTGATTGAGATGTTCTATAGAACGCCCAATATTTTTAACAACTGCATTCCAAATACATGTCAGTGTACAATATCCAATGAAACAGGTAATTCCGCATTTAGGATAACTAGTTTCGATTTTTTCTGAAGATTCTTTATAATTATTTGGGATCCCTAAGTTCAGCCAAATCAGTCATCACACAAGAATAGTGCCAATCAATAAACGTGCAATCGAATAGTAATTTGCATGGTGTAACAAAGACTTTTCAAAATAGTATCCTCTTTTCTATTTCTGTTAAAAGCATACTTTGTCATCTAGTTATTTAGAAATTACAAGCAAATTAAGACCATTGTCAAACCGAGTTTCAAATTCTACGCCTTTGTGCGGGTATTTTCAGGCACAGTAAGTTCCTGTGAAATGCGGAAGACAGCGACAGATTTCTACATTGTTTTGTAGACATGTTCCGTTGTTCAGGCAAGGTGACCTGTCACAAACAGCTACAACAGATCCATTACATTTAGACTACTCCAAAGTTTATTAAAGCAATTAAAGTCACTCTGTTAATATATATGTAGCAAATTTTGATACATCGCAAGGAAACGGAGAAAATGAGGTTATGAGAATATTATACACGGTTTAATGTTAAATGATCGTAAATCAATTATTGACCATGTGAAGATCTAGAACGTTTGCGAGTTTCTGCAAAGGTATTAACAAAATATCCATTATATATCGGCTACACATACATTCATGCACACATACATACAGATAAACATGCATGCATATCAACATACATGCATACATGCCTACATACAAAAATGTTTGTACATAATACATAAATGTATACATATGTGCATGCAAACACACATGCATGAATGCACACATACATGCATATAAATTATACATGGACTGTATATATGTGTACGACCCTAGGTAACCTACATATACATGCATGCGTACATACATAATTATTATAATGGTCACTGTGATGACACATGCACTTGTTTAATGAATGTCTTTACAGATCTCGTGGTTAGCAATCGAGAGGTCGGCGGTTCAAATCCGCACCTGGGCAGAATTTCTTTCATGATTTATGTTACATGTACGATCCTAGATAACCAACTCAGCCGTAGAGAGAACACAATCAGTGGGAAGATCGGGAGGCAGAGCAGAGGGCTGGCCACCAGCCGTCACATGCGTAGGGTAAGTGTAAGTGGCTAATACTTCATCCTCAGTGCAATATTCTAATGCAAAGCCTCACAATAGTACTGTATAATACCTAGGAATGTATCTCATAATTCTAATGCCGAGCTTCACAGAAATATGATACACATAAATATGATACTTACGCATGTATCCTCTGCAAAACACACTCCCCCCATCCGTCTGATCGGCAAGCCATATCCACATTGCATTTAGACTTATGTCTGGTATGGTGTGTAAATGGCTGCAGTGTGTGTGACCGTCGGCATTTCTGCCGAACTCAGCAGCATTGTACCAATCCTGTTGTGAATCGTTGAACCCAAGTCCGTACCAGTTTCCAAAATTATATGGCGAGCATCTCCATTCGGCGTTCGTCAGAACATAGGCATCGCCGAAAGACGCCAATATACCGCCACAAGTTCCATCACCCGTGGCTTTTACTGCCACCAAGCGATTGGTCTCCGTCAACCCTGCACGGTCTGTTTGATTCCACATGTTGCCGTTTATCAGCGACTGTTGTATACCGTCGATGTACATGTTCACCAGGGTTTTATACGCCGTTACAACAAGAGATCCGTCCATCAGTACTACAACCAGAAAGTTGCTTTTAAATGACTAACATATTAAGTTGCGTTGTTTACTAAATTCATTCATTCATTTATTCATATCATTTGAATATAAATTAGCTATAATAGACGCTGCATACATTTTCTACAAGCATCTGAAAACTGTTCTTTATAGCCGGAGTAGGGATCCTGGAGTGGCGCTATAAGTCCTCAAAACGAATAATTATGTTTCAGGGATACAACAGGCAGACCCAGAAAGGACCGAAGTCACTTACTTGATAACAAATTGGTTTCAAATGACGAATGATTAACATAATAGACTTACAATTCTTGAACACAGCAAATTCTGTATAAGCATTTTAAATGAATTTAGTTTGCACATACATCTACATAATTTCATTATATTTAGCATTTTCACTGTTTGTAGCTTTTCGCGGCGCGGGTCGATGTTCATCCTCCAAGTCCTTTGAAAGGTACCAGTCACATTTAGGTCTATTTCTTGTTCTGTTGCATAACTGTATCGTGCAATGCCCCAGTAATATGAAAATCTACACGTTTGTAATGCAATTCATTCTGCCTTAGATGCATCGTAACGGAACTCAATCTTTAACCTCTACACTCAAGTCCTAAGAAATGCGCAAGTCGTGGATTAAAGTAGGTCTATGTTTCGGCTAAATCGAAACATAACAAATGGACACCACCTCATTGAGAAACGAGCTACTGGTTTAGCAAGACATGGCAATTGTCCGGTTGTATTATACCAGTGAAGGGCGTGTACATTAGGCCTCTGATTCTATCAGGTGAAGCCTATCTATCAGCTGGTCATAAATAATTAATCAATGAATTTCTTAGGACTATATCGTAATGCTATTCGTAAACTACCTCCTTGCTAGCATGCCCTCGTTGAGTCCATGCATGTGGAACCCATATTAGAACTGTATCAAGCTCATCTTGGTTCCATCTGATGCCCAAAGATATGTTGGCAGGGTTATTCGATTAAATAAATCGAGGTACATAAGTTATTCATTTGCGCTCACTCTATAGATGCATGACGCAGATATACTCTCATACCCAGGTCCTTTATCGAGTAACCAATACAATAGATAAGATAGTTTCTGTGTTAACAAAGCTGTCACAGCAAAGCTGATTAGCGTCGCCCTCCAATTTTATTGGGGTTGGGACTGGCGCCACTCGAAACTCGATGCAACGGTAATGCTAAGACAATGCAAACATGTCGCTATATATTTAGTCAGGATATTTATTTATTTAGCCATTTTGAGGCGTTGTATACCATCAGAAAATTCTTGGCCAAACCACTATATTACATTATTGAAAATTGCCAGGCAACATCTTAACTATTTCTTGAACATTAATTCTCTTACGTGATTCGCAGTACGTTCCAGTGTATTCTGGCAGACAGTCGCACATCTTCTTATGGTTTGGCAGACACGTTCCTCCGTTCAGGCAAGGTGATGACGTCTGACATAGTGCTGAAGAAATATGCATGAATTATTATACACACTTAAAATCGCCGAATGTTCTTAAAGTTAGTTTATAAATGTATGCTTATTACAAGACCTAAAGAGTGGCTTAGCATGAGTTAACCCTAGGGCTACCAAGCTTTTTTTGTAACACTGGCTACCAAGGGGGGGTGGTTACCACCCCCTGGATTTCGTGTTTGGTTTTACATATCATAACTTGTAATATAGCAATGGATTCAGCATTCATTTCTGCACAGAATGATATATTTAGTTGTACATTATGTGAATGCACCTCGAAATTACATCACTTTTAACAACGGAACCCATTAATTAGCAATATTGTATATCATTGCATACATTTTGTACTTTTTGGATAAACAAATATAAGATTATGTGTGTTTTGAAACTAATCTATGTATAAAAGATACACACAATCATCCCTACATATGTTTATATAGTATAAATGTACATCCATACATATATATCCATGCATATATATCGGTTTACGTTGTAATGCTGTATTCAGCCATTTTCACACAGATTACGCGTATTATTATTTATTTTGATCACTGTCGGTATTCAAAAACAAAGATGTAGGTATGCAAATGAAGCCCTTCATTCCCTCTAAAGAATGGTATCTTTGTTTCTCTTCCAGGAAGACAAATGAATACGCTACAAACAAAAAACTAAGGGGGAGTGCTTCCATTCAGCCATTTTTCACGCATATTACGCGTATTATTATTTATTTTGAGCACTTCCGGTTGTCTCAGGTCAACTCAGTGACTATAGAAATGTAGCCCCACATTCTCTCTATAGAATGGTATAATTTGTGTCTCTTAATATTAAATGACGGATAAGATATAGTCTAAAATCTAGGGGGTGGTATCCACCCCCTCTGGTACCTCGGGTATATTGGGTATAACTTTTGAACGGTGTGAGATATCATCTCACATTTTACCTCAAAACGTGTGTAAATGAACCCCCTACAGCTACTTAAAAGGTCAATTTTTTATTCCATACGGACAAAGTTTGAGATGAAAAAAACCTAGAGGGGTGGCAACCACCCCCCCCTCTTGGTGGCCCGAGGGTTAATGCATTTTAGTTTATATATAATTATTATTACATTTTGTAGTTTAATTGTTTTCGTCAGACAAACCGATGTTAATACAGTTGGCAACTCTTCACTGCGAATTGCATGCTATCTATATATGACTTTTGCGTATTGTTTTGATATGTATAAATGTAGATGTATACGTACTCGATTTTTATGGCGACCGTATGGTCTCGACCCCTGCTCATTTTTCAATGAATTGATCGGGTGAGATCCTTCATCACCGATGCCCGTTTGCATGGGCGCCACGCCATTTAAGGTCGCCGTGTATGGATCGTGCTACCCCCAGATTCAAATCTCTTAGATAAGCCAACATCGGGAAGCGAAATGCGATCCGCATGCTTTCTTACACAGAGGAGTATGGGACACAATGTAGATAACTGGATCTGCAATGTGTAATACAGTATTGCTGTGGTCATGCTTGCTTTAAAGTCGAACGATTCTCGTGCATATAAGGAGCACTATTAGAGTAGAGATTATGTTCACCTTTTTTAAGGAAATAATTTTAGACATCACACTTACGTAGATAACCTCTGCAGTAAACGGCCAAGGTGTTCAAGTCATACGACCAGATCCACTTAGCATTTGAACTGATGTCGTCAAAGTGCCTTTGATGAGTACAGGTTGCATGATTGCCGTTACTGCCGTACTCGACTGCAGAGGGCCAACTGGAGTCATCGAATCCAAGTTGTGTCCAGTTGACAGCATTATATGTCGAACATTTCCACAAACTGCTTGTAAAAAGATAAGAGTCGTTCACTGAAGCCAAAACGCCTGCACATGGTTCGCTATTGGAGATCATCCCTTCCAATGCAATTAATCGACTCATTGATGACAATGCAACGTGGTCTGTGAGGCTCCAGTTTTTAGCATTCGTCAACAGGTGCGTTGATTGGCCATCGATGTGCACATCGCCCAACGACTGGTATACTGTGACCACGAGATTCATCGTGTTCAACTCTAAAATAAATTGAATTCGTTTCTAACATCGATAATCAAATCGTAACTACTCGTCTCAGTTAACGAGCTGGGTTGACCCAATCATTCTGATTATTTATGCATGGAGCGAATGGTAACACAATACAATTATTAGCAGTTCTCAGAGTTGTTTAGCTTGACTTTGCTTTCCAGCGTCCCATGCAAAGCAGAACGCACCACAAACTGTACATAAGTAAGACCTTACTGTGCATAATTAAAACAACTTAGAAATACCGTAGGCCTAAATAACTTTGTAAACATATTTCAAAAAGAGCTGATATAGCCAAAAAATAGCTACATGAAAAAAGATCCAGAAAAGGCCAAATTGAAAAAATATACAAGAAAAGATGGATGAAAAAAAGAAAAAGAGAGAGAGAGAGGTCTACAAAATAATTACAATCAAAGAGCCAATTGGCCAAAACAGAACAGAAATACAATAGAATTATAGAAACACTAAGACGTCAGCGGCCATAGTCGTCAAAGGACGTCGTTAAACAATTGGAATCATCATCAGCCTAGTTAAAACCTTACTGTACGTAATTAGGACCTAGGAGAATGAGCAAACTGGCTTAGGTCTTTTTGGAGTCCGTTCCAGAGAGCTGGTGCAGTATAGCCTAAGGAACGGCTGCAGAATTTCAGATTGGAGGAGACTAGAGGCCGAGATAGAGGAAGATATGACGATGAGCGTGTAAACCCGGTCAGTTGTTTGGCGAATAGCTGGCGGATATAAGAAGGTTGAGAGGTTTTGAAGGGAGTTGTAGGTAAGAGATGCAATTTTGTAATGGATGCGCTGAGGGGCTGTTAGCCAATGAAGTCGATTTGAGAACAGAGGTCATGTGGTGGTGTTTGGGAGTTTTGGTGACTGTGTGGGCTTGAGCGTTCTGGACTGCTTGCAGGCGCTTTCTTTGAGAAGAGTCGATGTTGTGGAAAAGGGAATTACAGTGGTCGAGCTTAGAATGAACAACTGAGGTGGCTATTTTGCAGGCAGTCTTGTAATCGAGTATTGGGCGCTGTCGACGAACGTCGCGAATGGGCATTTAACATGCAGGTGCGAGTTAGCTAGGTGATGTGGCCGGCAAAGGTAAGGTTTATATCCCAGATGATTCTAAGATTGCGGACAGGAGAAAATTAAGGCGCGGGAGAAGTGAGATCTGTTGGAGAAAAAGGTCATATGTTAAGTAAGTAAGTAAGTAAGTACAGTTCAGTAAAGTAAGTAAGTAAAGTTCAGTCAGCCCTATAAATTGGCCCAGGTCATAATTCAAGACTCATTGATGTCGACTGGATTTCTGACACGTATCATATATTCAATGACTGTTGTTTCATTAGCAGAGCATTTGCATAAATTGCAGTCATTATATTTCGTTGAATTAGGGTATTGCGAGGCGTTAAAATTTTGATTGACATAAAAGCTATGCTTGCATGTTATTCTGTATCTTATTATTTATATTTAAACACATTGACAATAGAAATTTGTCGTGCTTTCCTAGGAAAATTTAGCAGGATGATGTGACTGATGATATAATTTTGGTCTCACAGACAAAGCATATTAGGCCTAAGAGTCCGTCGATTGAACATACCTGAATTCCTGCTCCTTAGCGTATTGACGGAGGTGATTCCCATCATCCAGACGAGCAAACAAATTTGCAACATTTTACTAATTCGTAAAGTGTATTAACAAGAAATATGCCTTTAAAGTTCCAAAAAAATAGCCTCAAAGTTCTACTTGAATTTAATCGGTTTCAACTGTAGCGTTTTTATGTCTGTGCATTCAGTCTTCTTAAGATCTTCTTAAAGTGTTCAGCCTCTCCAGTAGCTTTGGCTTCGTTAGTTTCGTATCGCTGTCAAAGCCGTGCTAATATTAATTGCTTATAATAAACAATATTTCGACCATCTTTAAACAAATCAGACGTCGAATCTGATCCTGTTAATTGACGTTGCTGCTTTTAAATTGTCATTTGGAGAATGCGTGTCGTTGAATATATAGTCGTTGATAGGCGTATTAGTGTATTAGGCCTAATTACGCAACGACCCACGCATACCCATTGGTGTCCATGCAGTAAGATACGGTCCATGGCTAAACCTACGTCATTATCTGGGTGTGTAACGCTGGTACCAGGCGAGACCTGAGTTACGTAAGACCTGCTAACGTTACTAGTTTTAGCAGTAGTGTCTCTTGAAATGATTATATCAAAAAATATTCGCGCTTATCGTTGCCCACTTATGAATGATCGTATTGAAGTGACTTTCCTGTTGTGTCTGCTAGACGAATGAGAGGTTTTAAAGAGGCTTGGACTATATATTCGGACGTTAGCTGAGATCTCTAGTTGTGCTTTATGCAACAGTGATTGTGCATTTTTCTCTTAGCAAGAGCTGTAGGAGTATTAGGCTGAAGCCATGAATAACTTTTTTCTAAACAATTTACGTAGCTAATTTGGCTCTGAAAGGTAGACCTATATCAGTTGACTGTTTACCAAAAACAATTACAAATGTGGCGATTATCGGATAAGGGGTGTCATTCAATTGAAAATACTCGTAGGCAATATATGTGGTCAATAATGTGTTGCTTGCATGATTATGTGTAATATATGCATAAATATATATATTAGTATCCTTACGCTATTAAATTCTTTCAAGGCATTATAAGACGTTTTAAATTACACTTATTTATACTCTAGTTTCCAGTTGAATGTTGAATGACACCCCGTTTCCCCCTCAAAGTCCGACTCACACCTCAACGTGGTGAGGGGTGGCAACAGTCAGTAGGGGAGTGCCTGCTGAGGCTATGCCATTAGTGGTGAACCGTGAAGGTCTTGGCTGAAGTATCACCTTAGGGCGCTACGCGAGGTGGACAGGCCCAGCAGGAACCCTGAAAAAGCCAGCAAACGTGGGAGGCATCGCCGCCTTTGATACCACACGTGGATATCAGAGCCAGTCCTAAGCCTGGAACTCTCTTTAAGGGAGAAGAGCGAAGGTCGAACGGATGGGTGCAGATACACAGTTCGTAAAGAACAAATACGAATGAAATCCAATGCAAGCATTGGACTCCAAAAGGGCCTCGGCCCATGGATCTGATGCAAGCGTTGGACACCTACGGGCCTTCGGCCCATGGATCCTGATGATGATGATGATACTCTAGTTTCCAGGCGCTACGAAATTCATTCAAGGCCATATAATTTGTCTTAAACTGTATGGATGTAGGTATGTAAGGTTTCCACGAGCTACTAAAATCATTCAATTTTGTTTAACAGCGTGGGTGTATTTGAGTTTTCAGGTGCTACTGAATTCATTCACTTCTAACTTATTTAAACAATGTGGAGTTTTGTCTCATGGAATGCCCTTGACTAGACGGGCAACAATTCTACTTGAACTCTTCACAGTGCCATGGTATGTAGGACGTATCATAACAGTCTACGTATGTCGTATCTTAAGAAAATCCGATCGTCATAGTCAGATTTCGCAACAAAAGATAACTTTGTTCTTCGCCAGATAATATGGCTACCGAAATTGTAGGCCCTACTTGTAGCTTACAAACCGACAAGGCAAAGCAGTTGAAGTGAATTATAGCCTTCTACCCACCATGGAACGCTATAGCCGTTGTGGGGTAGTATTGAAGTAGGCTAAGAGGAAGCTTTCTTCTTTATGTGGAGAGCGGGTTCCAATCCACACAGAAAAGGCGATTGACCACTAGGACACATAACTCGTCGCACTACCGACGTAGGAAGGTTGTTCAACCGAAAGTACTGACCTGCTGAAGCTAAAGGAAGCTCATGTTTGGTATTCATCTGCTTATTATAATCAACCAGGATTGACCAGTGGATGTCCACGATTTCCGGATAGGAACTGGCGACTACATTGTCTATTTGCGCACCATGGTTTGTGCCCACCCCACAAACAGGCTTACTTTGTTCTGGTGAGTTAGCTATCGAAATCAACTCAGCCATAAAGGGTGCAGTGCCCCCTTCCATACTCTTGCTGGACCGGGTCGGCATTTTAGAAAAGGCCCTTACAGCAATTCGCACAAATAGTTCTTAAGCCTTCGTCTTGTGACATCAAAATTAATCTAACAACACGTGTTGAGATTTAAAATGAATATAAGAAATATTTATTCCAAATAAAAATCAAATCCTGCGTGTTTACAATTCAGTTAACAATTCGAAAACTAGGCTATCTATTTATTCTGCCACACCGCAGTTTAATCTGGAGCTTGGGGTCGCATTATCTAGCCAGGCTATTTCAACAACTAAAATCTGAAAGAAGGAATTCAATTTGTCACCGATTTCACCAAAATAGCCTATCGCGCGTTGAAAGAATCGAAAGTAACCGAACACCTTCGAACTCCAAACCGCCAGCCGAACTCCAGGTATACCCTTTTTCTCTGTGAAGTTTCCAAAGACCATTTTCGATGTCAAGTTGACAGATCTCCTGTCAAAATTGACACCCCTTGCAATAATCTTCCTTTTTAACTCTATTTCGATTCGAATTAGGCCAAAAAAGAAAGCTCAGCACTGTCAGCAGATCTAGAAAAAGCTCAGCAGTGGCATCTCTGCTGACATCGTTAGGCAGGTCTTGTAACCTCCTACCCATAAACAACTGCCGCCTAGCAATTAGGTGGTAATGCATCGAATCGCTCAAATGGACACGGTCAGGCTCAGTTGGCATCTTAGCAATGATGAATTAAATTTCAATGATTCTATAATTGCAATTAATATTAATTACAATCTTGCGATAAACCATTTTTGTTACATTATGAAGCACAAATTGGCGCCCACTCAAAATGGAAAATTAGCATTTTGTTTTAACTGTCTGTGTTACGCTCTGCAAATAAGTTTGATCAGCGTGACTGTGAATTATCCTCATGGTTTACTGCTGTCCTGAAGTAGAACAGTGAGATCCGTACAAACAATTTTATTATCGGCGTAATGGTCATTGATGCCAGAAGATGTCGTCAAACTGCTGTAATCTACTACTGTTCTACTGTTTGTATTTATCAAGCAATGCATTATAAATTACAATTATAATTATAGAAGATGCGTAAACTAGGCCTATATCCTGTGATTACCAAAGTCACACCTGTCATTGATTCTCACTTCAAATCATATCTGCTGCTCTGGACGGCTACTTAAGTATTGGCCATCATTTGATGCGTGAAATATTGAAGATCTTTCAGATCCATACACTCTTCAGTGTTTGCCTGATTACTCGCTAAAGTATTGATGAATGATTAGTTGGTCAGTTATTATCAGTATTACGCAGTTATTAAGGTGGAAGTCGCTCGACTACATGGCTTTCAGCAGGGCTGTTCAGGACTCAAAGCTCTCGCTAGAACATTCACACCTTAATGCTCTCTCCATTGATGACCTCTTCAACCTCTACTCTGCTACGATGACTCAAATACTCGACCAAATGCTACCACTACGGAAAGTCCGCACCCTGCATAGACCGCTTGCGTTATGGTTTGATAGCGAGTGCCGTAGACTTCGTCGACGCACTCGTTACTATGAAAGTCGATATCGGCGATCTCGTCACCCTGCCTATCGCTGTGAGTGGGTGGCGCAACTTCGATCGCTGCACCGCTTATATCGTCAGAAAGAGGCAGACCACTGGGAAATCTCGTCACGCAGCATACAGACAACCCTAAACATCTCTGCAGGTCCTCAATCTCCGGCCTACGTGGACAGGGAAAGCGCTCGCCTGGTCCTTCCGCTTTCTCTGCAGACGATTTCCTCCAAATGATGACACAGAAGATTGACAACCTTCGAGCGACGACAGCTGCTGCGCCTCCTCCGCAGTATTCACACACGGATAACAGTTTTGGAGGTTTCCGCCCAATTCTTGAAACGGAACTTCGTCAAATAATTGTATCTTCAAACGAAAATCGTGTGAACTCGACCCTCTTCCCCCGTTTGTCACGATTACCATTTTGGAAGATTTAGCTCCTTTTCTGGTTTATGTATTTAACAGGTCACTCACTGAAGGTTATCTTCCTGCCTCCCAAAAGCGGGCCATCGTTTTCCCGACTCTGAAGAAACAAAATCTAGACCAAAATACCTGTCAAAATTACCGGCCCATTTCCAATCTTTCGTTCCTTTAGAAGACCCTTGAGAGACTAGTTTCACTTCAGCTTCTTCCCTACTTTAAGCAAGCTTGGCTTCTACCGTCAGCCCAATGTTGATTCAGAGGTCACAATTCCACTGTCCGTATTATTATGTAGCTATTGACCAGTCTCACCTCGCTCTCTCTCTCTCTTGGCGCTTTTTGACGTCTCTTCTGCTTTTGATATGGTGGATTACGAGATTCTGCTTCAGCGATTGCAGTTATCCTGTGGCCTTTCTGGTATTCCCTTCTTTGGTTTAAATCCTACCTCACTGACCGCACGCAGATGGTTGTCCTTGGAGACTTCAGGACTGAGTGGGTTGGGATTAAATTTGGCGTTCCCCAGGGCACGGTGCTCGGACCCATCCGTTACATTCTGCAGACATCTCGCTTTTACTTTCTATACACAGGGCCATCTTTATGCAGATGATGCCCAGGCTTTCGTTCATGGTCCATCATCTTATCAACTATCCCTAGTCCGTTCTATTGATTGTCTTGTTTCTGATCTTCACTATTGGATATCGACTAATCGACTCTGCCTAAATGCTACAAAGACTCAGTTGATCTGGTTTGGGACTAGACAACAGCTTTCCAAACTTGATTTTCAATTACTGACTGAGAAATTCCCTGCCTACACATACTCTTCTAGTGTCCGTGACCTGGGTGTCACGCTTGACTCCTCCCTCACGTTCACGGAGCACATTATCTAACCTGACTCGCTCCTGCTTCTTTCAACTGGACTCATGTTCCGCGTGCTAGAGGCGTGTCGTTTTGGAATATCATATTGATTTTCGCTTGAAGTTTGCACACACACACCAAATTCATCATTAACGATGCCTTAATTGATCTTAATTACAGTGGCGTCAGGGAGATTCTCAAATTATTATTACATCCACTTCTCATTTCACCACTTTGTCGTTAACGTCTATAATAATTGTTACGTTAAGACGCAGAGGTGTCAAATAGCCAATTCCAAACAAATGCTTTTATAAAATTACAGTTGGAGCAGTTGACTAACGGTAAGGCTTTAATTTGAAAATTAATTACTCGAATGCAATTTTGGATGGTTTATTGTGTACAACACTTCTGTTTTGTCGACTTTAACACTTGTTCTTTTTTAACTGTTGGGTTCCCATTAACCCAGATTCAGCATGTAGACTTTTAGACTACATCGCTAATCATTTAATGTAATAGATATCTGGTCACTGATCGTCTTTTATCTATTCAGCAACAATACTTTATGATAAATAAATGTGAAAACTATTCCTGTATTACCACAAATGGATAGGCCCTATTAATCATAATATAGGCATATATATATATATATATATACATTAATACTGTTCGTTCCTGTTATCTAATTTACTTCTTTAAATCATTCTGACAAGCCTATGATGTCTCTATTGTCGCAGTTATACGAATTAAGCAAACAAATTGGCATGTTAACCCATGTTAAATCAAGTCATTTATAGTCTTCTGACTTTCCGAGAGGCATTGGTCAAGTTTTTTGGTCGAAATTGTTGGCATGCATGAATCAATGTTATATAATATCTTGGCGCGAACTTAAAGTCAACGATGTTAATCTTCTTGAACTTGGGTTTTGCAACTGGAAGCCGTCTTTCGTTTATTTGTGTTGTTCCTACGACACAAAAACAACAAATGAAAATGTGTTGCATGTAACAATCCAAAATCGCACAACTACAATAGCCTACCACAACCAGAGCAGCCACAATAACAACTACAACAACAACCACAAGAGCAACAACAAAAACAACAACAATAATAATAATAATAATAATAATAATAATAATAATAATAATAATAATAATAATAATAATAATAATAATAATAATAATAATAATAATAATAATAATAACAATCATCATCATCATCATCATGCCCGGTAGAGCTACAAAGGTTTTCTGGTGGGTGGAAAACATCTCTCCTTTGATGCCACAGTAGTGCAAACATGCAAGTTCGGCTGCTATGCTTCACACTGTGAATTCGCCCGAGGTATTGACTGCAAAATGCTACTCTGCACAAATATTAAAGTTGCTCAGCGTTTCGGTATCTTTGTGTGTAGGTAGATCGCCGACTGTGGGTCGTCTCTGAGAAGTTGCGAGATACCGAAGTTTTAACTTTTCCTAAGAAGTTGCAATTCTAAGCTAAGAACTCGCTATGTCAAATCTGCATCCAGTACTACAATGCCATTGTAGACTTAGCCTACCGACGACTGTAAAGAGGACAAGACCTAATTGCGATACATCTAGCAAGCGTCTACAGTACTTGTTTCTTTATCCGATTTGAAAAAAAACGTTGCAAATCTTCAGGATTTTCGATATGAAACAAACTGGAAATACTGTAATGTACTATTCTGTACATCATACTAGAAGTGGTTGAATGGATTGACTTTCCAGATGTAAACCTTTACACTGCGAATTCAATAGGTGACTATGGCATCATTTTGGTGCGCCATTAGCTGGTTACTTCTGCATTAGATGCATCATCATAGAAGTCGTTATTTATGATTAATCTAAGATAGGCTAATAACGTAAATTTTACATAGACTCTGAACATCCTTGCCATCTTCAGCTGTCAACAGGAATCCGTTGGTCGAGTCCATGCATCGACGTATTTTGGGTAGACACAGCATAGCACAACTAAAGTTGTACTGTAAAGTGAAGCTTCCGCCTACTGAACTTTGTGCCAGCCATGACGTCAGACAAAGCTCATTAACATAATAGGTTCTGTGTCCATCCAATAAACGTCGAGGATAAGATTATTATGGGCCGTTTGCTTGCCTGTGACGTCATGGCTGGCAAATAACGTGGCAGGCACGCAAACATCTAGGCTTCAGTTTCAATCTCTTATGCTGTGTCCACCCAATAATTATGCGTCGATGGTGCCATGCGTGCGCCTGGACCCGCCAGTGGTGGCTCTTCTAGCATGCTGTTCATTGTTTTGCTAACTAATGTAATATTTTCGTTCGTAATGACAATTAACATCATCATTGGCTAGCGCAGAGAGTGCTTATGCTTAGATATCTTGAAGAGGCGCTATATAAATTCCCAGAATGAATATAATTTTACTTCTTTATGAATATGCAAATATAGGCCTAAGCTTGTAGAATACCAATTTGAGTTTTCTTACCTCTGACTCCGACCGTTTAAGATGAAAAGGAGGATTGGTCGGTAAAGGATTTGCTAAACATAAAAAGCACGGATACTTATAATAGTCGGCTGTATCTTATAGCTATTTTATGACAGAGTATTAAATCTGAGCTATTTTATGACAGAGTATTAAACGAAGTAACGACTGGCATAACATCAAACTTTTCCATTTATTATGATGATCATATAAAATAAAAACAATAATTGTGCATTGCATCCAAGGCATTGATAAATTCCAATTTATTTAACCTTTTTGGAATAATTTATACTATTAAAATATTAACTCTGTGTGTGAAATTGATCGACCTTAGAGAAACGTTCATTGAACTAAATACATAGAAAATCTGACTATCAGATGCCAATTAATTGAGGAACGAGAGTTGTGGTTTACCCTATTTTAAGTATTACAGAATCAAACGCGTGTATAAGTTAGTTACCTTGTTCGCAGTGCAGACCGGTATATGCGGGAAAGCAGGTACATAAATCTTTTGAATTCCTGTTGCAAGTACCTCCATTCTGACATGGGTTAGTATCGCAAACCGCTGCAAATTCGGCAGATAAATGTTAATATTAGTAATCTGTGTAAAACTTCACTCGCTTTACCTCAAACTGAACTATTACTCTGTAAGGCATAGGCCTATTAATCTCTGCATCTTGAATGCTTAGTAATATATTTCAATATGCTACTGAAACTATAATGCAAAGAAAAACTACTTCTAGGCATATCTGCTCGTTCTAATATTTGCTTGAAACGTCCTATGTTTAGGAGAATAAGATGATCATTGAGACCTGTACTAAGCGCCTGCTCTGTCAGCATATCCATGGACATTAGAATCTGGTGGGACCAATATTATGGGCTCTTCATATGGGAACATATATCCCATAATTTTATGGGCTCCGTGTGGGCATGTTGGCACTTGGCATGGTGGCACTTGAAGAGGAAGAATAGAGTGTTGTTCCTTTAGTGTTCGGCAGAAAAATGAAGTGTTAGCGACATCTCATTTCGTTTCAAATTAACATGATTGTTTTAAAATTCGAAGCTTGGATGTTTCAGAGCCTTTGCGTACATTGAGAGTAGACCTACTATTATTAGACTTACGTAGGCAAAACCGACTATTATTATACATACACAAGTAAAACCTAATATTAATAAACGGGCTCCTTTTGGCACTGCGCTTGCTCGCCAGGGTCCACTCCGGCTCTATCTATTCTGACCTCAAAACTGTCTTTTTCAGCCGTGCTGGTGTCGGGAGCGCTCCTTAGTAGTAACCTTGAAGGGGTGCTATAGACCTATAAATCTTCGTAATGAATTAATTAATTAATTAATTAATTAATTAATTAATTAATTAATAAATTAATGAATTAATAAATTAATGAATTAATTAATTAATTAATGAACTTACGCAGGTAGACTCTACAGAAGACGGTAACGTCACGCGATTCGCCTTGAAAGTTCGTCCAAATCCAATACGCCTCAGAGCTGATGGACGGAATGACAGGCAGCTCATTCTGGCACATGGAGTCATTGGTGCTGGCGCTGTTCCTTCTTATCGGCATTGCAGGTTGCCACGTGGAATCGTCATACCCGAAATCAGACCATCCCATTCCGGCGGAAGGCGAGCATTTCCACGTGGCATCCGTCACGACGTAGACGTCACCCTGACTGCCGATGACGGACGCCAGGATGCCTGGACAAGGTCCTTCCATCTGAATGGCCATGACAGCGATCAGTCGATTGACAGTGTAGATGGACAAGTGGTCGGCCTGTTGCCAGTTCGATCCGTACTGTAGATCGATCTCAGTGCCGTCGACGTATGCAGCGTACAACGTCTCCTTCGCTGTGATCGATACCTGCTTCATATCGACTAAGAAAAAACCAATGTTATGAACAGCAACGGTGAAACGATTTCTGATCGATTAAGAGTTAAGCGAAATGATGAATTGCACATATAGGACGGACATCACTGCAGTCTCATCGGTCCCGGTTCGTCGTACCCTTCGGTCGGCTGCTCATGGACTCCTGCATGATTGTCTCTCGTATGCATACTGCTACAGCTCAGTCCAGAAGCGTTTCCAATATAGGACCCACCAAGTGGAATCGCCCTTCTCGAGAGAAGGGCGATTCGAGCTCCTAAGTGTGTCCGTTCCACACCTTCCCAAGCACCTGAAGTCTGTATTTGATAGTGATTTCACTGGTTCGGGTCTGGAGCACCATTGATGAGATTTTTAAATGGCGCTTTATAAATGTCACATTACAATTACAACGTAGGATGGATAACACCTAAAATGGTCAAACGGCTATAGAGGTGTGCGACACTAACGCGCAGTGAGCCCAGGTACTTAAGGAAGGAATGAAGGAAGCAACGAAAGAAGAAAGGAAGGACAGTAAGAAGGAAGGAAGAAAGGAAAGAAGGAAGGAAAACGAGAGAAAGGCAGCTGATTGATTGGATGCGCGCCCGTAACACTTGTGCGCAGGTTCAATCTTCAGTGCATTCAGTCAACATGTAAGAACTTTGAGCAAGTTTTCAAGGTACGAATTACGAATGCTTAAAACCATTTACCAAGTAAATATGAGAAAAATTAAATAATTATACAAACTAGCCACCCTGTTTGTTTCTTATTTTCAAGTTTTTACTCGTATTTCTATAATATTGTGCATCTTGTTCGAAAAAACTATTGGTAAATCTGTATTTCCAATCAGTCTCACTCTACACCAACCACCTGCAGATGCAATCGCACTACAATAATGACTCCATCCTGTTTTTGGAAATTAATTGCTGCCACAAACTAATATCAAGCCTTTTTCTCTTTGGTCCTGTTCAATGCTTTCAAATATTTCTCTTTTTATACACAATATGCCGTAGCAGCTCCTCGGTCTCCTTCTCTCCTTGGAAACTCCGCCACTGCCCATATACAGCGCTTAGCTTTATACACTAACGACGAGCTGCATTGGTTTCTCAGTCACTTTATCACACGCTCATCGCTAAAGTGTTAAGTAGCGATTTAGAAAATTCGAGATTACTACTATTTAGGATTGTTAAAAAATCTTACGCGTTTCGCAGTAATCTCCGGCGTATCCAACCAGGCAAGTGCATATCGTAACGTTGTTTATGTTGCATGTTCCACCATTCCGACAAGGAGCCATGTTCTGACAAGCAGCTATGCATAGCGAGAAAAAGCAAACAATCCCGATTAACCAGAGTAAAACACTTCCACTATTTATTTACTATTTAGCAATTTTGCACGTTTATGATGTTCGGAACTTTATTTTGCTTAGTAAAAATATTTCTATGGTTGATTGTATCTCATACTTTCTTCTTTAGGACTTGAAATGGTAGACATGCAATGAAACATATTTGAAAATCTTTTCAAATATTGAACTGTTACACGTGCCAGGTGCGTTTAATCTATTCACTGTCAAGGTGATTTTGCTGGATATCTGGGCGAATGAGTGTTTGCGTGACAAGGCTTTAATGGCGCTGCTAGATTTCAGCCTTCACGTGCCAGCTCATCTGTCGCGGATTGATCCCTTGCATCTGACTTGAGTGCAAATCACCTTGCAAGTCAATTGACGCTATATAAATTCTCAGAATGAATGAATGAATGAATGAATGAATGAATGAATGAATGGTGAACCATAGATTGGTGCTTTGCTCAGAAGTACAAAGACAGTCTATCTAAAGTGCTCTTAGTTTAGTTGATGGCGTGGAACTCGTCTGGAGTGATCAGTCTCCTATCGCGGAGTCTGTAAATGTGTATTCAACTTATCCAAGTAAATATGTGGCGACTTTTAATGGTATCCCAAGACGCTTTGTTGGTGTTAATATATTGCAACTACCCCTTTCTTTTCCAAATCACGTCTCTTATGGCCTCTACAGACGAAGTCCAGATGCTTTCTTTCTCAATTTTGAACGGAATTATACACTAGAACACACATATCTCGAATATTCCCTAACTATTCCATCGACTGAAGTCTTGTTCAATATCGAATGCCGATACAAATATTTTCAGATTAGCGTACATCATAGATGCAGCACTAGGTCAAAAGCTGCTCTGCCTCCCTCTAACAGATGCTCTATCTGTCTGTCTGTCTGTCTGTCTGTCTCGCTCTCTCTCGCTCTCTCTCTCTCTCTCTCTCTCTCTCTCTCTCTCTCTCTCTCTCTCTCTCTCTCTCTGTCTGTCTCTCTCTCTCTTCTCTCTCTCTCTGGTCTCTCTGGTCTTTCTTGTCTCTCTTGTAACTGGACTCCTGCCTCCACTGGACATCGATCTCTGGACAACCCCTCTGAGACGAGGCAGCGCTCGTGAATAAACTCTTGCTCTGCGTTTACCTTAAGTAGCGCTATATAAATTTTGAGTTTACCATTACAATATCAATATAATTAAGAGCTGTTGCTTACGCAGATATCCTCTACAGTAGACTGAGTGGTCGTAGGATGGCGTATTAGCGATGGTGCTCGTCCAGATCCAATAGGCATTTGGACTGATCGATGGTATTCCCGTCAGGATCGTACATTCCTCTGGCCAGGTGACATTATCATTCGGACCAATGATGAAGGCATCCTGCCAGTCCGTATCGTTGAATCCCAAAGTAAACCAAGTTGGAGGCGCACCTACTCTGCACTTCCAGGTGGCATCCGTCACGATGTAGTCATCCGTGGCGGAGCCCAGCAGACCAGCGCAGGTCTCGGTCGAGTCAACGGCCATGACGCTGATCAAACGACTGACAGGTGACAGCTCAATCGTGTCCGCCATGGTCCAGTTCACCTGGTAATTGAGCTTCTGCTCCACGCCGTCCAGGTACAGATCGTATACGGTAGATTTGGCCGTTACGTGGAATGTTCTGTTCAACGCTACAAAACAACAGTAGACCCCATAATAATTATTGCAGAAACAACAATTTAAAAGGCAGAATAACTCATATTGTATTGTATTGTATTGTATTCTATTTGAACACTTGTTATAGCGCCCCTACCAGATTGCCCATTCAGAGGCGCTCCCGACTACTGCGCGGACACTGAATCGGAGTTTCACGCCGAAGCGCATGAGCAATTGCGAGTGAAGGACTTGCCCAGGGTCCCTACGCGGCGGCTTTGAGGTGGATTCGAACCCGCAATCCTCCAGCTGCAAGGCACCGAACATACCCCTAAACCACCGCGCCCCAGTATATTGTGTTGACAAGGGGGTATATATATAGACTATATATATTATGTATATAAGATCCGCACAAGGTTGGTTATATATACCGACTCATGTCAGCATAAACCGGCAATGTAAATATAGGCTATGATACTATATTATCAGGAGGCATAATAAATTACAGTAATTGAGGTCGCTGTTGTTAACTTCTGAATGACATGTGCTATGTACTTGATGTACGCCGTTGTACGGTATACTAATGCTAATGGTTAGACTACTGCATTAATTTGTTAAGTTCTAACACAGTATACGTTACAAGTGGAACGAAACATTTGCTTAGCAACAGTGTTCATTTGAGTGCCTGTATACATGGAATAACACACTACTATACCAGATTTCTTAACGGACTCCCCTGAAATAAACATGATACCAGACTTGGCTACATCTTTGCAGCGTTGTTGGCGGCTGTAACCCACTACTCGGAAAAACTGATCAAATTATTTTAACAATTTCATGGCGATCGCGCTTAAAGGGGTCGTCCATTAATTATGTCAACAAATTTTAGGCAGTTTTTGACCCCCTCCTACCCCCTTGTCAACAACTGTCAAACATTGTCGGACCCGCTAAAAAATTATGTCAACAATCCCATAACCCCCCCCCTAAAAAGAAACACAATGGCTCAATACATGTAGAATCATTTTTTTAATGTTTACACTAAAAAACCCAATCTCGAATTTCAAAATATACGAGTTTAGTTTCTTACCAGGTTTTTAGTAGTATTAAACATTAAGCACTTTAGACATTTTTAGCATTACTTAATGTTTTCTCAACCATTTTGAAGGGTCTGTGCTATTTCATTGGAGAAAAAATTGTTGACGTCAAATTGTACCGACCCCCTTTTCAACAACTGTCAAACTTTTCCAAACCCTCCCCCTATTTTGTTGACATAATTAATGGACGACCCCATTTAAGCACTGAGTACTTGACGGTCCGCCATCAAGTGTACATGAGCAGGCAGCAAATGTCTCAATTCTGATAGCAAAAACGACGTATTAAAACTTCAGCCTTCAACGAAGCAGAGGCCCTTACTATGAATGATTTTTCAAAGTAGGCCTATGTAATATTCAGCGTATTCACTAATTGAGTTTTTACCTTTACCTGGAGTAATTATGGTCGTCCAAACTTACCATTTTCGCAGAATCGTCCTCCAAAAAGCGAGGGACAGCGACAGAGTACATTGTCGTTCTCTAGACACGTTCCGCCATTTTGACAGGGTGAACTTGGCTGGCAAACAGCTAAGAAACAACGAACATAGAGTAAGCATGCATTTAATGCATTTGCAATTGAACATTCCTACAGAGGCTTCTATAATGAACTACTCATAACTAAATAGCATCGACTTGCATATTTGTTTAATCGTTCAAACATGCAGGCAGAACACTGCTTGTTAGAAGAGTAAATAGGGGTAGGAGTTTGACTGGTAAACTTATTTTTGGTTTCTGTGCTTAGTAGATATTTTAGTATATTTTTATATTGCATGAATCGGGGGATATAGTTCCTAGTGTCTTTGTTTGGAAGGGTGAAATTATGCGGCCGTGGCCTTAGGTTCTGCACTGTAGAATCTACAGGGGTGCTTGAAGAGGTAGAGCCGACGGAGTGTATGAGTCGCGTTTCACGGCTCTCGTCAGCGCGTGGTCTGCTTTACGCGTCGGAGAGTCAGCCAATGGTGCATCGTAAGATAGGTAGCCAGCGCGTTTGATCTTCCACATAAGTCGCTTCAGACGGTCCTATCACCAGCGGTCTTAAACCCCCACCTGGCCGGGTATGCTTACATCATTCAGTCTATTGTCGTCGCGCGCGTGATCTCAAAGTCAAAGAGCGATGTTTGTGAGGTCTCATGAACAGTTGAAGGACAAGTTCTTCCGCTTTCCAATGGTGCTCGAACAGAGCTCTGAAAGTCCTCGCTGGAGAGATCACTCGAAAGATAACTGTCTTGGCTCACCGCTGGTCGGCGGTACAGCCACAATCAGTACTTTTTGAGGTATCTAAAATGTGCTACATTGAGTGTCCTGACGCATGATAGATAGCAGTCAGCGATAAGAGGAGTATCGTTCTCGTGAAGAGACGCTATGAATAATTACGATTGCGATGTCGACATGACATTAGTTATCAGGCTTCAGTTACAAGGATAATAATAATTATAGGCACACACACACACTTAAGACGCACGCTTACGCACGAACACACACACGCCCTCGCGCACGCACACACTCTCACACACACACACGTATATATAATATAGATATAATTATTATATGGTAAAATAATAGTTTTAACTTAGTTGTTCAATTCATAAAGAAATGCATGCATTGTAACCTAACACAATGAAAAACGACCATCCATAGAGCATCATTTAGACTTGGTAGCCGATCACTTCTCTGCTACTTTTCAAAGAAACTTTTATTACAGAGATATTTTCCAGGGACACGAAGAGTGAATGAGATAGATGAGAATAAATAATGTTATGCAAATACTTACGCAGATATCCTCTACAGAAGACAGTTCGCTCCGACGCATCAGGATGAGTCCAGATCCAGTAGGCCTGTGCGCTGATCGCCGGTATATAAGTGAGACTGGGACAGCCTGACACGGCTCCGTTGAGGCCGAGTTCAAAGGCCTGTGGCCACTGTGTGTCGTTGAAACCGAGATCGTGCCAGCGTTCTGCCCCGTACCTCGAACATCTCCATCGGTAGTCGGTCAACATGAAGTCCCCTGTGACTGATCCTATGAAGCCATTGCAGCCGTCGACGGTCGTGACAGCTTGGACGGCGATGAGGCGAGTGAAGGCAGGGACTGTGAGGCTGTCTGCGGTGTACGGATCGTTAGCATTCGGAAGACTTTGTTCCACGTTGTCGATGTACACTACGGCAAGCGATTCGCTGGCTGTGATCGACAGAACTCGATCGTATTCTACAAGGAACAGAACCTGAGAGAGTGATTTCTATCGGAGCAAAGCACAAAAGATGTGGCTTATAGCAGCCAAGCGCTGATTTGATATCGTCTACCTTATGTTCTGGCTACAGAATATAAAATCCATCACCATACAAAGCTTGTGCAGTGACTGAGTCACATTTGTGTCTCATATTAAGCAGACTTTTACCCTGTTGTATTATTTAGAATAGTGTTTGAATTTGTAAATTGTTCTATTGTTGAGAAGAATAATTGATTGTGTACATTGCTGTGCTGTTTAGACTAGCAGTTGAATTTGTGCATTATTGTATTGTTTAGAATAGTGTTTGAACTTACACATTGTTGTATTGTTTAGAATACCATTTGAATATGTAGCCTATTGTATTGTACTGTTTTGAATATCATTTGAATCACACGATCGATAAAAAGAAAAACATTCTCAATTTAAATATGAATAGTCTTATTGCACATCCAAGGTTCCTATTTTATTGGTTTCAGTTATAGACAGATTTTCTAAAATTAATCAGTGTGTTTAAAAGTGTCAGTTCAACATTGTTCCAGTTTAAAATCACATTAGCCTGCATTACTGAGTGCAGACATCCACACTAAGCTCTAAATTGGTAGGTCCTATTTATTTCAAAAGTGGAGTTACATAGGAAGGCTTCCAAACACGATATGCAAATAATCAGTTCTTTAAAACCAAGAACTCGTGTCAGTTGCTTATGACTTCAAAACAATTAACCCGTGCAGGTCACAGGTCTAATTATTCTAATAACTAACTCTAGCTCGGCTCAACAACTTATCTGTGTTACTTGTAGCCAGTTGCGCCCTTGACAACTGGATCTTTTGAATTAGACGAATATTGATTGATTGATTGATTGATTGATTGCTTGCTTTCAGACACTGTAGTCAGGTCTACCTGATTCGCAGAATGTTCCAGTGTATTGTGGAGAACAGAGACACAGCTGTTGGCTATTCACCAGACATGTCCCTCCGTTAAGGCATGGACGGTCGGTCTCGCATATGGCTGTAAACGAACATAAATGCTGAGTTTCCGTTACCCTTTTTTTTAGTCAAGCTTGCATAATTACGTTACCTGCATCGTCCAAATATTAGTGCTAGTTGCTATGTGAGTTGAGCTTAGAGTGGTTTCAAAGTCTTCAAATGCGATAAGATGCATAATATGTTAAAACTGCCTCTGTCCTAACAAAGTCAATACTGATGACAGCGACGCATGATTAATCTGAAGTGAGATAATGTGATAAGGTTGATGATGATAATGATGATAAAATTGTTGGAGTTAACTGATTACGAATATGGTGAAGGTGGTGATGATGATGATGTTGGCGATAATAATAATGATGATGATGATTATGATGATTATGTTGATGATTACTATGATAATGATGATTTTGATAATGAGGGTGATGATGATAATAATGATAGAAATGTTGGAGTTAACTGATTATGAATATGGTGATGATGATGGTGGTGATGCTGATGAAAATGATGATGATGCTTATGTTATGATGACTATGACGATGCTTATGATGATGCTTATTATGATGATGATGATGATGATGATGATGATGATGATGATGATGATGATGATGATGATGATGATGATGATGATGATGATGATGACGACGACGACGATGATGATGATGATGACAATGACGACAAAATCGAGTGCTAGATAAATGAATAGCTCCACGGGTTGAGATGAAGACTGGACAGAGAAAGGAAAGACTGTTAAAACAATGCGTCTATTAATTATTGAGTGCTTTTTAATAAATATCTACAGTTGAAAGTAGAGCAAATTCATGAATATAAAAGCAATAGTTTTAATGCTTTTAATGTGACCGCGACGGAATCTATATTATTTTGAAGAGTAAGAATAGCAAAAACATCAGTAACAAGAACTCAGAAAAGGCCTCGACAAGTTGCTCCACGAAATATATTAAATAATAATGCAAGACTGTTGCTTCCTGTATGTGAGTAGCTCTATTATGTATCTCAAGATAATAGATATCGTCATTTAACAGCCTTTCAAGTATACTGACAGAGGAATCGTCATTTAAAACCCTTCTAAATATTCAGCAGCCTACTGACAGTAGGCCTACACCAATCGTCATTAACCTCTCACTTCCCTCGCCGTTTCAACTCTAAACACCACCCACCTTAGCAATCTGACTGTCTACCTGCCTGCCCCTTTGGATCTTGACCCTCTGTCAATCGATTCTGTTTTGATTAAGCGCCTTAGAATTAGCTGGTGTCCGCGGTTCCGCGACAATTCGTCTACAGACTTTTCGTCTACGACCCTTCGTCTACAGACACTTCGTCTACCAGCATTTCGTCTACAAGTGTATCTGTATCCAGTACGGCTAATCAACAGAGGCCGCTTTCTTATAGTTTCGCGCCCTTGTAACGGCATTGCCATGTTACGGCGCCATATAAATTGTCGTAATTATTATTCGCTAAAACGTGCTATATATTCTCAGAAATCCAGCTTCTAAATTACTGAAAAGATTATTTTCATAAATCCTTCTATTGAATGGAAACTTAGTTTAATTCATGCATTCAGCTTGGTATCCAGCTTCTACTGGAAAAATTATTTCGATCACTCCAGCTTCTATTTCAACACAGGAATGTTTTCATCAATCCCACTTCCATTTAGGAAAACAGTTTTTTCATCAATCCGGCTTCCATTTTAAAGTGACAATATCAAATAACTTTGTAGACGAAATGTCGGTAGACGAAATGTCTGTAGACGAAGTGTCGTAGACGAAAAGTCTGTATACGAATTGTCGTGACACCGGTTACCGCAACTTCGCTTTTTGGGCGCTGTAGAAATTTCGTGGTAGCGATTACGAACAACCAGTAGGCTTATAAAGAAACACAATTAACGAAGCCAGTTAAGCTTACGAGTGAATGGTATTCCAAAATAGCCCTGAAAAGCTGAACTGTACTTACGTAAATTAGCCCTGCAGTGTACTACAGAGTCGGTGTTAGTGTCATTCGTCCATATCCAAGATGCATTGGCACTTATATCTGCAACGAAGGGTTGAATGCAGTTGACATGGCCATCTGCATTATAGCCATATTCCGCTGCATTCGGCCAGAGTGAATCGTCGAATCCCAGAGTGATCCAGTCGGCGTAGTTCGCTGTGGTGCACTTCCATGTTGAATCAGTGGAAAAGTAGTAGTTGGAGACTGAGGCTAAAATGCCAGCGCATGTTGGAGTGTTGTTGTTCCTGGCTCTGACGGCGATTAATCGATTTGTTGAAGACAAAGAGGCCGTGTCCGTTAAGTACGGATTGTTGCCGTTTGATAGGGGTCGTTGTTGCCCGTCTATGTAGAGTTCCAAGAGCTGCTCATTTGCTGTTATAGTGAGCACTCTTTGGGTCGAAACTATTATTAAAATAAAACGTGATTTAAGTCCTTAAAGTCTTAACTAAGACTAAAACAATTGAGTACTTGGGAAAGTTAACCGTCATCTGGTAGCAACATAAACTGATGCTTGATATAAGGCACCTTTCAACCCTAACTTGTAGGGCAATAGGCCTACACGTGTCCCCAGACGTGTTTGGGTAGCTTATCTACAGCACTAACTGTGTTGGGACAAATAGGCAGAATGAATATTAAACAGAATAGTAAATAGTATTTAAGATAAGTAAGAAAAGTAAGTAAGTATATTCTTCATTAAACCGGTTGAAGACGAGCCGCACTCCGGTGTAAAAATATCGTGGGACAAATACAAAATCAATACAACGTTCGTGCTATAGATGTTTTCCTCAGATCATTGTCGATAAGAGTCAGAACCTGTCATGAGACCGTGGACGAAGGGTATAGGTGGTTGATTTCCCTGGTGGGGAAATAAATAGCTGTGGACAATCAATTGCAAAATACCACATGACTATTTAAAAACTATTTAGCTATTATCGGTTTCATTTGGAGATAATTGTTTAGAAATCATGCAATGTTCTTTTCTATCAACATTCAATTGCTAGTTCTGGTTAACTGTAAGTAAGATCATATGTATTAGTTTATAGTTCATAACCATAAAGGTAATGCATATAACTGGAGTCTAAGAACTTAAAGTTAATAATAAGTAAGTAATTACAGAAGTTAAGCTTAAATTTATTTTCTGCATACTAGTGATTTACCATTTGCTTTGTATTAAATAGTAAATAGGAACATGCTAAATAAAGACAATCTCAATAGGTCCTTTAACATTATTATTTTAAACAGTGACTTAATAGTATTGAACTGTTTAAATACTATTTACATAAATTAGGGTTACTATTTAACAAGTACCCAACACTGAGCACTAATTTTAATGTGCTACTGATCGCTGTCTAAGACTTTAGTAACGATTGGTAATCAGGTATCGCGGCGTGCATCAGGTTCACATGTAATTATAGAATAAGCAGCCTATATAATGACACTTGCTGCCATTTTACATACCACGAAGGAAGCAGAATCCTGCGTATAATAAAAACTTGATGCAGATTCTGAAAAACATTTCGCTGCGAGGATGTACGAAATTGTCGGTATTGTTATTGGTCGGCGTTGCAATTGACACACGGATCAAACTGCAAAGGACAGATCCCCTCTGAGTCTATATAATTCAAGATTTACTTCCTCAACGCCCAGTCCTATTAAGGCCAGTCAACGACCAACTACCTAGGAAAATGAAAATGACGACACTACACTCAGATAATAAATGCTCCCTTTACTCTGTATGCGACATTTCGATGATAACATGACAACGTCGATGTCGGTTTGACCTTTGCAGCTTGACCTATCTGTTGCTAACCTCGCTTGAACTGGAGTCTCGAAATACTTGAACTCGACAGGTCTGTCCAAGTGTTAGTTAATTGATCGATGAAAAATGGATGTGATAAGACGCGGTCCTTTAGGCCTACGTTATAAATTACGTACCTAATAAAGCAAAGCTTTAGTCCTAAGCATTTCCATGGTAGGGCGTACGTGTGTAGGCCCTATATTTGTCTGGCGCAAAAAGAGGCTTCTCAACAGTACTTTGCTTTATGCAGGTCTATCTCTCAAGGTGCTTTTCAATTAGGAAGGTTACGTGGACTTTGCATGTGAGAATATCCCTGCCGTTACAAAAGTAGTCCATCTGACGCTCTACTTCAGATCAATAAATCAAAAGAAGTAGGTAGGTAGGTAGTAAACTCATCTATCTAAATCATGTTGTATAAACACTTCATGTTTAACAGCATTTACATGACTAGCTAGTGACTTTATTAATAGTGTAATAGTTAGCCAAGCGTACAAAGAAAATGATAGTTTTCCTTACTTAAGCTGAAAAATCTTGAAAGTTCATGCCGATGGACTAGTGATTGAATGAATGGATCTACTCTTTGCTTCGTTTGAACTAGTTAGCAAATCCATTTGTATCGAGCAAATTGCCCCAGAATCTTAATATTATAGCTTTTTTCCGGTGTTGCTCTCCGCGTGTAAACACTGAACATGGTGATAAGACGCAACTTTTAAAATCTGTTAGACTACCATGTTAAGCGTCCTTGTGAGCTGCTTTACATACAAACACACATGTATACATCCATACATAGGCTACATCCATCCATCCATCCATCCATCCATCCATCCATCCATCCATCCATCCATCCATCCATCCATCCATCCATCCATCCATCCATCCATCCATCCATCCATCCATCCATCCATCCATCCATCCATCCATCCATCCATCCATCCATCCATCCATCCATCCATCCATCCATCCATCCATCCATCCATCCATCCATCCATCCATCTATCCATCCATCCATCCATCCATCCATCCATCCATCCATCCATCCATCCATCCATCCATCCATCCATCCATCCATCCATCCATCCATCATCCATCCATCCATCCATCCATCCATCCATCCATCCATCCATCCATCCATCCATCCATCCATCCATCCATCCATCCATCCATCCATCCATCCATCCATCCATCCCATCCATCCATCCATCCATCCATCCATCCATCCATCCATCCATCCATCCATCCATCCATCCATCCATCCATCCATCCATCCATCCATCCATCCATCCATCCATCCATCCATCCATCCATCCATCCATCCATATAAACAAACATACATACATACATATATATACATGCATACATACACATACATACATAAATCTCTTTTCTGGTTTTGATCCTGCACATGGTCCTGCGCTAATTAGTATTGCGAGAAAATCATTCGGATTAATAAGGATATGCAATAAATGCTTATTTCTACTGTAGTACAACAGTGCCTCTCCGGCTTCATCTCGTGAATGCTTTTCTGGCACCAGAGCTGACCAACCACGTCACACGCGAACATACCATCTGACGTCCCAGAGAGCTCTAGTTCACCCACCATAATCATTTCGACGTGAAATTTGTGATCGAGGTGACCTAGCAGTGGTTCTATTACCAGGATAACGAACCAGTGACTAAATAGCTAAGTGAATTCAGATAATTTATACATTATTCGGTTACACATTGCTACAGACACATGTCAAGAAATCAGTATCATTATTAATATTATTGTATGAAAAAACTTATATCTAAAATTTAACTCAAAGGTAGCAATTGGGAGCCACATGTTTGACATAGCCTAATCATCATTATTGAAACCATGCAAAATTTGTGATGAACGATGGAGGCATGTCAGAGTCATCTTACCAAAGTTCACACCAATAGAACATAAACTACAAACGTTCTTTATAAATTACAATGTTATAAGCCATTCTTCAACTCATTTGAATAAAGTATCTAACAGTTTAGATAAAGATCATTCAGCAGATTGACCAATAATATACTTATTGTCACACCATAGGCCTACGGCTTGAGCTCATGGACCCCGAAATTGTAGCCTACTTAATATTGAAATAAAGCAACAGAGACTAGAATTTAGAGCAAAACCTATAATCCTGAACCAAACCAAGAGACAGTATATTCAAAATCCACCTAACACAGTCTGAAATTGGAGAAAGGAAGAAAAACACAATAATTATAGGTCACATTTTGATTTAATTGAAGCAAACGAGAGATCTCCCGTAGAACTAAGTAACCAGATTGGTATCAACTATATACTTTTACATACTTATACTACAGAGTGACAAAGTTTTCAAAAACAGTAAACTATGATTAGAAAACGGACACTGGTAAACGGACAGAACTAAAACAGGCAAAACAAAGCGAACAAAGATAATCGAGAGTACGTTACATAAACTGAATTTTAATGGTGTATTTAATATTTTAATGTTAATAATATTGGTTGCTATGTCAGGCAGATGTGATTTAGTTAATAACGTAAAAATTTTCGTTACTGAATGTTCTGCTTTACCTTTAAATTGATTGCTTTATATCTCAAGCCCCTCTCCAAAGAAAATAGAATAGCCTTTCTTGAATAATATATTTTAGGATTAAAATATAATTGCTAAAGGCAACCGATAACTAAATAAATGTGTTAAAGTCAGGCCGTGAAATTGTTTCAGCGTCGTCAAGCCAAACTCCAACAATGGATTTTCAGTAGCTTTTCTCTCTTAGCCATCCACATGCTGCCGATCTTTTTCGAACGCCTTGCGCTGACCTACATACGAACAATAAAACTCAGTAAATAAATGTGTGCCTTATGTTTGCGATCTTAAGTAGGCCTAAATATAGTTTTTAGATTCTTAAGTTTCTGGAAGGCGAAATAACAAATCGAGCAGTTTTGCAAACTTACAAATGATATTATTGGTAATGAAACTGTTGGGGTTGAGACCCATAGCCTGCTTCAGGGTAGGAAAACTCTTGTGGCTGACGTACAAATCCAGAGACGTGATCGAAATACTTTTGGAGTGGCCTCCGATACTGAGGATACTATTAATTACAATAATGTCTAAACTGATAACTATGTAAGGTAAGCGGCTTCATAAAATCGTAATCGTAAACTCTAAATTTTAAAGCGCCACTCTAGCATATACAAGTATATGTAGGTCTATATTATCTGTTTCTGATGACTTTTCTGTGGCAAGAAAATGTTAAAGCCCAGAAAGGTGATTGAAAATAATTATTATTATTTCCAAATTGAATTAATTAATGTATGTCTAAACTTATACCAGTTGCAGCTATAAATGCTCTTGCATTTAGCGCCTGGTCAAGGTAACTTATCAGATGTGCTTCTGATCTGTCTCTAATTATAAGACCACTACCGAACATAATAATCTTCAAGTGCTTGCGAAAGGAGGCACAGGAAGAAGCTCATTCACAAATTTCACACCTCTGCCTCAAGAGAATGGATTCAACTTCCAAACGATTTGTTATTCTTCCTTACAGAAGCTTATGAATCTAGTCTCTAGGCCTAGATACTGGCTTTCAAACACACGGGTGTCTAATTACATTCAAATCTGGCGGTAGACTTTCCAATGTGTCGTGCTCACACCGTTATTTAACCTCAAGAGGTTACAAAATTCCCCTACAACTAATAGGCCTAACAAAGTTAGTTGCGTACTACAATTATACAGCCGTGATATTATCTAAGTTAATGTAATGTTACATGTATCTGTTAAAGTACGTGTAACAGAATCTTTAGAAACAGGAATATAGACGACAAAAAAAACGCAGTAAAAATGTTTTTCGAATTTAGGATTCAGTAAAGATGTATTTCGACTTACCAATATTGTCAGACTTCTGGTTGGGATCTGGAAATGGAGATGGAGCAGGAAGCTGAATAGGACGAAGAGCCTGATTGGAACCAGCAATGTCTGGAGAAATAAGCAAAAAATAAAATGACAACAGACTCAAGCCATTTCTCAAACACAACCATTAGGCTATGCTGTATAGCCTGGTTGATATAGCTCTCGAAAGGCGTATGCATCTTCTGGTGTTTAGGGGTATTTGTGCAGAATCATCACTGACATCAATCTCTGGTTTTGTCATTAGCATCATCATTACCTTCATCAACACTTAAGCATGGCTATCATGCAGCTTATGCTTTATACCTCAAGGTGTTAAGAATCTTTTCAAAACAAATGTTATTTTCATAATTGCACTCACCATTTGTGCATTAGTAGGCCTACTATTTCACTCTTAGCCTCATCGTTACCTACTGTTTCATGCCTTTAATTTCACCCGAGTGCTACTGTCGAAAACCATGAGTGCTTACCTCAATAACAAATAGTTGTTTTGAAGAACAGTTATATGTCTATACAAAATTAGCGATATTTGCAATCGTTTCTTGCAAATTTGCTAATTTGACTCTAGCTTTAGCATCGTCAGAATTGGCCTAATAATTCATATAGGTTAATTTTCACGGAAACGATATGTCAATTAATAACTGGTTTCATACCAGTAGGTCTATCACCATTGTTCAACTTCTGACCAGAGGCGACTTGAGGTGCATCATCACTCGAAACTGTCTCACTGTTAGAAATCTCTGAAAGTACATTATATTTCTTCTAAGTGACTTTTCAATTCACAATGTCATATTGTTGTAAGACTTAAATAGCATTGTTGTCATGGTTTGTATAAATGCGATGTTTATTACTGTTGTAGGCTACGTTAGCAGCAGAAGACAGATACCGTTGTCAGGGTCATTGTTACAAAGAAGATACCGTTGTCAGGGCCATTGTTAGACAGATACCCTTTGTCAGGGCCATTGTTAGATAGATACCGTTGTCAGGGCCATTGTTAGATAGATACCGTTGCCAGGGCCATTGCTATTACAATAACCGATAAGCCTTCGCCTGTAGGACCTCGCTCCCACAAAAATATATGACCCAAACTCAAACCATACTCGATTGAAAATACTAAAAATCATTGTTATTATATTGATTTTGATTTTACCAAAACCAAAACATGAAAATGTTAACTAAATCTGCACAATAAGTATTCAAAGTACACGTACTGGTTTCACAGTACTTTCCAGTGTAATTGCTTGGACAGGTGCACAGCGCAACCTTATTAACATTACATGTTCCTCCGTTCTTACAAGGATGAACGCCACAAATTGCTGAAATAAATAATAAAATAGTTAAGTTATAATTTTAAGTTGACACTTTAATATGGTGCTAAACTTGTACGTGGTTGATAACTTAAAAGTTGCACTATGTTTTATTCTTTTTGAATACCCAGATGCTTGGGGTTAAGCGAATTTCCATAGGAATTTTTTCCCAGATCACTACTCCAATTGATTTAATAGAGAAGAGACGTGTATTCGTGAGGGCATAGGTGCGGCGATAAGAGCTAGAGTTTCTAGTAAAATACGGATGGATCTGAGATGAGAGTTGAAAGTATTGTTTGTAAATAGAAGGCAGAAGGTTTCGGTCAAAACGACACATAAATTCCCCAATTTGAAAAATGCCAATTTGGTCAATTTTTTAAATTTTAAGGGTTGTGAAGATGTGAGCAGTGTGAGAGCCATATTGAACCCCTGCAACGAGACGGACAGCTCTCTTTTGCAAAACATTTAATCTGTGTAATCTAGTAGCATATGTGGAAGCCCATACTATATTACAATAAGAGAGGTATGGATATACTAACAAATAGTACAGTTTAATTCTAATATTAGAGGGCAAAACGAATGCAGTCCGTGCTATCACTCCAATATTTTTTGCTATTTTCGATGCAATGTGTTCTTTCCATGTCAAATGACAATCAACGTAGACACCTAAGAATTTAGTAGAGTCAACAGCTGTAAGCGAATTATTATTAATTTTTAACTCGAATTGACCCAGTGGGATTTTTTTCCTATGCGATTTAAACAAGATATAATTAGTTTTCTCCAAGTTTAACGACAATCTATTGGCTCTAAACCATTCGGCAACGAGTGCAAGTTCCACGTTTACGATTTGAAATCTTTTTATACACCTACTCTGTGCAAGTACGGGAGACGCGGTCGTTTGATTAGCTAAGAAAAAAAGTATTTTTCGCAATAATCCTATAACGACACATGCGTGGCACCTCTGAGTCATTGAGTGGCACTTTTATAAATGTTCGGTTACAATTACAATGCAATGCACAGTGATAAAATAGAACATCATAATTATTATTGTTATCTGTATTGTTTTATGCAGCGATACCTAATTAGGATTACGTCCTGAGCTTTGAGCATTAATCTTATGTGGATATCACGCATTATACAACATGACTTAGTAATTAGATGCCCCTGTTTAGCGGGATCTAAGATCCCTTCAGGGGCCCTTTTTGTAGCCATAACAAGGCATTTCATGTTACTACTGTGCACTGTGAGTTATATTGCTGGTTCAGATAAAAGAATTGATTGAATGAATGAATGAATGTGGGATGGCTTTCTCTCAGTCTGCCGAGTTATCTCTCCAGTTTTGATCCCAGAGCGTAACCAGGCCTCTGGCTCTTGCCGACTTGATGCTGGTCTTTCTGATGTGATGTGATGCAGATCAATTTCGGAGATTTATATTTATATTTAGAAGGTCACTCTTGCACGCATAGGCCCTAGACTGTGCTTGTGGTTCTGCAGATGATGCGCTTTGTTTCTTACTTGTGTTGATCGCTAGTTGAATCGCACACAGAGACAGAGAAAATCTCGCCCTACTGTATAATGAATGTGTGCAATCGTATAGCAAGTAGGCCTATGTAGCCTAGTCCTATATTAGTCAGATAGAAATACTCACGCAGATAGCCTCTGCAGAAAGCGACGACGTCCTGACCCCCTGGATTAGTCGTCCATATCCAGTAAGCATCAGAACTGATGGAAGATATTTCACTCAATTCGTTGTAACACTGTGTGCCATTGGCGTTGTCGTTCCTTCGAACGAGAGCAGCTGGTTGCCAGGTTGAGTCATCGTATCCAAGTGCCGCCCATCCGGCAGCAGCAGTTGAAGAGCATTTCCACGTGGCATTCGTCAACAGGTAGTCGCCTTCACTGTCTGTGACACCTCCCAGGATCCCTGGACAAGTGCCTTCCAACTGGATGGCCATGACGGCGAGTAGGCGACTGATGGAGTTCACACTCAGGCTGTCCGTCTGCTCCCAGTTGTCGCCATTTTGCAGAGGAATTCGAATCCCATCCACGTAGGCTGCGTACAAAGTCTCTTTGGCAGTCAGTGACAGGTATTTCAAGTCAACTAAGAAAAGAAAATCATCAAAAATGAAAGAACTAATTAAAAAAGTCTGAATTAAATATCGTGGTATTTCGTGCTTTATCTACATAAGCAGGTTCACCCAGAGCTTAAGAAAAGCAACCAGTGCTTAATAAAGTCGGATCCAGTAAGACTAGGTAAAATCTGCACAAACCTCAGAGAACCCAACGAGCAACGCAGTCAAGCTAAGATCAAAAGCAAGAAAATTTCTTAAAATATTGGAACATCTTTAATAATTGGTGTGCGGGAGCAAATATTATGACTGAGTCGACCACTTTGGGCTCCGTCGTGTTCGAAGCTTTTACTCATAGAAAATTTAGTTAAGACTCAATGTGAATATTGACAGCCCCTCAGAGTCCATGTGCACCCCGTTTTTATCGTCATCATCAGTGTCGTTGTTCAAATGCATAGTGTTGTTCAAAGGTCCAGCTCTTCTCCGTAATTGAAGCAAGAGTCCAGATTTAGACTACACCCCAAATTGGAAGAGAAGTCATTTGTAGGCAGTGATTCAATTGACATTGACTTCTGAGTCTAGACGTTGAGAAGTGTGAAGTTGAGAATTAAGCAATCATTTTAAAACGATTAGACTTTGTCTCTGGATTAGATTCATTGCCGTTTATAGTGTCATTTCTGAGAGCTGTAAGTATGACGTTTTGTGTGCTTACCAATAAAAATGGAGAAACTTAATAAAACCAAAATAAAAAGGACAGTAGGTCGGAGAGTAGACAGACAGGCGTGAAATGAAAGCAAACCTTATGCATGACAAACGTAACATGCGAACCATCAGAAATTGCAGACAACAGCTGAATAGAAAGGTGGCTGCCAGAAAGGTTTGATAAGTGTTGACGTTATAATTTTTGCTATGCATCTACTGTATGCAATGTTTGCGCAAGCTATGCAATGCCAAACTATGCAATCATGCAGTAGTGTAGTCCTAAAAAATGAAGTGGGGGAACGCCTGCATATTGAAGTAAGCAAAAAGTGCAATCTTGCAAGAATTTTGCATAGTGTGAGAAAAATGTGGGGGAACGGCGTTCCCCCACGTTCCCCTCCCCCCACTACACCACTGATGCAATGTTTGTGTTCTTTTACATTAAGGACTGACTCGAGTTTGTCAGCATGTTAGCATTCTGTTCTTTTTAAGCTTTTTCATTTAGGAATGACTACTCAGTGTTAGTTAGCGTACCGGTATGGTGTTAGCTTTATTTAGGTCTTGGACCACTTACCCTCTGCTAGTTATCGTGCTAATAGCAGTGAGGCGTTACCTGTTTCACAGTAGTCTCCGATGTAACCAACAAGACAAGTGCACACTGTCTCGTTGTTTTTATTGCAAGTTCCTCCATTGTCACACGGCGACTCAAGTTCACACGTCGCTACAAATAACAACGGATGTAAAATGCTATGCAGCCATTCAGGGAAGTGGGTCAAAAGCGATTCAGTACATAGAAAGTGTTAAGTCATGCAACAAAGACATTTGCAATCAAATAATAGCCTACCGTTCTAGTAATATTATTGGAGTTTAAAGATCGTAAATAAGAAAACAATATCGATCAAATTTTACTTATAGTTCTTCCTCTTTTCACATGTCCAACCTTTCCGCTAAAGTTCAGTGCAGCCATCCATAGAGTAGGTCCTTAACGCACTATTGATTATAATATCGATGTACGATTATTCTTAATTACAGTGTCACACAAATGAGAAATAATGGCAAAAGCAATTGAATTGTTTCTCAGTATTTCAAGCAACATTGGCGCGTACTTACGTAAGTATCCTCTACAGTAGATGGTCTGGTGGTAAAAGGGCGTGGCTGGAATCGTGTCGGTCCATATCCAGTAAGCGTTAGGACTGATAGATGGAATTTCTATCAGTTCTCTTTGACAGGCATCAGGCCAGGTTACATTACCGTTAGGACCTACAGGGTAGGCAGCAGGCCAACTGTCATCCTCTGAGCCTAGCTTATACCACTGTGTGTCGACAAAGTAAGTGCATTTCCAGTCGATATCTGTCACGAAGAAGTCGTCTGTGACGGACGCGATGACCCCGGCGCAGGTCTCCGTTGAATCGATTGCCATAAGAGAGATCAGACGATTGTTAGAAGTCAGAGGAACGACGTCTGGAGTCGTCCAGTCGTTTGCATGGGTCAGGTTGTTCTGTCGGACGCCATCGATGTACAAATCGTAGAGTGTGGACTTGACTGTGATGGTCAGATATCGGTTCTGGGCTGTACGGATTGCAAACAAAGGCCACACGTTACAGCACTGCCTTTTAGCACATTTTGATGATTTCAAATTTTACACTTACACTAGCCTTATATCATAATTATATTCAATCTTCATGCATTTCCACTGCATATAACTAGTATATGTCGCCATTCAAGCCTGCTTCTATCTTTTTCAAGGCAGCGGTCAGTGTTATCTAGAGACTGAACCATGGATAATAGAAGCCTAGGTTCAAGTATATTGTGGGATAGCGTGCTTTGGTGTGTTTTAAGCAGTAAAAGACATGACATGTAATGACCCATAATTATTATTTTAGTCTGGCCTTCCATGGCTCCGTCTTGCTAACTCCGCTTCTACCGTTTTCGGCAACGTTAATCTTCTTTGCTCTGATATAGCGTTATTATACAGTTACCACACACCAGATGATCTATGCAAATTAAATCAGGTAGGTGAGATCAACGTCAAGGTTACGAAAAGCAGCAGGGAATGCTTCACAATGTGAGCGAGGGCTTGTTTACGGAAGCCAACTTTGGGAAATTCTGCTTTTAATGGTTAACATAATTATAGCCTAGATAGTTATCAGTCATCGAGGCTGATGAGTTACGTAAATGAGTTTACTATTTTAGTGAATTATGCGTAATTGGGGGGGGGCTACGATTGGTCGGGCGTCGGCGCATGTGTTGGATCGGAGCGGTGTACTGAATATGGACTATGCTGATGGTCTGGTCCTGGAACAAGCAACGCGATCATACAAAGACGTTGAGGAGTTTGATTAATTAAAAAACCCATAGTTACGTCATATAGAACAGTTTAGAACTGCATTAGTAATTAAAATCGATATAGCACCACTTAAAAATTAACCTTATCATAGGTGCTCCTTGCATGGGCTCACCATATATACGGTAACGATTATCCATGTAACATCCAGATCTCATGATTTTAAATTTAAGTAAAGCCTAATTTCTTTATCTTAGTTTTGCAGACTTTTGCAAGGTAACACTTACTGGTTTGCTGATTTTAAGACGTCATGTTGTCGTACCTTTTTCGCAGTATCGTCCTGTCCATTCAGGAGGACATGCACACAAGGTTTTTCTGTTCATCTGGTGAGTTTCTCTTAAAGTGGCGCTATATAAATTTCCAATTACAATTACAAATAGTCAAATTAAGAGCCAGATAGATGACTGTTCGACGATTTCAAGCGTTTCTATACTAGAACAATCAATAGGTACTATATGATGATCAATGCCTACCTGCTGTGCCTGTGACAATAGCTAAGTATGCAACTGTCCACAGTAACAGATTGAGACGCGACATATTGTTCCGATCCGTCGAACTAACTTTCTGGTGTTCCGTTCGAGCCTTGCTAGATGCTCAACATTTATACAATTAAGCACATGGCGATAAGTTAGATTCTAATGACCTCCAGACAAGAGCTGTCCTCAGTACGCGAAATCAATCGACATAAGTGATGTCTGTCTACGAAATTATGATCTCACAGATAAAACTTACCGACCCTTCTTATGATAATAGTATTGGCGCCAACGATGATTCAGATAGTAACCATGGTTGCTGAGCGGTTTACAACGAAAAATTGACGGAGACGGCTTTGAATTATCAATAAGGATGCATTGACTAAAAGCCAGTATTAGGTCAATATAACATAATGGCGTTTTCACATGTTAATGTTTTCCTCTTGATTACTTTGATTAAAAACGAGTAAAGAGCTGTTGAGCAGTTAGTGAACGAAGAAACATCTTTAGTAATATTGATATTTTAAAGCTGAGTATTGCAGAGTTGGAAGGCGATGTTTCCAGTCCAGAATGATGTCACGCAGTAGCAGTAGTTGTTTTAGTTGTAGTAAGGGTGCAGTAACTCTAAGTCCTCTGCCATTGGGGAATAAAATGCGGTATGCATGACAATCAAGACTAACCTTTTCTCTATTTCTTTTGACCAGTTCCGCCAGCGCCTGAAAACCTCTCTTTACCAGTGAAGACACTGCAGGCCCGGGTCGGGAGCGCCTGTGTTTTTGAGTGGCGCTATATAAATACTCGATTACGCTTACGATTACGATAATTAATAATAGTTATTTAGTTCCTTATTAAATTAGAATTGAAGACACCAAGGAGGTTTGTGTATCCTGCCTATATTTATCTGCACTTCAGCCTGAGCAACGACCAAGCAGAGAGTCTTCAAGTTGGCTATTAAGCTTACACCTCTCACAACTATAATTATGATACTGAAGCACCACTTAAAGTCAAGCGAAGAGCACCAGCTTATTCGCGAGCGTTCATAATCAGTCTAATAGCGTTCAGACTACATGGGTCTATTGTCCCCGACAGACACTCCAAGTCTATGCCGTACTGAATTACATTCAGTGTCCATGTTATACACCGACGTGAGCGTTTTGTGAGATGATATTACATGAAGGGAACATGACTTTTATCAATTCTAGCATAGCAGCCTATCTCAGCGGAAAAAGTACAACCTTGAGCCAATACATGCAATTATGACTCTTAGTGAGTGTTTCGTACTAATTAAATGCTATGCACTTTATGATACACATTTTAAGTCAATCAGTTGGGTGTGAGACTGTGAGTATGCCTTAGTACGACGGGGATTTCTGTAAGATTGGGAGATTAATATGGATCTGCTGCAAATGGAGCTCTATTATTGTTTTCGATAAACAACGAGAGTTGGAAACATTATTATTACTATCAGGGCACAAATTGCCCATTATGATTATTACCAGCAGAGAAGTGGCAGGCAGGTATTTCACACTTGCCGTTAAAAGCCAGTCCCTTTCATAAGCTATTTTTTTTAGCTCAACCAATCACGATTCTTGAAAACGCCACCAATCAAAAGAGACAAGTTATATTTACAACTCCTAGCGTGAACGGTCCTGGCAGGCTGGCTTTCAAGTCGTCTAAAATTCCTAAAAGTTACATGATAATTATTATTAATCAGACATGTCACTAAACGTGATACACGCGGAGGATAGAATGACAGCTCGCGATAAATTGCGCAGTGTAGGCTACTACTGAATAGAATGCTTGAGCAAGTATAATACATCTCTTATCATGGCCAAAGCTGTTCTGTTAAATGGGAATCGTTCACTTGGATACCTTTTCCGCAACCAACATTTCATCCCCTATTTTTTTCTCAGGTTCAGACCACACAACGGCATACTTATAGCATCGTGGTCGGACTTTTCGGACGTGTAGACTATTATGGGCGTAGTACAGAAATTTTAATATGGACAACATATTTTGCCGAAATCCTGGCGTCGTGAGGGTCGGTTAGTGTCAGGTTAAGCGTCGTGAGGGTCGGTTAGTGTCAGGTTAAGCGTCGTGAGGGTCGGTTAGGGTCAGGTTAAGCATCGTGTGGATCGGTTAGGGTCAGGTCAAGCGTTGTGAGTGTCGGTTAGGGTCAGGGTTAGGGTTAGTGTCGTCATTAAAATAAGCAATTTTAAATTAATTCATCTTACTCCCGGTGAAGTTCGACCAAATAAATGGTATGCTGTAATGAATATTCCATGTGCCCTTTCTGTCGGCCAATCATAGCACGTCGGAAGTATTGTTCCGACCAATGACAGGACGCCAAAAGATACCAGATATTACATACGATATATCCGAAAAGTTCGACCGAAAAGTCCGACCACGACACTATATTAAAGAATGTCCAATCAACTTTAACCTTCCAGACAAGATTCACGAAACTATATCTCGTATGTTATTCCTTAAATCTTACTAAGCTAATACTTTATAGGCCTACTATACCATATTTTTCCATGTACACCTACAGTGTTACGTCTGTTGTTTACACCGCGATTGCAGAATGAAACATTTTAAAGGAAAACTTTTGGGTCGAATTTCGGGGCGAAATCTGTTATTATATATAGGAAACAAGCCTCAAAATCAATAGACTACTCTCGGCGTTTTTAAAACTCTTCTTAAATTAATTTTAGACTTTGCGAGCATTTTAGTCCTAGTTAATCGTGGAATATGAATATTCGGTTAATTTTAGTGAAGAATCTAATTCTTTTCAGACATAGGCCTACACAGTTATTAGGTTATAGACTAATCGTAACTCGATATTTTTTGACAGGGAGCGGTTCGTAAGAGCGACCTAACGAAAGAGCGACGTAACAGAAGAGCGACATATTTAGGTCTACTGTATCAAAAGAGCGACAACCGAAGAAATTAAATAAAAATTCAAAAGAGCGACATAATGAAAGAGCGACAAACATCTTTATGTAGGCCTACTCATTTTAAAGCAGTGAATCTAGACATCGATGTTTTCGCAGTCAAACGATTATATAATATTTATATAATATTATAGCTGCAAATAAACTTACAGTGCATTATTTTTTTAACCTTCGGAGGCCGAAGCTCCGTTTCTGGACACGGAGGCCGAAGTGGGGTAGTTTTCTACCCCAAAGAAATATATAATATCTCAGCTCACAGGTAAGCTACAATGACAAATGAGGTGTCGATTCTAATATATCCAAGGTCAAGGAATCGAAATATCGCATTGTGAATAGTGTGGGACTAGCACTATCCAAGATGGCGGCCAATATGGCCGCCGAAACTCCAAAAATATGTATATTTAAGCTCATACATAAGCTATAATAACAAATGAAGTGTCCATTGCAATAGTTTCAAGGTCAAAGAATCGAACTATTGCATTGGCAATAGTGTGGGAATAGTACTATCCATCTTGGATAGTTCTATTCCCACACTATTGCCAATGCCATAGTTCGTTTCCTTGACCTTGGAACCATTACAATGGACACTTTATTTGTCATTCTAGCTTATCTATGAGCGTAGATATACACATTTTGAGTTTCGGCGGCCATATTGGCCGCCATCTTGGATAATTCTCTTCCCACACTATTGCCAATGCGATAGTTCGATTCCTTGACCTTGGAACTATCACAAAGGACACTTCATTTGTCATTATAGCTTATCTGAGCTTAGATACACACACATTTGAGTAATATCTGCTATAAATACATCTTCATTATGAACGAAAAAATTGTAACGCCGAGGCCGAAGTGGGGTAGATTTCTACCCCATGACACTTTGAACTGAAATAACTTTCTCAGACAACATGACATGATGATCGTTTTGGTGTGGAAATATGTCGGGGGTGTTAACTTGTAAACATGTGGAACGTCAAGTTATGACTACCTACAATTACACCGCAATCAACATCCAAACACCGCTGGGGTAGAAATCTACCCCACTTCGGCCTCCGAAGGTTAATGCTTGTTTATCCAAAAATCTACCTAGAACCACAGACTTGTTCACCTTCACTGGTCAAGATCTTTCGCAAAACTGAGCTTCTCATAACATTGACTGGTCAGTTTGCGCAATTATCAGAAACTGAGCCCATGCCTCATTTCACTCGCTCGCCTAGTCACCCCGACATCCGCGTCCCTTTGAAGCCAACATCAGAGTATGGAACCCGATGTACATCAAAATATAACTACAATGGATGGAATTCGCACCTATTGTCCTTAGAAGTTGTTCATAATGAGCCTCTAAATAAACACAAACAAGCTCTCTCTTGCATATAATAGAACAAACTCAAGTAACTCTTTGATAAACAATTTGTATAGCCAATAATTTCTGGCTACGAATACACGACCCTCTAGCCTAGTAGGCCTATATTCCCAAGAAACCAGACTACGATAATAACCAATTTGTCACTCTTTTCTTATGTCGCTCTTTCGTTACGTCGCTCTTTCAAATCAGCAATATTTCTGTCGCTCTTTTAAGCTGCTCTTCATTTGTCGCTCTTTTGTTACGTCGCTCTTTCGTTATGTCGCTTTTTCGATACTAACCCTTTTTGACAGTGTTCAAGGAAAAGCGAGTGGCTGCAATCAGCTTTTATTCACAAGCGCTCAATTCGGTCCGAGGTCGGGTTCTAAAGGCCAGTCGAGTTGCGTGTGCGTGCGTGTGTGAGTGTTCGTGTGCGTGTGCGCGCGTGTGCGTGCTTGCGTGCATGATTTATAAATGATATGAAAATTCTTGAAGGCTACTGACGTTATTGATTCTTCCAATTTACAACAGCTCAATAGCCAAATTTTCAGTTCTCATCAGGTGAATACAGTTCTCGTCAGAGGAATAGAACAGTGTTACAGTCTCTCTATTCTCTTCCATCTATTATTGACTTTTGTAACCAGTAAATATTTGTTGATTTGAGTCGTAGTCTTGGGAGATGGTTCCTTCTTACGGAGTGTTGGCTGCGATCCAATCGAGGTAGGCGCTGGTGCGGGTGTAAACGGATGGGTAAGTCTGGAGGCAGTAATTGTCAAGATCACTAGATATACCCCATGAAGAAACACCAGCAACGCGGGTAACACCGTCTGGGCAGTTCAATGGGCCACCGCTTTCACCCTGAAAATGATTAACAGATTATTAGAACTACTCATGTAGCTAACTAATCGATCTTGAGGTTATACTGAATTTCTTACAAAACTGTTCATATAAAATTAACAAATTAATACAATTTGCTTGAACACTTTTCCTTTTTATTCTAGCAAGTCAGACAGACAACAGCTAGACTATATCAGATATAATTGAAATTTTAAAGAGTAATTAGCTACAATAAATAAGCTAATTAATTTACTTATATAGGCCTACAGTAACTGATCAATTAATTAATATGATTATGCCCTAAATAGCGTCGGGAGCATCATTTACGAGTTTATCTCGAAGTGGCTCTAAATAAATTTGATAATACACTAAAAAATTACGAAATGCCGATATTAATAATAAGCAACAATATGGTGAATATAATTTAATCCGTTAAGGTGAAACTGGAAGTATGAAAAGAGATTGACTTGTTCGAATTCTCTAGCAGGTTTAAAAACAAATCATGAATGGATACGTGCATTAGTGAATCCGCCATGATTAGCTTACCTCACAAGATCCAACGTTATTAGCCGTGTCATGAAGACAGATATGGTTGTCCCAAACCCTGGTTCCGGCGACGTCATCGACAAGAGCCTGGCACTCATCGGTAGTGATGACTGCAATTGAAGCCTTCTGAAGAGTAACAGGAATGTCCTTTGATGTACCTGTGATTTAAAACACTCAGGACTTGCTTAACCTTGATTCAACCTTAGTTCTCTTTGACCCTTGCCAAAAACAATTTCACTACAGTTGAGCAAGTAGGCCTACATTTAGCTTACAATGATAATCTAATTAGTATAAAACCAATCTTATAATAACAATCTAATTCAACATTACATATAATTCAGCATCAATATTATGTGCAAATGCACTTAACGACAAAGAAGTGCATTAATGCTATTTTTAAGAAGTGAATAGAAACTTCTCTGAAAGATGAGAAATGTCGCTGCCCAAGAATCTAAGGTCTTCTGTAGTCAAAAAGTTGTTTCCTCGGCTTCGGCCTCGTGATGTGTTACCTCAGTCTCGTAATATTATTCGTGGATCTTGGCTTCTTTATGTTAAGCAATATAAATTCATGATGATCAATGATATCAATGTAATTTAAGACCAAAACATATGCGTTCTTACCTGTGAGGCCCCATCCTGAAATGAAGCAAGTAAGGCCGACGTAGTTGTTGCTGTTGTCCGCTGGAAGGGTAGCCACCTGAATATTGCCTCCAATGACCACGGCCGAAGCAAAATTCAGAATGGCGATGTCGTTGGATTTGGTATTAAGACCCGCTCCGTAATTCTCGTGCTAACAGCAAATCAGGAGCAGTAAAGCACTTTCTAATTTCGATTGATCTTCAAAGTCCTTCAATAGCACTAACAATAATACGAATCAAATAACATTTTCAGCCATCAAACTAATTGCGAGTGCAATTTCTGTCAGATGTCTGCAAATGTTCTATTTCATAGTGTGTCAGCAAAACGAAAGTTAAACGTCCAAAAAGTCTCATACCAATGCGGTGCTCTTAAATGTTTCAACCTAGAATGTTTCTCTACAGAATTGGTCAATATACCATCTTGTATGCAGAAAGGTATACTGTCTGAGTTCCATCCAGATCCGATTGACGATGTAGACCAGCGATTACTCTCAGGTCGTCTACACGTCTACAAGAAGTAACAATGAAATGTTTTATGATTGCTTCAAGAATACCACTACAATTTTAAACTTTTGAAACTACAAAAAATAGAAACGCTTGACCTGGCATAAAGCGATTTTTGCGTTCTTTTAAGACGTTATAAAACTTATGTAATTTGTACATTACCCACAATAAATTATGCATTATCACGAAGCAAAAATTTATTACAGACCGAGACATTTTATGTGTTCAAATAGTTCTCAGTAGTGACTGGTCCTCGTCTTTTCACTTACGCTCCATCGACGCAGTGAGCTGCACTGAGACCGTAATATGAGCTGAGAAGTGAAGCTCCGCAGCTGTGCGACCAAGTAACACCTTGTCGTTGCTGAGACAGTTGCCATGGAAACTCTCCTGGACTAGCATCCGTTCCACCGATGATGCGCTTCTCACCATCCATCATCGGAGACGGACGAGAGCTATCGACGAATGGCCGAGGCATCGCCTGGCCTACAACGATTTTCTCATGGATATAAATAAATAAATTGTTTTATTGTAAGTTTGTTATTATTATAAGACAGGTTTATTACCGTATTCTACACAGAACAAGAGTGACTGGATTTGTTTATGTAAGACAGCATTTTTGTTTAAAACCTTTTTATTCTTCTTTACTAGCCCAAGAGTGACTTCATTGAATTCGTGAAGTTCAATAGCTTAACATTATCCTTGCAACTTCTGTGTGAAAGCGTGTGGATTAAGCCAGAAGTCAATTCTTCTCCTGCCATCGTCAGCAAAGTACAACCGCACAGACGATGCGGCAGGAACACCCACTGTGCTGAATATTTATATATATTTATATAATTAATAATATATATATACTTTATTTGTTCACAAAGCAGAACAGAAAAACTAAATGAAAACTAGAACAAAATCATAGAAATACTAAACTCATTCGCCCACCGACCGGATGACAACTCAAACTAATGCTCTCCTGTATGCGGAAGGATTGTGAATCCGCGTTGTCATATGCGTTGTGACATATGACATGTCCTTTACTGACACACCAAGACCATTAACTAGATACTTAAACTGATGCCCATAACTGAATGTCAATTCAAGCTCATTAAGTTAACTGTACTATTATCAACAATAATGATCATGCCTTTAAGTAGTTTGAGCATTGCAATAACTCTCATAGATTTAAAGTCCAAACTGACCAGACCTACAATAAATTCTCTTACTGATTCCCATAAAATTATGTGAAAACTAAACACTTTACGATGGACATCATTCCAGCAAGCGTTTAGTTTAATCAGCTGAGACTGAGAAAATCTCACTGCAACTGAGTCTCATCTTAAACAGGTAGGCTGTAAGTGAAGCTGCATTAGCTCCGACAAATCTGAAGAGTTGTTAAAAATATTATTGCTAACTACATAAAAATTGAACATCATGCAATCAACATCACAACTCAGTTTCTCTATCAGCACAAAAGGTAACTCGGTGTATTTAACCTGCCCAGTCCACTCAACCTTTTTGTAGCCTAGGCACACATCTGGCAGGAAGGTCTTGAATCGAGGACCGAACACTAGGCACCAAGATTTAGAACTAACCACACCACATTTACCTGGCAGGGCCAGAAGCCCCACTACCTGTCACCGATGCCGATAGCAAAATGATATCGTTCGCATACATGATGCAACCCAGCGAGAAATTGTTACTAAAACAACCCAGACCTGCTGCTCCTGTATCCACAGTGAACTTCTTCACACAGACTTTAAACAGCGAAGGCGACAAAGAGCTGCCCTGCCGCCCACCGCTCCTAATTGCGAATGACATAGACATACTGCCGGTCCAACGCATAGCAACCGACTGTTTACTATACCAATCTAAAGTATCAGGTTATCATTAGGCAACCACGCCTTAGGAGGCTAGTATATATACAGCTGGCAATGCCAATGATTAACATTTTCAAATTCCTTGCTAATATCCGAGCTCTTGTGAATACAGTGCGGCGCCTATCAACAAAATGAGTTAATCGAGTAGCGCGTTGCACTTGCAAATAATACACTATAGCACATCTCCATAATATGTGAATCCAAACTGCATCTCATCGGACTCAAAACATTCTGCACATAATTATAAGATATTCAGGAAGTCCGAAGGCGCTATTAAGCAAAGATTTTTAGTAGCAGAGTGATAAATGCCTGGAACGAGCTGAATGAGGAGTCAGTTTCTGTGGAGACACTCAACAATTTCAAGAACAAGCTTGGGCAGATTGGATATTAATTCATGTATTAGTGGTTGTTCTCACACAGATTTTTAGTCTTCTGAACCACTTTAAGCCTTGTTATGTTATGTTATGTTATATCTTTAATATAACGCATTCAAATAGTTTGGAAATAACCGGAATAAGAGTGATTGCTCTATTATTAATTATCATCAACAGAGCTTCGTCAGCAACGGTTTAATGGCGCCCATAGACTCGCGGCCAAGGTCGACCTGGAGGAGACGAGGCCAAGTACATGCATGTAATTAATGTAATGTAATTAGTAATTTATGTAGCGCCGCTCACAGCCGTGGCCATTCAGTAGCGCTCCAGTGTAAGTGGGCTCCGTTTACAGATACGGCTTAAAGCCGCGGCGACTTCAGGCGCACTCTTATCGATCAAAGGCTCGGCCTCTTAATATCGTGAGGCCACATCAACCACAGTCAGAGCGTATATTGTATGCGGCCAACCTTATCGTGAGGTAGATAAAAAGATCGGCCTGGTGCACTGCGTTTGACCTATTTTCATCGAGCATGTGGCGTCGCCGGGCTGGAAGATCTGCCATACAGCTTGTTTCTTCAACCAATCGTTCGTCTCAACCTAGGAAACCTTGGCAGCCTTGGCCAGTTTCGTAACCGCAGCATTTCCTCGCCAGTACCCTTTTTGGCTGTAATGTACTGTGGAAAGATGATTAGCCATAGCTATGTTGCCCATTTTAGTAAAGCTATTTATTTCAAACAGGTGCACGCCTTCCCCTCCTTCCGACACCCATACATAACCTCGACTTCGTCGACATAATAGTATACGTCGCCTCTGAACATGTGTTTGCTGTTGAGAGAGGCGTGTAATAAATAAGATTGCAGGAGATATAGCCTTGTGCGCTTTTCTTTACAGTCAAAAGCAATGATCTCAAGTTGACGCTTAAGTTTGTAGTTTGAGAAATCAGAAGTCGTAGTGACGGTAGCGTATTAATATCTGTTATTGCTTCTTACGACAGAATAATTATACGGGAATGCCCTGAATTGTGTATATCGAGAGATAGAAAGTGTCACTGCTATAAGACTGGATCTATGAGATAGAAATAAAGCCAGAGGAAATGCTCTACGTTGCAGATAACATCGCGTGAAAAGATCATTGAAACTGGATCTTAAATTTGTCAAGAATCATGATGAAAAGTAAGCCATCATTTCAAATATCCTAGGGCGCTTCAATTGAGAAAACAACTAAACACGAACAAACACAGACACAGCACAATCGCACCAATTATTATAAAATATCTTGCCGCTATTTTCTCATCCTTTCCTCCGCCTGCCAATCTCTCTCGTCCCAGATGAAATCCGCCTAGCAGCTCCTGTGCCTCCTTCGCTATCGCTGATCTGATCTTCTGGTAACCGACACGTGAATAAGCTGGTGCCTTGGGCTTAGCTGTATGCAGTGCTTTAGAAAAAAATTCAAGATGGCTGATACGAATACTATTTCTGATCATACGGATAGTTGTAAGCAGTTACTCACACAGGCTGAGAGCAGCGAGAAAAACAGCAAGTGAACGCATTTTCTTTTACTGCGGAGAACAGTGAACTGCTTAAGAATTCTTCTGCAGCCTATTTAGGCCTATAGCAAATTTTGGCTGGTTGGAAATTGAACATATCGTACATGAATTAGGAAATACAATATGCACAGACAAAATAGTAGGCTATCGATCGCTTGCAAGATAAAGTCCGTATGGCTGATAAAGTGCAAAGTTTCTCAGGATTGTTTCGCGAATTGCAATGACTTAAAGGTAATGCATGTATGCACATTATGCTGTTTACATGCCATTTTATCTCAAATCGACTCAGAAGAGGCTATCTATGATCATGGACCGAAACAAACGTATCGTGGATATTCTGAAAACCGTTGTGAGTTTGAGTTTATCAGCACTAATTGCTTGATGTAGTCTATATTTGTAGTGTAGGCATTAGTCGGTCGCTGGTCACAGCGACGCTCAATCGCATAAGGAATGCTGTGGGAAAAGAGACTATAACGGCGTTTAGACCGGAACGATCCAGTAGGACTACTGCTGCCAGCAAATTTTCACACTTGGATAATGAAGACATTAATAAGATAAATTCCTATGCTGACTAGAAGAGATGTTGCGTATGGTACGTGTAGGCCTATTTGTACTCGAGTACAACTCGACTAGAGTATCTAAGTACTTTGATAGAAAATTGAAGGTTGAGAATAGCGAGGTATACAATTAAATGCAATTACATTCTTAACGTTTTAACAAAAGTTACACACATCCTGGTCGAAACACACAACTCCAGGATTTCACCGAAGATTCATGTCGAAGTGACCGTTTCTAACAACATCTTCTAGGAATCTAGGCAGCAACTCAGTTGTTCAGGTATCGACACGAAACCGACAGCACTACGTAGTAAATGTATGAAAGGATGCAGTGTCTAGTTTGAGGGAAATAGAGGGATCTGGAATTTCCTTGTGTTGGTCACCCAGGCCTAATAAGTATGAATTCAGTTTTAGACGGCTTCAAGCACAGGATATTTGATGTCATCAAGGTAGAGATTTCGGTGACCACATCAAGAAGATGATCTACGGAGTTGAAGAAGCTGTTTGGAGAGAAAGAGATAAATAATTGAGTTTGGTCAGCGTGTAGGCGATGGTCAACTGGGGATGCTCTCTTGAGCGAACTGAGTGGAGTAGAGGATGAACAAAAGTGGTCTAGGAACAGAACCTTGCGGAACAGCACAAGTGAGAGGGCATGAAAGAGAAATAGCAGGAAGAGAGCCAGAATTGAATCTAGAGGAGAGCAGTGTCAGTTAAATCGAACCAGGTTGACAGTCATGGGAGTAGGATGTTGTGATCAATGGTAGGCTATCGAAGGCTGCAGACATTTCAAGGAGGCAGAGACGAGAGATTATTTTGTTGATTAGAGACGTGATGATGAGGTCAAGTAGAAGTGATGATGAGGTCAAGTTGTGACAGTGGCTAAGGAAGCCTACACGTTGAACCAGGTTACTAGATAACAAGAGCGTGGAGCATGAGGAATTCGGAGGCAAAGAACACGGACAGCTCTTGAAAGGCACTTCCTTTCTGTTGCTGTCCTAGACTCTGAAACTCTCGACCGGTAAACTATTGATCGCCTCAACCTCTTTTGATGCTGGGCTCTTTTCCGTAAACTGTTCTTGCGTCGGCAAAAATTTCCTCGTTGGTTCTCACTCTCGAATTTGGCAACCATATAACGGTTTTTACCCAGTTACGCCCAACGACTGATACCCTGAGCGTAATCACAGTAACATTGATGAAGTTCTCAGTTTACTTTATGATTTCACAATCATTAATTGAAGCAAATTTTTGCGCGAAGTTATCCTCCTGCATTCTCATCTTCGTCAAACCTTGTACGGTAGGCCCTATCCTTTGCATTTTTAACACACATCTGATAATACGTTAGAGACCACAATATATTTTAATTTGACACCTCACAGCACTCTTTCTGAACTTGACCATATCTCTAAATGGGCATCGATTAGCAATCTTAAATTAAACCATGACAAGACCAGAGAAATGGTCGTCAGACGACCGTGGTCCAAACCTATTGCCCCCCCCCCATTCCTGGCGTCGAGCGGCTCCAGGAGATGGTTATTCTGGGTGTCACCATTCTCTGATCGGATTGGCTTTCGGGCACACATTGACAAAATAGGCCTATGCTGGCTGCAAAGCCCGGCAATCCATGTTCGCGTTAGGCCTACGTGTTTTGGTCGCCCACGGTCTCCACGGTCGACGTCTCTTTGACGTTGTTAGAGCTACTACCCTCGCACGGCTACTTCATGCTTCCCTGTTTGGGGCCGTCCATAAAGTACGTCACGCTATTTTTGACCATTTTTACCCCCCCCTCCCCTGTCACAAACTGTCACAAAACTCGGACCCCCCCCCCTAAAGTACGTCACACTTTCGAACATAGAAATAATAATACTTCAGAAAGCAAGGCTAATACATAAACAAGGTTTCGCAACAGCATTATTACTAGCGCTCCTAGCGAGAGGAATCGTGAAAACACATTCAGGAGATATGCATTTCATGCTATTTTGACATAAAACTACTTAAAATGTTTCAGAAAATTTTTGAAAATTATTTTTAAAGCTATGAAATTCTACTAAAAAATAAAATATAAATTAAATTAAAAATAAATGTGTGACGTCACACATGGCCTGACCCCCCTCCCCTGTCACAAACTGTCCCACTTTCTTAAACCCCCTCCCCTGGAGCGTGACGTACTTTATGGACGGCCCCTTTGGTGGGGATTTGCCACTGTAGGGGAACGTAAACGCCTTATCGGTATTCTGAGAAAACTGACCCGTTCAGGCTTCCTAGGCCCTACATGCCGATTTCCCTAGTTTTGACAATCACTGTTCAATCGCTGATTCTACTCTTTTCCGTTCAATTCTCTTAAACCATTGTCACGTCCTTCACGACCTCCTCCCTCCCCGTAAGGTCACTCCATACAATACGCGACCCAGGCCACTTGATCTCACCCTACCTAGAATTGATGCCTTTGCAAAAAGAAGTTTTATTTTGAGAATGTTATATAACTTCGCATAAATGTTTGTATTAGGCTATTTATTTCTTCTGTAAGCTGCTGTGCGTTTGCTGGTAATCAAATAAAGATTATTCTTACTTACTTACTTACTTACTTTACCTCTTACACACAATAAAATCTCGGTGCTTATGCCTAATAACGATCATGACATTAATTTTAGCGACATTCTTTTCAAGGTAAGATTTAAAATCTACCGAGTAACAGAGTTTTCGTTCGATAATGACTTAATTTCTACAGTCTACAGATCTGTCAACATTTTAACTTTTATTTGGATGTACTCTTGATTGAGCAGCGATTTTCGACAATTAAATCGGTCTCAATATTCTACTGTTAGCTATTCGTCGTCAACGTGGACACGAGCAGGGCAAATAAGGGTAAAAATGTATTTCAGCGTATTTAATTCATGATGGAGCCTGGAGGTAGCCGTGTATTTTAGCGTGGGCCCCTATTTATTATCTGGCTGTGTTAATGGAAGCTGGATTGATGAAAATAATTGTTTCGTAAATAGAAATTGGATTGATGAAAATAATTGTTTCCGTAAATAGAAGGTGTATTGATGAAAAGAATTCGGTAAGCGTGGGGTTTGCGTCGTAAAAGATTGGCCATTGCATGGGTTTCAGCGTTGGTCGAATACAAGTAGGCCCCTATATATGTTTGACGAAAAGAATACTTGCTAAATAGAAGTCGCATTGATGGAAATAAGTTTGGCGTAAATAGAAGCTGGATTGATGACAGTTATCATGAAAATCATTGAAATAATTAAATAAATGTACGCTAAAATACACAGATGCTCCATCATGAATTAAATACGCTAAAATACACTTACCCAAACAGCTCGTAATTCTTTATCAATTTCAAATAAAATGGCAGCCTCTGGAATACAGGAAGATTATTATATTTTACTAGAAGCAAGTGGAGTAAAAGTTACCGTGAATCAATTTTCTAAGTATATGGAAGAATTCATTTCAAATGTTATATGGCTTTATTTTGTTCTTTTAGTGTCCCATAACGCAATAAGTGAAGAAATAATTATTCATTTCGTGACACAGCTGATATGACACACGACATCGTATAAAACAGAATATGCCGCTAACTATATCTGTTGTTTTTAACCAATTTTACTAAGCAATCAGTCAATAATTCCAGTACCGGAGAGAAGTCACACAATACTATGCCAATGCCAGTTATGTCGGATATACACAATATAGTTCTCTGAAAAGATAGATGAAAACGCATACAGAGGAAAGCTTTGAAGTCATTTACAGATAAAACAAGTGCAAAGGCAGACACGGGACCCCATATTGGTGAACACGATACAATTGCAATTTATGTGAGAACTCATTAGGCTACACATAGTTCTAATGTAATGAGACACATAAAAACCCATACGGAGAAAAAACATACAACGTCAGTTATGCCTAAAGTCTTTCTAGAGAATAGTATTGCAAAGACACATGTGAAAATTCATACAGGAGAAAACCACTACACATACAGTTTAAGTGAGAATTCATTTCCGGGGTGCTGTCCTCACAAAGGCCACATGAAAAGTCATAATGGAGCAGAAAAACCTTGCATAAGCCAGGTGTGTCAGAAATCATTTGCTGAAGGCAGTATTGTGAAGAATCAACTAAGAACCCATACAGGAGCAAAACCATACAAATGCCAGCTATGTCAGAAAGGGTTTGCTGAAGGTAGTAAACTGAATCGTCACATGAAATCCCATACAGGAGAAAAACCACACACCTGCCAGTTATGTTTGAAATTGTTTGCTGAAGTCTCTACTTTGAAGAATCACATGAGAACCCATACTGGAGAAAAACCATACAAATGCCAGCTATGCTCGAAATCATTTGCCGTAGTTAGTACCCTGAATTGTCACATGAGAACCCATACTAGAGAAAAACCATTCAACTGCCAGTTATGTCCGAAATCATTTGCTGAAGTCTCTACTTTGAAGAAACACATGAGAACCCATACTGGAGAAAAACCATACAAATGCCAGCTATGTTCAAAATCATTTGCGGTAGGTTATACTTTGAATTGTCACATGAGAACCCATACTGGAGAAAAATCATACAGATGCCAGGTGTGTCATAAAGCGTTTATCGAAAGTTGTAAGCTGAATTGTCACATGAGAACCCATACTGGAGAAAAACCATACAAATGCCAGCTCTGTCAGAAAGGGTATGCTGAACGTTGTAAACTGAATCGTCACATGAAAACCCATATAGGCGAAAAATCATACAAATGCCAGCTATGTCAGAAAGTGTGTGCCGAAAGGAGTAACCTGAATCGTCACTTGAAAACCCATACAGGAGATAAACCATACACCTGCCAGTTATGTTTAAAATCGTTTGCTGAAGTCACAACTTTGAAGAATCACATGAGAACCCATACTGGAGAAAAACCATACAAATGTCAGTTATGCTCTAAATCATTTGCCATAGTTTATACTCTGGATAGTCACATGAGAACCCATACTGGAGAAAAACCATTCAAATGCCAGTTATGTCCGAAATTATTTGCTAAAGTCAATGCTGTGAAGAGTCACATGAGAACCCATACTGGAGAAACACCATACAAATGCCAGCTTTGTCCGAAATCATTTGCTGAAGTCAGTACTGTGAAGAAGCACATGAGAACCCATACTGGAGAAAAACCATACAAATGCCAGCTATGTTCAAAATCATTTGCCGTAGGTTTTACCTTGAATTGTCACATTAAAACCCATACTGGAGAAAAATCATACAGATGCCAGGTGTGTCAGAAAGCGTTTACTGAAAGTTGTAATCTGAATTGTCACATGAGAACTCATACTGGGGAAAAACCATACAAATGCCAGTTATGTCAGAAATCATTTGCTGAAGGTAGTAATCTCAACCGTCACATGAGAACCCATACTGGAGAAAAAACTTTCATGTGCCACTTATGTATGAAACTATTCACAGAGTCTGGGAGACTAACAACACACATGAAAGTTCACACAGGAGAAAAGCCATAATATGCCATTTATGCAGTAAAGCTTTAAGAAACAAAGACACACTTACCATGCACCTAAGATGGCATGCTAGAATAAAGCCATCTGATTCAGAGAGACAATTCGCAACATTATCAGTTCTGAATCATTAAATGGCACAATCATTACCTCATCACCTCACTGGTGAATTCATGTCTTACATCAAAATAAAATCAATTGAGGATGAAGACCGTTTATGGCATGACCTTATGAATGTGGAATATTCAGTGAATTTATTGAATGAAGCAAGAATTTAGAGAGCCAACCATGGCAATACTTCACCGGATATATTGTTTATCAACCTACGCGGTTTTTTGTTTGTACTACAAAAACATCATACAGTTCAAATTGCGTTCTATTTTCATTTATAAGAAATCACTCATTGCAGAGTTTTGAGGGAAACAGTGATTCTAGGAATTGCATAATTCAACCCGAAGTTATTTTCATGGCATATTGGTTAATTTCAGTGCCTTATTGTAATTTTTAATTAATCTATTGTTTGAAATTTTGGTTTATAATCTGTGATGGTGACTTGCTTATTGCAGCATTGATTTAAGTTTTTTACTGTTTGATGTGATATTTACTTTGGAGAAAATGACCTCCAAAATGACGGCTTAGGGTACAGTATTTGAAAAGACTTTTCATTCATGCTAGAACTATGCGATGTTATAATGTGCTAATTAAATAACGGTTGGCGCTAACAAAATTGGAAGTCATTGTGTTGTATCCACTGAGACACACTGTCATAGAGTTTTGTAGATACAATAGCATTTACAGAAATTAATTAATTAACAGCTACTGTGCATCCTCTGTTAACCGGACTCGGACCACCTTCGGGCTACTTTTTGGACAATCCCTCTGACTATACGCAGAGCTCATGAATAACAAGGTTCTTTACGCTTGGCTTTCGAGTGGCGCTTTAGAAGTTTGGAGATTACGATTAGGATCCGGACCGTTTCTTTGTATACGCTTCGTGTACACTGCCGAACTTACTAGATTCATCACTGCTCTTGGTCGCGGATATACACCAGGACGAAGACGACATTCATCTGTGTAGATAATGGTGCATGTCTGATGCTATACCGATGTGTCGTCTATGTTTATTAGTTATTTTTGTTCGGGTGTTTCCTACTTACATTGATGCACAGTGTGAACATGCTTAAGTAAGCTTATATACGACGCGTACTCTGCTCCTCTGGACGTGCGGATACCGGATGCTCGGTTCGAATACCGATAGTGGATTATAATTTAAGAGATTTGAATCTCGGGCTTGCACGATCCGTACAGGGATCTCTGAAAGGCGTGGCACCAAATCAAACGGACAGCGGTGATGAAGGATCTGATGTGTTCAACTCATTGAAATATGAGCATGATCAAGGCCGTACAGTTTCTACATGTACTTGCGGCATATAGGGCCTAACTCCTGCATTTACCATGACGCATGACTGACGACTTTCAAAAATTGTCTTGCTTTAGTAGTGGTGGTGGTGGTGGTGGTGGTGGTGGTGGTGGTTGTGGTGGTGGTAGTAGTAGTAGTAGTAGTAGACTAGTAGGCCCTAGTGGTAGTGGTAGTAGTAGTAGTAGCAGCAGCAGTAGTAGTAGTAGTAGGAGCAGCAGCAGCAGTTTCTGTTTAACGACGCTGCTGTATTATTAACAAGATTGGCGTCGCCCTCCTTTTCCAGAACAGTTAGCCTATACATGTAGGTCTGACGGGAGCGCGGACCTTCTCTGTTGCTGGCGCGTGGCTCTGGAGTTTCCCTGCCTCTTTCTGCAAGTTGTCTAACGTCGATCGGTTAAATCCCATTTCTAAATCTCATATGCAAAATGAATACTATTATACCAGGTGTTGAGTGTTTAGCTGTTGATATTTTGAAATTGGTTGCTACCGGAATAATTTATTGGTGAAACTGAATATAGTTAGGCTATATTGATAGTGGAGTGGTGTATAAGGTAAGGCAACCAATTCCTCTAAACGCAAATTCCATCTCCATTTGGCAGACTATCGTGCTTTTGATCAGCCATGATTGTTTCCTTTACATAAAAATTATGCATTGTTCGGAACATTGAACAGTTTCAGACTCAGAGCTAATTTATTAAGAAACACATATAAAGTGCAGCAATATTGCGACATTGCGTACACCGGACCTCAGGAGCTTCAGAGCAGGCCCGGGTTAACCATTGGTGCACACGGAGCACGTGCTCCAGGGCCCCCGACGATAAAGGGGCCCCCAATCTCCAATAAGAGTATTTTTTCTGCATCTCAAAACGCAAATTGAATTCACTTATTCACTTTTGGTGAAAAAAATTGAATTCATATTTGTTAAAGTACGGCGACAAGTCACATTATTTTCCACTCAGCCTTAAACTTCTCAGATATGACTGGAGTTAGTTTGGGTGAGGCTATTACTAGTCAAGGGAGTCTATAGTCTAGACTGACCACGCTTCGGTATAGGCCTACGTATCTCTGTTTGTCTTTGTACCTATGTCTTCGTTCTTCTCCTCTTCCTGCCGTGGACTTTGAACAGCATGCCTTCAGCCAAGGCCCTCTAGGTATTATTAATCAAGGGGTCCGTGCTTCAGCTCACCGGGCGAACCAGGTTCAAGCCACGACTGGCGGCCGCCTAGGGTGACAGGTCAATGTAATTTGAACTATTATCATACGTATACATAGCCTTTGGGCGTTCATGCATATGTGTAAGTAAGCATTATGTATGTGTGTGTGTACTGTACGCATGAATGTATGTATAATCTAATACATATATATATATATATATATATAAATGTATATGTATATATAATATAATTATGTAGTATGCATGTAAGACAGAGAACCGTTTCTCTCTCATTCGTATCCATCTATTATTCAATCTATCTATCAGTCGTTAAATCTACAGCTACGGTAACTTTGCTGTAGTTTTAGTCATTATAAGTTAAATTTAAAGTATTGAATAATCATTCAATAATGTCGAGCACTTGCAAGTACATGTATGCCAGAGGGTTTTTGAAAGGGCTGAAAAGCTTGAACAAGGAAGCTAAATCTCAAAGTGTGAACTAGCACCCCAAATCTGACGACGTTCTTTCAAAGTAGCCTAATAGTACTGCATCGCAGTCTGCGTCTGATTATGATAGTGTGTCTTTGACTGATTGGAGAATGGAGAGGCCAGTGATGATAGTGAGCCGGAAATAGTCGGCAGATCGATCGCTGACGAACGTGACGATGATCATTTGAGTTCTAAAGACAGGGCACATGGGCATTAAATGTTTGCAACTTCAAGTACAATTCAGTCTATCAACGCCTAATTGTGAAGCAATGTCTATTCCTTATGAAGCCGCAAAATCAGTAGCTATGGCAGGCTATCAGTCTCAAAGTTACTCATCCGAACAGGCTATAGACAAAGCAGTCACTGAAAGTATATAAGTTTTTTGCAATTATACTACTAGTTGTATAATGCTCATTATACTATGCAAAGGGATTGCTCTGATGTGAAAATACAAGGTAAGATTTCATTCTGTAAAATATATATTCCCCTACAATGTTATTTCGTAATTTTCAGATTCTTTTATTTCATTCTGTAAAATATATATTCACCCTACAGGGCCTACAATGTTATTTCGTAATTTTCAGATTCTTTTGTAATATTGTATTTTCAAAGTATATCTGTCATCAGTGTCATTTCTTTTTGAGAGAGGCCTACCTTTTAGAGGCGACAACGAACAATCGGTTCTCAACACAACGGAAATTGTAATGAAGCTATAATATGCCTGAGTAAAATTAATATGCTTAGGCTACTATTATTATTATTGAATTTGTTGCTGATTGGAGTCTGAGCAGACTTGAATATTACTAATAAGGGAAGGGGGAAAATAGGGACGGGCGGGAGAGGAGGAGAAAGGAAAGGGAGGAGAAAGGGAAGGGAGCGAGGAGCCGGAAAAAGTCGGAGGGGCCCCAACATGACAGAGTGCTCCAGGGCCCCAGGGCCCTTAACACGGGCCTGCTTCAGAGTAATTAAGGAAACCAATCCTCAAAAAGCAATTTTCATTTCAAGTGGATATATCTAAAGGCTGATGTGCTTTCAATCAGCCATGATCTCGCAGAGCTAGGGCGAATATATTTAAACTTGTTCTAGAATCGCCTAAATACAAACTAAGCCTACATCATGTGACAAGTGCATTCAAACAAAAGATAAAAAAATATATGGAAGCGATATTGATTTTCTGTTTCAAAACATTTGACAGAATATAATTGAAGTTCAACTTAAAACAGCTCGTATAAGCTAAACTATTCACACATGGCTTCGTGATAATAATGGTGATCTTTCAAGAGATTTGCGTTTTTACGCATGTGTCTACCATCTTCGGGTATTATTCATCGGAACGATTATACTAAAATCATTTTATTTAGTATTGTACATAAAAACAACAGTTTATTAATTGCATTTCTTAATATTATACTTTAGACTTTTACATTTATTGCTTAAAATCACAGACCCCATTTTACATAGAATAACAGAGCATACTAATGGCGGTTCTCACATATTCAGCTAAATTAAAAGCACACACCAACTATATATAAAGTGTAAGTTTATTAAGCGACAACGTGCAGTTATCTCAAGTTCGAAATCTGAATTACAAAAGATGATTATGACCGGTCGTGGACCGGTCTTAACCAGTCACTCTGTCTTGGTCTTTTCTGAAGGCCTTGCGAAAATTACGGCGATCTAAAAGGAGAAGGCAAAAAATAAAGGCAAATAAGTGAATCGAAAACAATTCTCTCCACTCCTTCTGTACCGAACTCTCTAACTTAGACTATCTTATGCTCTATTCTGAAGCATTACCCATCTGTTTGTTCAGGGTTTTTGGTGTTTCATTCTGCTCGGCTTCAATGTGCATTTCTGAACATGTTAAGGAGGGTATATCCAAAATTGTTTTTTGGCATTGTATAAAGAGAAACCGTACAACGTCAAAAATGCAAAAAGAAAGCATAAGAAATGATATTACACCAGAGAGAGTAACACAAGAAAGGCAAAATATCAGGAAGCAATATAAGGACACAACAAAATGAAATATCGTGTGCGGAGAAGGTTGCTGCAAAGTTTAGAACTACATCACTATTTAGCGTAGTCAATTGTCTGGTCAGTAGGTCATCAGGTCAACAGATTACCGCGCATTGAAATGTTATGCGATAAGGCGAGTATCCAATTGAGGAGGACCTAGGCAGGTATTTTTGCAAATATTTTTAACAAAAAGCTTTTGTTATCTAATCTAATCTGAACATTTGTAAAGCGCTTCTCACATCAGAGCTATTCAGAAGCGCTCTCAGCGTGACAGGCCCGAGAATAGAGAAAGGTCTTTAAGCAGCGAAGAGATGCCGGTGAAATCCCCTCCAGAATCCTGCTACGAATTGCAGGGGGAAGGTTATTCCATATTGAGCGACCCACAACAGCGAAAGTCCGATGCTGGGTTAATGACGTTCGCGACCGTGGTACGAAGAGATCAAGCAGGTCAGCAGAACGAAGAGGGCGAGACGAACGTGCAGAGAGTGGCTTACATATTAAGTCACAGAGTACCTAGGAGCCAAACCCTGATGGGACTTAGTAACTAGGAGCAGAATCGTGTATTTGATTCGAGCCGAGACAGGGAGCCAGTGAAGATCATTAGTCATGTTTGTGGATATGTGAGAGTTATGTCATATAACTTCGGTCATAGGTCTATGCACAGTAGGCCTATGTTTAAAAGGCAAACGTAACACACGTGTTAGCGCCTTCGTGTGGTTCTCTGAGTAGTTCCCTTGAAGAGGTGCTATATAAATTCCCTGAATAAATATTAAATTTGTCTTACCACTTTCGCTTGACTTTTCAACAGGTGCTGATGATGGAGTTGGTGCAGCAGGTGGAACGACGACAGGAGCTGGAATCGGTTTAGCACTTTCTGCGTTAGCTAAGAACAAAAAACAAAATGTTAAAGAATCCACTGCATCTGATCACGTACAAAAATATCCCATAAACCTATTTGGAATCATTAAGAACTCCAAGGCCTATGCCATAAGAGAACCTTATCATCGAGTCCTCGATGTACATTTATTAAGCATCAACAATTACTTACTTACTTAATATTATTATGTGGAGCTAATAGCATGATTGCCAGGTCGTCGCGAGAAGCGCGAGTTGGACTACTTTTCAATGTGCTCGCGACTGAAAATTTCGTCCTCGCGATCTCGCGATATTTGGGCTACTTTTGAATTGTCCGGCGGTCGCATAAATTGACCGCATTAGGCTACTAGGTCACTGTTACTAGCGACTATTCTTATGTGGTGTTGCTCACGTAGTAAATAAATACATGCTCTACGGAGTACGGACTAGTCTCCGGTAAGCAAGCAGCAGTCTGCGATCTAAATTTGTCCGTCAATGGCTTCATCACTTGCCTTGGCGAAACCACTTAAGTATGTATTCTGACGCACGCAGCAAAAATTTATTAATTTTTCATTAACTGTTCAGCTAGCGACTTTTGGGCTACTTTTTGATGTGATTTCGCGACCAAGCACTTCCGAAATCTGGCAACCCTGGCTAATAGAGTCAATTCTATTTAGTGTTACAGGAGATGTATATAAGTTTTTAGCTTTGAAAATCAAGATCTTAGCCTAAGATGGATTACTTTTAATTTCACATGAGCTATGATACGATAACATGACTACAGAAACCTCAGAAATGACGGATTGCGCGTCAAAGTTGGGTCGAGATCAACTATGCATTGTGCAATGTGTTGACATGAAATAACCAACATTTACGATCGTATGCCTTCTCTATCATGTAGTGGCCTTGAAAAAACAACGTTTTATGTGTCAATGATGGATCAGTATTTTATTATTTGTCTCCGAATATTATACGGCTAGAGTAAAATTGATCGTTCACAAAAGCATTTTCTATAGTAGCAATTCACTATAGACATTAGCTTAACCTATATTATATGCAAATCGATCATGAACTCTTTTCATACCAATATCGTCCAATTTCTTACCAGAGGCCACAGCCTGTGTATTGCCACTCAAAACTGAGGTACTGCTAATTTCTAAAAAAGATAAAATTTTCATAGGCAGTTAGTATATTTCACACAATTTTTGAGTGTAATCAGTTGGTGTAAGCATTAGATACACTATTAGCTTGCAGAGTAGGCCTACTTGTTCTCTTTGCGGGCTAAAAGCACGACGCCATAGTCACCCCAATTGAGATACATTCGTCACTGTTGAGCAGAGTATAGACTTGAAAATCCATAAAAAGGTATCCAACAGATATGACTATATTTCTTAAGTCCAATATACTGAAAATTACTTTTGTCGTTTGACAACAAGATAACCCGCTCAATGTAGTATGGTAACTATATAGGCCTACGATGAGTTTTAGGTGCAGTAGGTGCATTGTTTGCATTGAGCTTTATCTAAAGAACTATCGGTCAGTAGTTTTCTCTTTAATAATAATGAATCAAAATATACGAATTCCAACTAAGACCCACAAGTAAATAACGTAATAGAACGTACGGCTTTCACAGTACTTCCCAGTGTAATTGACTGCGCAGGTGCACAGATCAACCTTATTAGGATTACATGTTCCTCCGTTCTTGCAAGGAGCGACACTACAAATTGCTAAAAAACACCAACATTATAGCTATATAATGAGTAGATATCTTGAAGGGGCGCTATATCAAGTTTCGTTGATTGATTGATTGATTGATTGATTCACTGACTGACTGATTGATTGATTGATTGATTGATTGATTGATTGATTGATTGATTGATTGATTGATTGATTGATTGATTGATTGATTGATTGATTGATAACATTTTGACGTCTTAGAGTGATGCATAAACCTACACTGGCTGATTACTCTGAACTTAGACATGATAGTAACAACAAAATAACGACAAAACATGTGTTTATATTCTAAACTCAGTCGTGGTCTAGTTAAAATTCTAAAGAAAAATCACTGTGCCAGTAAAGTATAATTGATTTAGATTTAAAAATTCAGACGATTCGTGTAATAGACCCTATCATAAATAACGGTTATAGAGAACCTCAGGACATAGAACAGCCGAACAAGCATTAGCCATTGTCTTACTCTCCTGCAATTGTATGGCAGTTCCTATGTACCAATCATGTCTAAAAGCTACAAGATCGGCTCACGACCTATATCCAGTTAAATATATGGACATGATATAGTCTACTTACGCAGAACACCTCTACAGTAAGCGACGACGTCCTGACCCGTCGGATTATTCGTCCAAATCCAATAGGCGTCAGAACTTATCGAAGATATTTGGGTAAAGTCGTTTTGACACTCTGTCTCGTTCGTGATGTCGTTTTTGTGCATGATCTTTGCGGCTGGCCAGGTCGCGTCATCGTAACCAAGTTCCGCCCATCCGACCGCAGCCGTTGGAGAGCATTTCCAGGAAGCACTAGTCAACACGTAGTCGCCACTCATGTCCGTAACAGAGGCCAGGATTCCTGGACACGGTACATACAACTGGATGGCCATGAGTGCAAGGAGTCGGGTGGTGGAATTAACGAGAAAACTGTCGGTCTTCTGCCACTCGGTGCCGTTCTTCAGGGGAATTGGCTTCCCATCCACGTAGGCCGCGTACAGAGTATCTTTCGCAGTAATGGAAACGCTTTTCAAGTCAACTGCGAAACAGAAAAAAATAAAACGACCATAAATGCATGTCCTAATAATACATAATTATACTGATAGATATGTAAGCTACGTAGGCTACGTAAGTAGTATGTCATAGGACGATTAGGGGCTAGGCCCCGGATCACTGGCTCATGGGTCCATGGGCCCAACCCTAGCTCGTTGGCCCAGAACTCAAAATCGGTCTGGTTCCATGGGCCCATGGGCCAAGGACTTGGAGCCTGGCCCCTAATCGTCTTACGACATACTACTACGTACGTAATATGCATGCTTAAAATAATTATTGCTTAGATCTAAGCATTTTCGGAGAGGGATTTATTCGCCGATTGACTGAAAGCGATGGACTGTTTACAGCCTACGTAAACTGATGACATATTTAGCTGAATAACAAAGAGAAGAAGTAGAGCAGTCCATTAAACTAGCTCCAAAGGCAGCCACGGGTATAAAGTTTAAACGACTTCATTTTCTTACCCTCGGCATATGAGGGAGGGCGGGTGCACTCTATTGACGTCTCATCTCCCCACCGACAGTTACAGTAGGTGGCTAGAGGCACAGGTGGGGCAGAAATCTGGAATCAAATTTCTGTCCTGTGGGGATATGAACTACCGACCACTCGATTGACAGTCTAACACGCTAACCAGAATACGAATTAGTTTTGCAACGCTGTCCTTGCAGCCCTGTCGAAGGCCATAATTCTTGAGCTTCAGTCTGTCTTCAAATGAGCTGCCCGGGTGATGTCAAATCGGCCCAAAAATACATCAGAGAGCTATTATATTGATATGCTTCTGTATCGAATCGTTCAGGTCGACGAACGCTGCGCTTTCAGCACGTAGGTACCAGGTTTTTCCGCGCACCGGTAATCCATTATAACGATTTGCTAACATCGGTCCTTCTAATGTGTTAAACCGTTTTCGTGGAGCAGTCTTCCGCTGGAAACTAGAACTCCGCCACAAATAGCTCAGAAACATTTTTCAGCCTATTTTAAGCCTATCAGCCTTTCAGCCTATCTCATCTTTTATAATATGTGCTAGATGGCCGTGTTGCAACTTCTGTTTGAGATTCTGAAAAAGCGTTTTATAAATGTTCGGATGCATATCTACACACACACACACACACACACACACACACACACACACACACACACACACACACACACACACACACACACACACACACACACACACACACACACACACACACACACACACACACACACACACACACACACACACACACACACACACACACACACACACACACACACACACACACACACACACACACACAGGTCTACGGTTCAAGTGTTACACTACTATTTATTTATGAAAAAAGCAGACTGAAATGTTATTCATACTGAGCGTAATTAAAACAAAAGAACAAGTTGTTACCTGATTCACAATAGTTTCCAATGAAACCAACGAGACAGCTACACAATGTCTCATTGTTATTGTTGCAAGTTCCGCCGTTGTAACACGGCGACTCACGTTCACACAAGGCTACAAGTAGTAACAGCTACAAATGGACTACAATATGCTACAATTACTATTAATTTGTAATTATAACTATGCACAGTAGCACAAATTTCGATGCTCGTCACTTAACAATGCCAGTTACCCATTTCCTCACTATTTAAACGCCTCTAGGCATAATGATCCATTCAAATGTCCATATGGCTCGAACTTCCACGGTGCTTCATAAGAGCTTTGCTGTGGTCGGTCCATCTTTCTGGAATAGGTTTCCTAGCAACCTCCGTTATGAGCTTCTTGGTCTTTCCTTGCCCCTTTTCCTCAGGCGTTTGAAAACCATTCTTTTCGATCGTGGTTTGGTGTTGTCAGGTCGGGAGCGCCTCTGAGGAGTATTTCTTGAAGTGGCGCTATATAAATTTAAGATTACGATTACGATGCATAATTGCATATTACTAGACTATTATCCCGGTATAGTTTCTCAGTTTTATGGTTGCTTGATCATAGGTTCTTAGATTTGATTGGATTTTAGATATAGCCTCCGTATAACTTAGTCAAAATTAACTTCTAAGCATCATTTCATCCTAAACTTCTGCATCAATGTCAGCGAATACTTACGTAAGTATCCTCTGCAGTAGACAGTCTGATGGTATACGGGTGCGTCTTGGATCATGTCAGTCCATATCCAGTAGGCATTTGGACTGATGGGTGAAATTTCAGTCAGGATTTGACAAACTTCAGGCGAGGTGACGTTACCGTTGGTTCCCAAAGGGTAGGCAAGGGGCCAATTGATATCATCCCAGCCCAGCTTATACCATTTCGGGTCCGGTATATAGCTGCACTTCCAATCGATGCCATCGGTCACCAGGTAATCGCCATTTACGGACCCGATGATCCCAGCACAGGACTCGGTTGAATCGATGGCCATAACACCGATCAGACGGCTGTACGGTGATATGGAGACCACGTCTGGAATCGTCCAGTTGTTGGCATAGGTCAGGTTGTTTTGTCTGACGCCATCAACGTACAAGTCGTACACCGTCGACTTGGCAGTGATGGTCAAGTTTCGGTTCATCACTGAAGCGATTCAAAGTAAAGATTCATCAGTTATCGAAAAGTGCAATTTCAGGGCATCGTAATATTTCTCAAGAAGTTGGACATACCATAGGGCATATAAACCCAATACCCTGAAGCCTAACAAAAGGTCTTATAAGGCCTTACAACCTAGCCATAGGTCACATAAACCTTTACCATGAAATCTAACAAAAGGTCATAATATTATAAGCTGTTTCAAAGTGATGTGAGCCTTACAACCTAACCATACATGTAGGTCGTGTAATTGCCCTACCCTGAAACCTAACCATGGGTCATATAACCTGCAACCACAAATAATGAATTACTAGTCGTTATTATTTGGACAACATTGCCACTTAACTGAGATTTACGTAAGTTTTGGTCTTTGGCTAACTGGATTGACGTTTCACCCATAGAACGAGAATTCGTGACTACAGTATTCGTGAATATCAGGTTATTTTTAATATTCGTAAATATTCGTAAATATTCGTTGATGACGTCACTGTTTTCCTTTTGGTTACGAACTTATTTTAGACTACTAATTAAGAACATGTGCAGTGGTTATATTAGGTGGACTCCTGAAGGAAAGCGCGGGAGAGGAAGACCAAGAAAGAACTGGATGGGAACTGTTCAGGAGGACCTGAGATGTCTGGAGATGACGGTGGAGGATGCTGTCGAGGTGGCGAGGGACAGAGAGGAGTGGAGAAGCTGCGTTGCCCGATGTGCAGTCCTGCACGGGAAGGACTAAGGCTAAGGCTAAGGCTAAGCAGTGGTTATGCGGCGCTATACTAAGTGCTGTGGTCCGTAAGCTGGTACTCTTAGCCAAATCTTACCCTACCCTTGAGGTACTCTGTAACAAAGCCGACCATGACCAGAGTCCCGGGAATCTATAGCATAGAGCCAAAGGCGACGAATCTCACCAAGTTTTGGCTTTGTGGTAACATTAATACAATAAGAATTATCATTTGCGCGCTAAACTGTTTCATGCATAACAACATAGCCTTTGTGAGACAGAACCAAGGGAATGAGACACCTTGTGTATAATGCTCCAAACCAAGCCGAGGGCAAATGATCTGACCCGAATCAGAGAGTCTCTCTCTCTCTCTCTCTCTCTCTCTCTCTCTCTCTCTCTCTCTCTCTCTCTCTCTCTCTCTCTCTCTCTCTCTCACACACACACACACACACACACACTATCACTCACTCTCAGTCTTTGTCCGTCTGTCTGTCTGTTTCTGTATCTCTCTGCAGTCTCTCTCCAATCTCCGTAAACCCCTCACTCAGTATGGATAATGCCAGTATTATGAAGAAGATTCACGTTTCAATGAGTCCAAATGATGCCCTTAGCTCAGTGCTTGCCTTATAAGTCAGAGTCGGTTGACTGATAAGGAATGAGGCTGACGCATAATGTCGCTGTATGTTGCTTAATATTTGATGTCACTCGTCTAGGCCCAAATACCAAATTGCTACGACGCTCAGTGCCAGCCTTAGGTATAGGAGATATAGGCGGCTGCTTACGGCGGAGTTTTTAGGGGCGGAAAATTCCGGCAAAACACACGATGGTCACTTCCGTCAAAAGATGTCATTTATGAGTAAGGATTTTGAAGAATTAAGAATTAAAGGAACTTGAAATTTTTAATATTCGTTGGCCATTTTAATATTCGTCAATATTCGAAAATTTCTAAAAATCGAATATGCAAGAGAAAGGCAAGTTCAGTAGGTCAGAGAGGATTTTATGTTGTTCATCGTCACGTAACTGTTTTCTTGCCCGCTTCCTGAAAGATATCCGTTAGAAAGTTGTGACGTCTCCCTAACAATGAATGTTTCGTTCGAAAGCGACTATAGGGCCTATAATTATAAACTTTCCAGTCTTTCCAAAACATTGTAGGAAGTTCGAGCTAAAGAGTTTTTGAAACTCAGACATAGGCCTAGGCCTATTATATATCGGTGACGAAAAACTGCAGAATGTGTATTTGACTGTCTTACTCTTTGTTTCGCAGTTCACACCGGTGTATCCAAGGTGACAGGAACAATGGTAAGTGATGTCACTCGTAATGGTGCAGGTTCCATTATTTACGCACGGTTCGTTTGCACACGGAGTCCAAACTACAACGACATTTCAATGCATCATGTTCTAGATTGGCAAGCATTGTCAGTATGTATAAAACCTAAACAAGTTAGCGAAAGATTTCACACAATCAGGAAACCACTATACAGTAGGCTATACATGCCAACTGAACTTTAGGCCACCAATTACAAAGTCTACTGCTGATATTTTATGCTATCCATCATTGTCCTGTAATACAATCAAAATTAACGGACCAATTGTACACTGTGAAGCTGAGCAGAATCTCACCGAGCAACTCTTAGCTAGAATAGGGCCTATCTGCCTCAAGAAGCCAGAAAAGAACGATTGGATAACCGAGATACATAAAATTATAGGCCAGGACGATAGAGTATTCGTTAAATTCTGGGCTATAAGCATCCGCGAAGAAATTCTTTATGATAGAGACAGATGGAAACACCTTCTTCAAAAACACTATTTGCTCCGAAGACCCATGTTGGAACTGATGAGTTTATAGTTCTTTGGATAGCTGGCAGTTGCGTCGTAATGAAGCACACGATCTTGTGTATCAGGTAGGCTAAAGAGTTTGATTGCTAAAAACTACGGACTACCAGAAGAATTTAAAGTTATATTAATCCGTCAGCACTTATCGAGATTGATTTTGCAAACTTAAGAAACGCAATGTAAACTGATTTCTTTTAGGGTTTGGATAGTTTCAAACCTTTTTCGCAGTATATTCCCGCCCATTCTGGTGTACATGCGCACAAGTCGTTGCTGTTTTCAAGACACGTGCCACCATTGACGCAAGGCGAATAGTTTTGGCAGAATGCTGGAAATCATTTGAACAGAAAATGTTTAAAAACATTACACAAATTATACAGATTAATACGAGCCTAAGTTTTAGATATCTGTATGCGTCTCAGTTATATCCAACATTATATTTATGTGTAGCTCCATACCACTGCCGTTTACACTCAAGTTGCACAATGTAATTAAAGAGGCTGTTTGGACCTACAAAATAACGTTAAATACAGTCTTTTAATGTCCGATAAGTCTTGATTTCAATCATAATTTATAACTGTAAGTTACAGTTGCAGATGTTCCTACCACGCGTTAGGCAAGTGTCTGGATGCATACGTTCATTGTAATGCCCTATCTGTCCATTCTTTGATTAGAGAAAAACTCTCAAATTGCATAGATATATCTTCAATCGTGTAAACACAACCGGTGCTTAAGAGCAAAAACATGCTTTAACTATCAATCAATCATTCAAAAAAATATTGCCGTGATGTACATAAAATTATGTCAATTAGGCTACTTGAATAATAATACTACGATCAGACATTGACAAAAGAGAGGCTTTGTATAGGGATAAGATCCCGCTGTAGGGACGCCCATATTTTTTTTACCTAACACATCTAAGATTAGCCTATCAGTTTTATCTGTTGCTGCTTCCTTCATTTGCATTTTAGTTTTTCTTTTCTTGCATCATATCAAACCAAACAGAGTGATAGGTCTACTTACGTAGATAGCCTCTACAAAACACAGCCCTGTCGACCAAAAGATCGGCTCCTGTTTTCGGTACGACTGTCGTAGCCTGCTGTTGTTCTGTCCATATCCAGTAGGCCATCGAACTAATACCTGGAATGAACTCCGTCAGATCCGGACAGGAAGGCACGTCACCGTTGCGTCCAACTTCGAACGCATTCGGCCACGAGGAATCGTCGAAACCCAGCGCGAACCAATTCTCGCCTCCATACTCCGAACACTTCCACGAGCTGTCCGTCAGTAGGTAGTCGTTGGTCACTGACCCGATTAAACCAGCGCAGTAGTCGATCGTACTCACTGCTTGGACGGCGATGAGTCGAGCCTCTTCTGGTACAAACACATTGTCTGTCTTATTCTTTTGGTTGGCATTCGGTAGAGGCTGCTCCACTTCATCGACGTAGACTGCAGACAGCGATTCGTGAGACGTAATGAACAGGTTCCGATTTTGGGCTGCAACAGAAGCATTCGTGATCTAAATTTTGCAATCGCTGCTTAATATACCACAGGTGTGAATTGTGAAATTACTTAACATAGTAAAGGTGTCACAAAACTCACTTTGAGCTGCCTGGGTTGAGACCTATCACGCCTCGCTGAAATGTTGCACATTATTATGAAGTCTTTTACCTAAAATAATGGCAATGTCACGTCTTTGTCTTCTGCCTATCCGTGACATAACCATAGACGAACTTCGATTGCACCTACCTTATATCAATGATCGCTGGAGATTTGCCTACTACTGAGGTATTGTAAAGTGAGTGTTGAAAGATGCAATGTTGTATTCACAACGATTGTGTACATAAAAGCCGCAATGGCTTAGACAGACGTCTCTGGTCTCTCTGACGTGGCTGTTGAGTAGCGCTGAGAAATTTTAGAGAATCACATCTACATTACATAATTATGATATTTTAGTCACGCTTATCAACACTGGCTTCCCTTATAGCACGACGCAAAGGAAGTTTTAAAGTTCATTACCGTAAGCGGTTGACTAAAAGCTAGCATACACTATGATCATCTGTAAACTACTACCATAATTATGGTAGCATCAGCAACTAATTCCTCTGGTTACTCTAAATTTGGCCTAAAATAATGCTTATGCAAAACCTAAATGTAGACAATTAGTTTTGTTTGATAGCTAAATATTATACGCTTCCAGGTGATTTTATAGGTGATTTTATTGTTTTCTATGCAACTTAGAACGATCGATATTTGATTGACATTGCTTACCTGATGTGCTTACGACAAGTGCTAGGCATGTCGTGGCCCATAGTAAAAGATTTAGATGCGGCATTTGGCTCAGTCCCGGCGAACGAAAACTTTCAGATGTGGCGTTTGAACCTCAATTGGTACTCAGCTTTTATACAATTCAGACCCATTGCGATAAGATTTCAAGCACAAGCCAATAATTGGCAATCAATGGATACAAGTGATCTCTCCAAGTGCATATCAGATATACTATTGACCTCTCAAATATCATCCACTCTTGACCTTTCCTTTGATAATTGGTGCGATTGTTAGCGTTGACGTCGTAACACCCTAGAGTCCTCACTGGTTACCATGGTTGCCAAGTGGTTTACTAAGAGAAATCGAAGCAGAAGCATGCAACAACTCATTAAGGAAGTATTATTCTAGAATAACTAAGTTTACCTACAGCTCTCACTTGAGTTTCAAGTAGTGCCGTTAATCAATTTTCAAATCCATTTTCTCGTTTTGTTCCTAAAGATAGCCAATATCCCTATAAGTCCAGTTTGAACTAGGTCTACTTATTATGCCAAAATCGCAAACCACGCCGAATTGACCGGACTTTAACAAGTTAATAGATTTTTACACATTTTACAGATTTCATTTAAACCACATGAGCATCTATGAACAGGCCTTTAAGTAAGCAGCTGCTGAAACGCAGCTTCAGTGATATTTGAAAACTAAACGAGAGAGATTTCAGTGACGGTGATGTGTATTTTGATCTAAATCCATCTGTAAAAGACTATTATGTAATGTAATCAGTTGCGTAGTTTCAGATTTAGTCCATTTACAGCTCCTGAGTCTGTAATTTATCAAGCTCTTAGCGGTTCATCTTTCTCAGATTCACTGGGCCCTCTATTTAAGTTTCTAGCCATGCAAGATCAAAGTTACGCTATTGAATGTAATCCAGTAACGCTGTTGAATGTAATGTAGTTACGCTATTGAATGTAATGTAGTTACGCTATTGAATGTAATGTATTTGTTCATTCATTCATTCTGTCATTCATCCATACATTCACCTTCGTCTGTTGATCTAAAAATATGAACAATACAAGTATTTGTCGCCGGTTAAGATTCAGTTACAGTAATCGAAAAGAATACAAACATTAGGGCGCCAGCAACTTAAATTAAATAATTTCAAGGTGTGTTATGAGGTCTACCTTTGAAATTCTTTTGTATGCTAAAGTAAGCCGATTTGCAAATGACCTGAAACTGACTAAGAAAACCCTATTGGAATCACGTAAGACGCTCAAATTTCATGATGGTCCAGCGCTAGTAATAATAATAATAATAAGACGATTTATATAGCGCCGTAGCACAGCCGAGGCCGAAGGAAAGGGCGCTGTACATGAGTATTATATAGACAGTTGATATTAAATGTTACTGTCGTTGGATCAGGAAAAGCCCAAAAAGGCCCGTCAGCTATTAGCAGCTACTATATGAGCGCTTCTGACGCTCGCTTCAAGATGGTAAACAGTTCGAAGAATGGCAAGTAATAACTATCCACAGAGATAAATGAAAGTAGTTCAAGTCAAATTTCTGCAACTGCTATAGCTTGTGCCCCAAAAAAGCACTGGGTTATGAAATGGTTCGAAAGAACCTTGTTGCATGCCATCTAAAGCCTGCATTTCTCCAAGACAGAAGAACACCGACACACATATAAATAAGATGAACTAAATCAGAATTGTAATTGTACTTGTAATTACAATAATTAATATAGCTTTGTCAGTAGCAAGTTACTTCAGAATATATATATATAGTAGTTCAAGATAGGTCAGTGAAACAAGGGAAGTGGTATAAAGAGTGAACACAAGAGGGGTGAGCGCAAAGCTGTGTGATACGTCACAGCCAAGCACGGCCGGTTTCAAGGTGATTTTCTAGTTTGCAATGGCATATTCAAACAGTGACTTTGCAAACCACCAAAGAAATACACTCGGAAGCCTTAAGCTGTTTTGGATGTTCACTATAATTATCCGAACCAAACAGGAAGAAGGAAAGGATGCGACATGCGTGCTGGCGTTTTATAAACTGGAAATTCCAAACTATTGCTCCCATTGCTGTATAATGATGCCAATCGAAATGACTGCCACTTAGTTCCTCGTTGATTTCGAATCGAAGTAACCAAGAAGTTCGTGCACCTTGTTTATCTTTGTTTACACGTCACCCTGAGCAACGACTTAGCAGACAGTCTTCAAGTTGGCCACTTAGTCTGTCACAAGTATAACACAGATAATTATAATCTGATTAATTATCGATGTACGCTTATATTTATTTAGACAGTTTACTTGACCCTGAAGAGATAAATACATTATTTAAACGACCAGGCTCAAGTGTTAACAGCACTCGTGAATATCGAATCCCTGTGGAGTTGTCTTTATCGGATTATCCGTGAGTTCGAGATGTCTGAAGTGAAAAACTAATTATCCTGCTGAGCTTGAGAAGGTCAAGCGAGAACAACAGGCCATACGGTCTGAAACAAAGTGAGATGTGAGTCAAATTTATCAGATCTCCAGATGAAAGAGTTGTGCTGATTAAGACTTAAATTAATTGATTATTTGTTACAAAAGAAATGCCTTGTTGAACAATCCCTCTTTAACTGACAAGCAGCAATTTTTAAAATACAATATTCTTTGCAAACAGGCCTATTACTGATTTTTAGCAAAATGATGAACTTGCTTGCAGACGAATTTTCAATCGAAAAATTAAGCTACATTTTACTTAAACTGGCGTGCAATCAGCCTATCGTATGTCCGATAGCTAGGCCTATTCAAGTTACTCGTCTTTTTCTCATAACTTTCGTGACACCAAAGAACTTGCCGATCGTTTTTTCTGTTTCTAGATAGACACCTCTCCTGATTTTCGTTGCGCCTATTTTAGAATGCGATATGAGTCATGTTTTCCAAAACATGTAGCAATCAATATGCCATATTCCAGTTTCTGTTTATCCAGTTGAGGACATTCTGGTCCGAATGAGAAAATGTGTTTCCGTTTTAGATTGCAATTGTCTTTATTGATTAATTGCCCGGATTGCTATTTTCGTCTAGCGGAGTTTCCAGCATTAGCTCTGCTCGAGTATCGACCCATATTTTGTTCGCATGACAAGCATTCAGACGGATATATCTCTACTGGCGTATTGTTTGATAAATCTACAGATTCACTAGTAGATAATCGACCAACTCATCTAGGCAAGTCTTTCAAAAAGATAAGCCTGCTCAGATCACGCAAGGCCCTTATACAGATTGACTAACTGAAATCGTTTTATTTGACACTAATTGTACTGGTTTGGGTCGAGAGCGCCACCTATGAGTTTTTCTTGAAGTGTCGCTTTTACAGTGTCAGATTACAATAACAATATTATTGCAGTTACAATATTAGATTATATATTAACTAGTCCGATCAACGAAAAGAGACAAGGTTACTCATGCAGGTGTAATGTCAAGTTTAATTTTGGTCTAATTCATTTTTCGTTTAAGTTAAAAGGTTTCAATTAAAAGAATTTGCTTATTGAATCTATTGAGCATTATTGAACAAGTTGAACTGAACACTGCATGGATCTGGTTAATTGTTTGCTTCCTGCTGAAGAAGCACGCACAAATATTATCGTATTCTCGTAAAAATAATTTAGCTAGAACCCTAGAAGTTACAATGTGAGCGTATTCGTTGTTCCAATGACAGATCGTTTAAAATTAATTTAAATCCATCACTGAATGCTTGTTCTGCCAAAATAATTCCTCGGATAGACCGTAGACAACACGACGTGCAATCAGCAATACAATGAATAAGCTGTTTCAAGTGTAATTGATAATAATATTTTACTTAAAGTCATTTCAATACTCAATTATCACGACTATCAAGTCACAAAACTCTTGTCAATCTATCCTGAGCATAGGGATATAGTAAGTCAGCACCAATTTAGCGTTGCTAATTAATTACTTATTTAAGCTTAATCTAGTTTGGGAGATTTTTCTATTTATCTTCTCTCGTTGTCTGACGGACTTGTTTGACAGTCCATCGTTTTTCAGTTAAGTTAGCTCCCCGCTTTAGTTGCCTGTTGGTAATGAAACTAGCTTTCGTGATGCACTCTCGGAAGTAGCATTGGACGATCGCTCTTCGAGACTTCGAATTCCCACAACAGGTATCTAACCCCGTTCTTTTCAGATGAACTTGAAGTTTCAGTTGAAGCAACTGAGGATGATGTCTTCCGACCATACAGTTCAAACACTCCATAATCGCCGAAATTTTTCAGACTGATTTCTATCTTAAAACTGGGCTACTGATTGTGGCATTCCCTTCTTAGACCGGCGATTTGAGGTTAAACGATTTCAATTTTCGCAAAAGGCTTACTTCCTAGAAGTTCCTTCAACGTTTTCCATTCAGCTGCTGTGACCTCGTTAGCATCTTACCGTGTCTCACAAAATTCCTTCCTGTTCTCCATGCTGCTTCCGAGGCACAGTCACGCCTAATATTAATAGGCCTAATTTTATGCCTCATGACACTGGCGCATACAGATGCTGACAATTATATACGTACATAGCGCATCGCAAGTAGGCTATGAAATACATTATTACCTGAATTATGCCATGCTGTTAACCCTCAGATTACCAGAATCTTTTTGATACACTGAGTACCAGTGGGGTCAAAAATGATCCCAATACAATTTTTACAATGAGTTCTTTGTTTTTTGAATTTTTATTTATTGCCATGAAAACAAATATTAGTAAAGTATTTGGAACATGTATAGGGTGTTGAAATGAATGACTTTTTAATTTAATAGTTATAGATTAGTGTTCAAAGTGACCGAGTGTTTAATGTTCAAAACTAATATGGACAATATCCGGTGATTACAGTTATTGTTTGAAGTTTATACAGGTTTACTCGGCAAAATCGACCCCACGGCGCTTACAGGCGGCACAGAATATGTTGGAATTCTTATCACTTTCTTATGATTTTGTCCATTTGTCAAATATTGTTCTAAAAATTGCCAGTTTTTTTTAGAATATTGACGTTCTCTTCTGCGCACCGCATCGTCAAAACTAAGGGTATGTGATATTTTCGGGAATCGATTTCTAGTCATGCTGTCGCTGAAACATCGTCTAAACTCTACAACTCCTGCACTACTTCATTTGTTGACTTGTCCGAAATATCATTCCGTGTTTCACTATAGATTGCACTGCCTTTCCTATTTATCCATTTCTGTTTCTTATAGAATTGGATTTCTGATAACCAGTTGGACACCTGTTAGCTTACTGTCAACATTTTTGATAATAAATATACCATGAAAACAATATATAATAGTTTCTCTTTGTTAAAAATACTTTTAAAATAAATGTTAGCTCAATAAAAATGTATTTTGTTATTTTTACATTATCAGAATTAATCAGTTTACGCTGGGGTCAAAAACGACCCCACTGGTACTCAGTGTATAAATAGAATACCTTCGCCATCTGGTGTTAGAAAATGTAAAATAAAACTTGGAATTTTGAACAAAAGAGGAATACCTATGAAGTCATAAAATTTCGGTGAGATATCTCTTATGGGGGGGTGAGCAGCACTAATGCAAACTACCTCTGGGGTCATTTTTGACCAAAGCGGTAGTCGCAGGGTTAAACAATGAATATTAGTGACCTTGTATAAGTACTGTTTTGACACCTTTAAATGGTGTCTTTCGGACTCTATACAAATATTTATTTTCACTGTATTTTGCATAAGATAAGTTTGAATTGTCGTCAACGGCCTTTGATATCATAAATATTATGACAACGTTAAACTTTGGAATAGCAAATTATATACATAAAGGTCGTGGATACTGTCACGCCCGACGTGAGCCCGACACGAGACTCGATTATAACGCCCACTACCCAATTGGTCAATGCATGTCATATGATTTTGTGCACGTGAAAGGAGCCGACCGATAAACACTTCCGAATGTGGTGGAAGGTTGGTCACCATGTTTTCTAACAACGACACAAACCCTAACCCTGACCCTAACCGATCTCCTCTACGCCTAACCTAACTCTAATCGACCCACAAGATGTCCGCCATTTCAATATCCCAAGGGAAGTGAGCAAGTTCACGCGACATGCTTTATCCAATAATGTCACTGGCGTGAATGTAGGCCTAGTTCTTGGGTTCCGCTAACGTCCGTGGCGTGAACGGATCCACTGCCCCCGCACATGGAATGACATACCTCTCACCATACGTAATTTAACTAACATCTCTCTGTTCAAAACTAGACTACGGTCTCATCTCCTCACCTAGTGCTCATTAAATTCATTAGTCTTAGTTAACTAGTTAAGAATTACTATGTTATATCTCATACTTGTGTTTCAATTGTTCTGCCATAAAATTTGCCTTTGTTACAGGGGGCCCATTAGCGGGACCTAGGTCCTTTAGGGTCGTATTCCTTTTGATCCCCATGTTGCTTGTCTGTTTTTTTCTTTTCTTTTGTACTTGCTTTTCGTTGTTTTATACTTGGGTTCAATAAAATTTATGGTTATGGTTATGGTTACTACGATACATAAAACGTAGGTACATGGGGTATACAAGCAATGCGTCATATCTAACGTAGATAATTGCGAATATAAAGAGTTCGCTACAAACATCTTGTTTTATTAATAGGCTCTACCACTGCTTGTACTTGATCACACGCATGGGTAAAGAGACGGGCGACACTTATACTCTTTGTTATGACAGCGTCGTTAAACAGTACCTAACCAATCAACCTTGTGCTATTTATCTCACACTGCAACTTGCAGCCTGCTACATTGATGACTACCTGAACAGTTACTATTAAGTAAGTATTTTTTTTAAATGACGGCGACCTCACACGGACATATATGTCGAGCCTAATTTTCAGGGAGTTATCCTAAATATTGATTACTCCCTAAAAATTAGGCATATTCTAGACCCATTTTTCCTAACAATTATTGTGCATACCAAATTATAGCTGATAATTTAATATTTGGCTAATATTTTACAGACTGGTTGTATGTTTTCTTTTCGTGACTTATTTTCACTTTCACTGACAGCACAAATTTTATGCTCATCTGTAACAGTTGTCATTTTTTCTTCGTTGCCAAGATTTTTGCATTCTCTTGACTTTGCCGATCGTCGATGCTATTAATCAATTTTCAGGCCTATTGGTTTATAGACAGGATACGGTTAAGAATAGATAGAACTATTGGATCAAATTAGTTTGATTTAAAAACTTAGGTTTGATGAATTTGCTTAGGAAGTGCATACACTTTGTGACCTATGAAAACAGAGCAGCCGAAATAGAATGACTATTGAACATTAATTAGACTTTAAAAAAAATTAAAGGTCGACTGCCCTTGCATATTGGGCAAAAATAAATTCACTTCTTTACATAATTCATATGGGCCTGTACGTCGTAAAATAGGAAAACATCTTTTGTTTCAAATCCAGCAATTCTATCAGACTCCCAAATAGCGAAAGCCTGCCCTCTTTGTAACATTTTAGTATTGTTCACGTTTTTTTATTTCTATCAAGACTTTAAGCTTGATCAGACATTTCCTAACTCGAGTATCTGACATGCATATACACCAATTGTAATTTCCATATGACTTAATTTTCAAATATTATTGTCTAAAATTACTTAGGCCCATGGCAGATTTCTTTCAATTTGTTTTTGCATAATTTGGCGAACATTAAGAGAACCTCATGCTCCAGTTTCGACTTGAGACTTTTGAGACTCTTAATAGCACATCATAAAAGTTCGAATTGTAACTTGACTAGGGTACCGTGTTCAACGAATGTTTCAATCAATCAGTCAGGCGTGCTTCAATTAATCAATCAATCAACCGTGCTTCGGTTAATCAATCAGTCAATAAGTATGTTAGTCAGCCAATCAATCAATCAATCAATCAAGCAGTCAATTAATCAATCAAACAGAAATGAGGCATATGATGATAAAAGCTGTTTATTTCCCAATTTAACACACATTAGGAGCTAAATTATTCCAATTTGAAAATCATTTCTGACGATAATCCTCGAAAAATTTAATCTCTGTTGACCTGCATCTGTATTCCTATTCGTAAACTTATCTAAGCACAACTTTCCTACATAATTTAGTTATATTAATCAACACATGGCTACGTAGTCCTATGCTCTTTTTTACTTCTTAAAATGAAGGATTTATTCTTAAAGAATAATCTTATATAATAGCCTCCAGTGTCTTGCATAGCCTACTTATTGCATTTTTGGTAAATGTTAAAAAAACGATAAGTGTATATTATAAAACGGTTCAAAGCACGAAAGCGTTCTATGTTCGAAAATCCAAGGTTTCAGCAGCCGAATATCAGCTTCGATGCGCGCTTAACTTGTCACCCGTTGTGGTGTTTTCCGATGGCATCGCGTGCATTTCCACTTCCTGTAAAGAAAATAATTAAATATCCAAATAGATATGAAAACAGTCGAACATCGTAATCACAAATCTACAGCGAATTTTTAAGAACAAAGCCAAGAGACTTTGGAAAAGACCAGTGCAAAAGATATACTTTTGCACTGGTCTTTACATTTCACTGGTCATTACTTTTTCACTGGTCTTTAATCAAGGCAAAACAACTAAGACAAAGGAAAATTCAGGTTTTATTTGAGATCACCGTGTTCTTTCTAGTGAACTAGGCCCTTAATCATCCTTCTGGAGTCGTCGCCAACTTAAAATTATAATTTTACACCAGATAGCTCAATTAACATTTGTAGCAAATATCTAGCAACCTGTTTGTATCATTGTGAGATTCTTAAAAGGGCGTTTGTAAATGTTCACACACACCCACACAGAGGTCCTTTAGTCCGGATACAGACAGTCGGACATCTTTTTCAAACTGTGTTGGAACTGCATGACTAGTAACTTAAGAAGACAATATCAATGATATAATCACTGTAATGTAAGCCCACAGCCAACAAAATCGCATTTATGCGAACCAGTCGACACAAAGAAAATTAAATTCTACATTTTGCATTGAATCAATTAAAACCAATCTTAGATTCGGTTAAGTCAGTTTCTCTTACCCGTTTCGTCCGACGTTTGTATGGGCGCTGGATATGGAGCCGGATGTGGAACAGGATTAGGAGATTGAACAGGATTAGGAGGCGGAATAGGAGCAATGTCACCTGGAACAGATAAAACACAAGCTTATCCTTTAAATATTGAAACCAATTTTATTAATTTTACCTAATAAAAATGTTACATTTCGTTCTATTTACACTGTAATAAGTTATTAGGTTATACTGGGTCTGTGATCAAAGGCTGCGGGTTAGTACTGAGCAGATTCCGTGTGAGGAAGTTGTTTGCGAACTCGCTCCTCTGTTACTAAGGAATATAATTTGGTGCCGGAGTAGGCTGGAAAGTAAACGGGAAATCCCTCGATGCACTGGCCCCGTGTAAAGGACCCACTAGACCCGTGTCCAATACCCACTGGCCCCGTGTCCAGGACCCACTGGCCCCGTGTCCAGGACCCACTGGCCCCGTGCCCAGGACCCACTTGTCCCATGTCCAGAACCACTTGCCCCGTGTCCTGGACCTTGGGATGCGTTCAGTTTCCGCTTACAGACTAAAAGGCAGGACACGAGGTCACAAGCGCCTTCCCACGATCCATTTGGGACACTTGATCTTTACTTTACTTTACTAAGGCACCATTGCATTCAATCTTAACAGTTATGAAGACGTTTTATTTATGATGTGAGCACTTGAGACAAAATAGCACAGAGAAATCACCAACAGCCTGCATCATAATCATGATGATCATCGCGTGTCATTATTATCATCATCATCAACACTATCGTTTCACACTGCATCTTAACAATGTCATTTCTCCATGAGGTTGCATGGCTTATAAATTATTGCTTACGTGCCCTGATAGAGGTTCAAAATGTTTCTTTTGAACGCATCCTGAGACGTTGTTTGTGACAATTCATAAATATAGATAATGTCAACATCAAATGCTATTAAATGTCTTTTCACATAGGTGTTCTCTAGACTGTTGATGCCAAGCAATTACAGGAAATAGCATTAGCTTACGTGCATAAAGAAGCTGCGCTCTGTTGCCCGCTAGGATATGCAGGTGCAGTGCTTCTGGACTCCAACTCAAGCCCATCGTGCCTTCTCACTTGCAGGACATTCAGTGTGGAACAGCCTTGCATTATTAATACAAGCTGTGTCAACCCTGCTCACCATGCATATTCTGCCCATCTTAAAACGCATTTGTTTAGATAAGTTACATGTAGATAGCCATGTATACAGAATTTTCGTGATGTACCTAAAAGACGCTTTGAATAGTTTCTTGATACATGCATAAAAGTGTGAGAGATTTAATCTGAAACTACGAAATAATTTCCTACCAGAAGCAGCCAACTTCTGAGTACGGGCGTCATCCGCGCTCGACAGTGCAGCATCATCAGAAATCTCTAAATGAAGCAGAAACTTTACTGTAACAAATAATACGCGCTTGAGTTTCGACTAAACTGTCAGGCGTCAAGGCTTTTTGGATTTATGCCATGGCCGTTGAGGAGAGGCTTCATAAGGGCCTCATCGTCGGGAAACTGATGGAAGAGAAATAAGAAGAAGGTTGAGGATCTAAGCAAATATATCTATGATCTTCACGATGAAACACGGAAGACGTTACTGTTAGCCTGCTTTTACAGGTAACAAACAGAAATTACCAGTCCCAATCGTTGCGACGTTTCATTTTTTACTCTATTGCAGAAACTTGCTTGTATAGCAACAAAATCTATAACTGCTGCGCTAAGTCCTCAAAATGGATAATTACCACCGTGCTTATTATCAAAGCCAGCATTATCAGTACTCCACCAGGAAGACTCTAATAAATAAACCTAAACACCTTCCTCATCAACAAAAGCCAATCAACCGATACTTCTTTAGCATAATCCAAATGAACGTCTACATTCGCATATCTCTAATCATTTCCTACATCATTAGAGTAATGTAAATCAATTCCTATGTAATTTTTGTAATCGTAATAATTTACACCACAACCAAACTAGTGAAAGCAATTAAAATGTCCTTACTGAGTTCACAGTATTTCCCGGTGAAATTGGATAGACAAGTGCACAGTTTGGGAGCATTTCTGTTGCATGTTCCTCCATTCTTACAAGGGTGAACATCACAGATGGCTAGAAATGTGCAAACAGACACATAAAGTATAATCACTGCCGTAAGAAACTGCAAATTTTCATGCAAACGAAGTAGTTCCTGTTCTCTAGACAAATAAATGTGCATTGTTGCAACATCAGGAATCTCTAACCGAAGCACAAGGTCTTACTTTATCAGGCAAACGAAATAGTTCCTACTTTTAATTGCTTGATTCATTCATTCGCATTGAACATTTGTATAGCGCCCCTTCAAGAAAACTACTTTGAGGCTCTCCCAACTCAAGTGTTAGCTTTAGGTTTGTTGCTTTTCTACGAACTCCAAAGAGATGGCGGGTTGAGTTGGTTCTGACACTGTGCTTGCAGTCACTAGTCCAATAATTACTAACCGCCCCGACCAAGTTACATTAAGTTAAATCAACTTGCCAGCGTCGTATCCCCATCGTCAAGCGTCAGCATCATTACTGGCATTCCTTATTTAAAAATTACTCCAGTCAACTAAGCTACTGAGTGCGCATGTCCGCTTGCAAATGACAACATAGGAATTCTTTGGCGTGTAAGTCTGCTCTATTACTTAAATTTTCTGCTTCGAATTTACGAGAACTATAATTTTGTTCCTTAATTATGTAAATATTCCGGTTCTGAAACACAGACCAAGGGTTTTGTCCCAGACCTCCACTTGTCCCGCGGGGTACTTCAGACCCAACCGGCAGTGACGGAAAAACGCTCGGTAGCCATTCGTGCGAGTCAAGAGTCTCACTTATGAATGACTAAGAGCGAAAGGAGCTCAAGCCATTTTTCGAATGTATATAATTATATATATATATATGTGTGTGTGTGTGTGTGTGTGTGTGTACGCATTTGTGTGTGTGCACGCGTGCGTGTGTATGTAAGTCCGTAAAACAATGACATCATTAACCACAGCCAATTTACATACACTAAGATATTCAGACATGAAATACTCACGCAGATAACCTCGACAGTAGACGCCAACGTCCTGCCTAACGGAGGTACTCGTCCATATCCAATAGGCGTTGGAACTTATCGCTAGTATTTGGACATATTGGTCCCAGCATTGTGAATCATTTACGATAGCGTTCTGATGCATAAGCACTGCATTTGGCCATGCAGAGTCGTCGTAACCAAGTTCCCCCCAATCGACCATTGCAGACGCCGAGCATTTCCACGCAGTATTGGTCAACATGTAGTCGCCTCTACTGTCGTTGACAAACGCCAGGATCCCTGGACAAGTGCCTTCCAACTGGATGGCCATGACGGCGAGTAGGCGACTGATGGAGCTGACACGAAGGGTGTCGGTCAGTTGCCAGTTGTCGCCATTTTGCAGAACACTCTCAACACCGTCGACGTAGGCCGCATATAGCTCGCTTTTGGCAGTGATTGTCACGTCCTTTGTATCAACTATACACGAAGTTATAAACTGAGACATACAATTGAAAGAAGGTTATGCCTGCGTCACGTCACGTACATGTCATTGTCACATCCTTTGTGAACTATAATTTTCAACTATAGTGAAGTTATAAACTGAAGCATACAATAATCAGAAGGTTGTGTCTACTGCATCTATTATAAGATTACAATATGTTTGACCCTGATATTTTGGAAATTGCTAGTTCGGTTATTGTACAGAGTACATTTTTCATACATGATGCATACAATAGCTTTTACAATGCTTAAAATGTGCAATTTTTGGCAGGAATAAATTTTAAGCTTCAGCGCCATCAGACGATAATAACAAGTTAAGCAGGCAAATCATTTTGCCAATCAATGCACTATGTGCTAGGTCTATTTAAAATTATTGTATAGGTCTACACAGTGTGCTTCTAAAAATGCGGAAAACTAGTATCAGCATGAAATACACAGAAATATATATCTTGCATGTTACGCTCGTAGGCCTGAGCGCGGTTACACCATACTAAGGCTTACTACTAAGTTTAGTTTCGCCCTGGGGTGACCTCTTATGGCTAGGCATGGTAAAGGAATAAAAACCAGACTCACCACTCTCGCAGAATTCTCCAATGAAGCCAAGGAGGCAGCTACACAATGTCTCGTTGTTCTTGTTGCAAGTTCCTCCGTTGAGACAAGGCGAATCACGTTCACACAGCGCTACAAAAGCCATAGCAATTACCTCTCGCTTATAATGATGCGCAACAGTTTCTGTCTATATGGCACATTTTTCACCAATTACGTAATGTTTCTCGATTTGGGGGAATTTATTAGAGTTTCTACCAAACAGCAAACTAGGTCTACTACTGTACTATTCGCAAACTGTTTCAAACTGTCTTAAAGCTCCTTTGGTAAGATCAGTTAGATATTCATCTACAAGCCTACAGTACGTATACATACAGGAACATACATGCAAGCAAGCATGCATTCGTTCATACATATATGCGTCCATGCATGCATACATGTATACATACATAGGTCTACATACATATTACATACACACATACATACATAAATTACATCGATACATATTTTATTATTATAAATAAATTTGTAACGCACGCATGGTCACTCCAAAATGTGAATCTGAGTCGTGGATAGTTAGCCGCCAGTAGAAGATGCACTTATAGATTTCCAAATCCTTGAAAGCCAAAGAGAAATAGTGTGTTTTGAGTCGCTTTTGAAGGAAGGAGGTGAATTTGAGCTACGAAGAGAGAGTGGTAGTCGATTCCATTCCTTGGGGCAGAGGCATGGAATGCACGCGAGCCCATAACTGTTCTGCATCGAGGCTCAGCTGAAAGACTGGTACTTGATGAACGCAGGCAACGATTCAAAGCTAACTTGAAAACGTTATTGGTGCATGCATCCTACGCCATTTTTTAAAAGACAAGAGCATACTTACGTAAGTATCCTCTGCAATAGATGAACTGATGGTATGCAGGCGTGTCTGGAATCGTGTCAGTCCATATCCAGGAAGCGCTACGACTGATTGATGGGATTTCAGTCAGGATTTGACACTCTGTAGGCCAGGTGACGTTACCGTTGGGTCCTATAGGGTAAGCAAGGGGCCAATAGCTATCATCATAGCCGAGTTCATACCACGTATGGTCCAGTATATAGCTGCACTTCCAATTGATGCCATCAGTGACCAGATAATCATCAGTTACGGACCCGATGATCCCTGCACAGGTCTCGGTTGTATCGATGGCCATAACAGCGATCAGACGGTTGGTCTGTAATAAGGCGATCACGTCTGGAATCGTCCAGTTATTTGCACAGTTCGTGTTGTTCTGTCTGACGCCGTCGATGTACAGGTCGTACCTCGTATACTTGACAGCGATGGTCAGGCTTCGGCTCGTCACTAAAGTGATTGCAAACAAAGAATTATCAGTTCTAAAAGTTGCAGTGTTAGAGCCTCGACATTTCTCAAGAAGTTGGAATATTAAACCAATAGGCCTACTCTCGACCCAAAATTATGAATTAAGATTACCCATAATTGCGACTGGGATTTATGGCGTTGTTGTTCTTTTCTTAAATTAGTTTGTAAGATTTTGACCTGCTAATACCTCTCACTTCGGGTGTCAATGAAATGACACCCAAAGTGTTGATTTCGCTTTATTATAATTATGTTCTGTTATAAGATACTAGGTGACCCTGTTCGCAGGACCTGCTTACCCTTCCGGTGTCATCTTTGGATGACTACTAATGCTGTCTTTGAGTGACTGAAATGTCACTTGTTATTATTGGTGTTAAAAAATGCTTCCAGATCATTTTAATTTTATCCTACGCTATTGATCAAGCAAGATTTAATGAACATTGCTTACCTGATGTGCCTACAGCAATAATTGCTAAGAATGTCGTGGCACATAGTAACAGATTGAGTTGCGGCATCTTGTTCTGTCCTAGCGAACGAAAACTGTAAGATGTGGCGATTGAACCTTAACTGATACTCAGTTTTTATACAATTCAGACCCATTGTGATAAGATTTTAAGCACAACCAAGTGGGCCCTTTAGGTGGCAATCAAAAAACACAAGTGATCTCTCCAAGTATCAGATATACTATTGACCTATCAAATATCTTCCACTGTTGACCTTTCCTGTGATAATTCGTGTGAGCAATTGAATCAGATTGTTAGCGTTGACGTTGTCATATCCCAGGGTCCTCAATAGTAACCATGGTTGCCAAGTGGTTTACGAAGAGCAATCGAGGCAGAAGCATGCAACAAATCATTAAGGAAGTATATTATTTTAAGATAGCCAATATCCCCATAAGCGCAATTTGAATTGCTTCCTTATTATGTAAAAACCCAAAGCCACGCTTAATTCACCAGACTTTTACAGTTTAATAAATTTTACACATTTTGCCATTTTGTTTTGAACATCTATGAAATAAGCATCAGCTGCTGAAACGCAGATTCAGTGATTTTGAAAACTGAGCGAGATTTCGCTGGCGGTGAGGTCCAGTCTAACCTAAATCCATTTATAAACTTATGATATATTGCGATACTGAGTACATTACAACACGTCATTTTGTAATTTAACCAGTATCGTAATGTATAGTCCCTACAAAGTTCATGCTTAATCGGACTGTAGCCTACGTCTTATTGATTTTCGGATTCTGAACACGCTCCTCTTCTTCCACTGTCTGTCTCTAAGCGAACCCTTCTAATTTAAGTTTCAGGCTCGTAGCAACTGAATGTAATTTAATGTAGTGTAATCTCATCAAATCTAATATAGAAACTTATATAACGCCGTTATTCAAAGCTATCATTCTTTGGTTGCTTCTAAGTAAAACAGCTTTTCTTGAGTACAATCCTTTGGATGTAAACAGTCGTGATTCTTGAGGAGCTAACGCCCAGAAGTCAGACTATGAAGCAGAAGCAATCCAAAAATGGGAGGTATTAGCTCATACCTAAGAGACATCAAGGTATTTGGAGAGATCAGCAACCGAATGGGCGCTATATCAAGTTTATGGTGATTGATTGATTGATTTATTGAATAGCGTGAGTAGAATTTAGGATTCTTAGGCTATAAGTGAACACATGAAATTTTGGTGGTAAGAATCCTCTATCTTGCAATATGTAAGCCTAAGACACGTTGTTAACTGGGCTCTGACCACATGAAATCCAGCGCAATAATTGCAATATATGGTACTTAATGTGTATAAACCTGAAAATTTTGTTATAGCCCAAGATAGCTAGTTCTGGAGTAGGCTTATTTGCTTCTTGTGAAACGCTGCCTTTGTTCATTCATTCATTCATTCATTCCGTCATGTATTCATGCAATCATCTTCGTGTATTGAGTCAAAGCAAATTAACAACACACCTGTATGTTTCGACTGCTAAAAGTCTGTTATAGTAATTGGAAGGAATTAGCGGTAAGGTACCTTCCGAGGTATATTATAAGATCTGACTCTGCGGTATGTGAAAGTAAGCAGATTTGCAAATGGCCTGAAAATGCTCTAAATCAATCAGCCGTTTATTGAATCAACAACAGCATAATTAATTAACAATCAGTCATTTAAAAAAAGAGTTAATCTGCTGATGCCGTCAACAGGACAGCCCTAAAGGATAAAATAATCCGCTATTGCAGGGCTGCCCCTTTTCCACATTACATTTACTGATGGCAAGACGATTTTTATGATCATATACTTATAGAAAATTCAACTTAAATAACAATGTTAGGGCTAAATCATAGCCAAACAACTAAATAAAAAAAACATTGCAGTACAAGATTTAAAACAAACAAACAAATCAAAACAAAACAGATTATAATGTTCACAGTTGTACATCTTAAACAATCTTAACTACAGGTAGCCTACAATCTATCGAGTCATATTCTTTTTATGTGTTCAACAGATAATGTTTCAGTTGAGCTTTAAATTGAGCCATGTGTAATATATTTATTAAATTTGGAGGAAGAGAATCCCAAAGTGGTGGACCTGAGCATTTAATTGAGAACTGCTTAGTCCTGGTTCGTGCCTCTGGGGTTCGATATTTACAGGATGCTCTAGTATCATGTCCATGGATAACTACACCCTTAAGGAAATATTTATCAAACAGTGATGGAAGAAGCCCATAATGATAACAGTACATGAATAGTCCAATTTGATATTTTGTAATATCATTCAATTTTAGAATATTGTGCTCTTTAAATATTAATTTTGTACTATCGGACCATCCCAGTAAGCAAGTCACACGTATGGCACGTTTATGGAGAGTCTCAAGGCGTTTTAATCTAGAGGAGTAGTTTGAGCCCCAGCAGATATTACAGTATGATAAGTAAGGAAAAACAGCGTGTAGTATAATTGTCAGAGAACAGGTTTAGTCAGATAATGCTTAATTCGTAATAGAACACTTATATTTTTTGCTAATTTCTTTGATACATGTGTGATATGCTCATTCCATTGCAGATGCCGATCTACATAAACACCAAGAAATTTGGTGCATTCAGTTTGCACTATTTCCCTGTTATCTATCATAATTTCCATTGCTTGTTGGGGAGCTGGTTTACGGTGACCACGGAACAGTATATAACATGTCTTGTCCAGATTGAGTGAAAGTTTATTGGCTTTAAACCAGTTTGATATTACTTCAAGTTCCTTATTTACTTTCTGCTGCAATACATCTATTGATTTATCAGTAAAAAGACATTGCTGTCATCAGCAAATAGTATGAAATCAGTTTTATCAGCAATCTGAGGTAAGTCATTTATATAGATCAAGAACAGTAATGGCCCCAATATAGATCCCTGCGGCACTCCACACCGAATGGTTTTATGAACAGACTGATAGCCTTCGTAGAGGACATACTGAGTTCTATTTTCCAAATAATGTTGTAGCCACTGTTGTGCCATGCCTCTAATGCCATAGTGCTCAAGTTTGCCCAACAGGATAGTATGATTAACCGTGTCAAATGCCTTGGATAGGTCAAAGATTCTCATAGCAAACTCATTTCTATCCAGGGAGTCAGATATTTTGTCTTGCATTTCTAGTAATGCCATATATGTAGAACGCATAAGAAAACCATATGGAAATCAAATAACACGCCCACATTTCTGGTTGTCCTGAGCTATTAAAACCAATGCATAGAGAGATAAATGAAAGTAAACCAATCGAATTTCCACAACTGCTATGGCCTGTGCCCTAACGAAGGAACCGGATATGTAAAGGCTCGAAAGCAACGTATTGCATGCCATCTAAATTCGAAAGCATACATTTCTCCAAACAAATTGATAACGGATCTGTTAGTGGAAATACATAGGCTGAGTGGACGGTAGTTGAATGATCGGTCAGATATCAGAGCCTCAAGGGGATGAGCACAAAGTCGTGTGTAACAAACCACAGCCAACGCCAACTTTTCATAGATAGATGCGAAATTACTCTTAAAAGTAGCGTAACTAAAGTGAATTTCCTAATTTTCAATTGCATACTTAAACTTGAATATGCGAACAAGCCAACAAAAATAGATGGTGACTAATATCTGAAGAAAGCAGGAAGAAGAAACGAATGGGACATGTGTACTGACGTTATATAAACTGGAAATTAGCATTAACAAAACCGAAGAAGGGTTCTAAGTGGATCAGAAGACGTGTAGTCTGTGTTAGAGCCACTGCTTCCATTCCAAAATCCAAACTACTGCTCCCATTGCTGGTGTCATTGTGCTGCATATGCCAATCAGAACGACAGCTACTTACTTCCTCATTGATTTTGACTCGAAGTAACCAAGAAGTTCGTGCACCTTGTTTATCTTTGTTTGCACTTAACCCTGAGCAACGAATTAGAAGACAGTCTTCAAGTTGGCCACTTAAACTGTCACAAGTGTGATGCAGATAATTATAATCTTATTAATTATCTATGTGCTCTAGAGTAGCCCTTATTTACTCATTTTTGAAATTTGTAACTCTCAACCAGTCTTTTTGTTTGGAACTTTGGACCGCCTGCGATAAGTATGACTCCCTATGAAGACCTCAGATGACTCCCAATGACTCCCTCCGATGACTCCGTATGACTCGCCTATGACTCCCTATGATCCGTCCGATTACTCGCCTATGACTCGCTCATGACTCGCCTAGCTGTGATGCCTATATAAAGGAGAAAGGAGGACGAGTGAACATAAAAGGAGAGAAAAAGACAGAGCAATGAAAAGGTAGATAAACGCGTGACTATGTATTAGAGTAGTGTCGTCAGATGTTAGCGGAGTTACTACAGTCAAATGGCGATATTGTCACAATTATTAGATCGTATAGTTAGGGCAACCCTTAATGTTTTCCAGAGTGGCCGTTTGTATTGAAGTTTCGTCTGAACATTGTGCTGCATGGGCTTTGCGAACTATTCGCCAGACACTAGTCCGGTGAATATCGAGCTAGAATCTGTTTTCTTTGATTAATTAAAATAAAATAAGAATTCTGTTACATCGCCATGAGGTCTCTTGCTGACTACTTGAACCGGACACTAGCGGATATATTGATGGAAATACTGTCGCCGGGGTTGGTCGTCCGGGTCAGAGTTCAGCCAGGCGCAGATATATAGAGGTGAATCCGTCACAGTGGGCATGGAGTCCATTGGGATGATTTGGGGGTCATGCCCTTGAAAAGATTAAAGACTTCAAAGTAGGCGACAGGTGGTATGTAATTAAAGACAGTACCAGAGAAGTAAGAGTTAAGTTGCAGGTCATTCTATACTAAAGTAGCAGTACATCTAGCAATTTAACATTTAAAATTGTTAATTTTGTTTTTTTAAATGCAACGAAATTAAAATAGAGACTCTATCTCGTGGTTTGAGCGTTGGCAGTTGACAGTCTCCTTTAAGTGCAGAAGACGCTGGGACTTGTGCCATCGGTCCACTGGGTTGTTAGCACTTGGATTATATAGCACTTGAAAACTTACCTTTTTGGCCGGACTGGAGTTGGGAGCGCTTCTGAGTAGTTACCTTGAAGGGGCGCTATATACATTTTTGAATGAATGAATGAATGAATGAATGAATGAATATATATAAATCAGTTTCAAGGTATAGCGGTCCCCAGATTTTGAGCTTTATGAAACATTCTCTAACTTGAGCAAATGTCTCTACCAGTTATAAGGTATTACAACATGACCTAAACTTTAAAACTGTCTATAATAATTGCTCGGGCCTTTGACAAATTTGTTCAAATCTGTAGTGCGTAATTTGGCCAACAAGGCAACAACCTTAACGGAATTTCATCCTTCAGTTGAATCGTGTGACTTATAAAAACTTAATAAAAAATCGAACTGCAACTTGAAAAGTGTACCGTGTTTAGCAAATGTCTCAATCAATCTACCAATCAATCAAATTAGTTTATTCAAAATCAAGTTGGAAATACGGCAGTTTGTTACAACAGCAATTAATGTAAACCTACACATCTATCTATATATATCATCACTCAATTAATCACTCGAGCAAACAATCAATCAATTAAAAGTAGTTTAAAAAACTGCATTTCTTCAATTTAACACATCTTGGCAACTAAATTATTCCAATTTGCAAATCAAATAATGACGGTGATCCTTTGTGAAATTAAATCTCCATTAGCCGACATCTGTGTTCTTTCTCGTAATGTAATGTATGCACTACTTTCTTAATTAATTTAGTGATGTCCTTGACGCCAGAGCATGGCAAAATAGTACTATGCTCTTCTTCTTTCCTATAACGAATGATTTACTTTTACACAATATAATTGCTTTTATTGTCTTGTATAAACTACTTCTACTCTTTCTGGTAAATGATAGAAACAAAACAATAATTGTGTCTGCAAGAACTCAACGCGTAAAAACATTCTATATTCGAAAAGCCAAAGTTTCAACAGCGGAAAATCAGCTTCGAAAGACGCGTAGCCAATCACCCGTCGTGGTGTTTTCTGATGGCGTTGCGAGCATCACGACTTTCTGCAAAAAGGTTTATATATCCAAATATATGAAAGCAGTAGAACTTCTTAATCACAAACCTACAGCAAATGTTTGAAGCACTAGGCCAAGAGACAAATACTTTTTCACTAGTCTTTGCTTTTTCACTGGTCTTTAATAAAAGAAACAACTAAGACCAAAGGAACTGTCAGGTTTTATTTCGGACTATCGTGATTTTGCTCTTGAACTAAACCATCTTAGAGTCGTCGCCTATAGGCTATAATGTGAGCACTGGAGACAAAATAACACTGCGAAATCACCAACAGCCTGCATCATGATCATGATGATCATCGTTTGTCATTATCATCATCATCGTCATCATCTTGATGCATCAAGCATCAACACTATCGTTTGACACTATACTCTTAACGAAGTCATTTCTCAGTGAGGTCGCATGGCGTATAAATTATTGTTTGCGTGCCTTGATAGAGGTTTAAAATGTTTGTTTTGAACTCATCCTGAGACGTGATTTGCTTCATAAGTATAGATAATGTCAACATCAAATGCTATTAAATGCTTTTTCACATAGGCGTTCTCTAGACTGTTGATGCCAAGCAATTACATCAAATAGCTTCAGCTTACATTCACTAAGAAGCTGCGCTCTGTTGCCCACTAGGATATGCAGGTGCAGTGCTTCTGGACTCCAAATCAAGCCCATCGTGCCTTCTCACATGTTGGACATTCCGTGTGGAACAACCTTGCGTTATTTATACAAGCTGTTTCAACCCTGTTCATCATACATATTCTGTCCATCTTAAGACGCATTTGTTTAGATAACTTATATAGCCATATATACAGTCTTTTCGTGATGTACCTAAAAGACGCTTTGAATAGTTTCTTAATACATACATAAAAGTGTGAGAGATTTCATCTGAAATTACGAAATACTTTCCTACCAGAAGCACCCTACTTTTGAGTACGGGCGACATCCTCCCTCGACAGTCTTGCATCATCAGAAATCTCTAAATGAAGCAGAAGACAAATTACAAGCGTGAGTTGCGACTAAACTGTCAGGCGTCAAGGCTTTTTGGATGTATGCCATAGTTGTTGAGGATCTAAGTATAATTATTATAATATTATGTACTCATCTTCACGCTAGAATATGGAAGACGTTGCTGTTAACCTATTTTTACAGACAATAAACGGAAATTACCAGTCCCAATCGTTGCTATGTTTAATTTGGTAAGATAATTGCCGAAACTTGCTTGTATAGCAACGAAATCTATAACTGCTGCGCTAAGTCCTCAAAATGGATAATTACCACCGTGCTTATTATCAAAGCCAGCATTATCAGTACTCTACCAGCAAGACTCTATTAAATGCACCTAAACACCTTCCTAATCAACAAAAGTAAATCAACCGATACTTCATTAGCATAATCCAAATGAACGTCTACATTCGCATAATCCAAATCAATTCCCAAATCATTAGAGTAATGTAAATCAATTCCTATGTCATTTTTGTAATCGTAATAATTTATAGCACAACCAAACTAGAGAAGCAATAGGATGTTCCTACGGATTTCACAGTATTTTCCGCTGAAATTGGTCGGACAAGTGCACAGATTGACAGCATTTCTGTTGCATGTTCCTCCATTCTTACAAGGATGAACATCACAGATGGCTAGAATTGTACAAAAAGATACATTTATAAAGTATAATCATTGCTGCAAGAAACTGCAAATTTTCATGCAGACTAGATCGTTCCTGTTCTCAAGACAAACGTGCATTGTAAAATTATCAGGACTCTCTAACCGAAGCAAAAGGCCTTCCTTTATCAGACAAACTAAGTGGTTTCTGTATTGAATAATCTACGTTTACACAAATTTAGGCGAAAATCTATAATTTTACAAACTGTTACTGCTTTCCTAGAGCATTGAAGAAATTGAGGATTTCTGCCCCAGACATCCACTTATCCCTCTATGTGCTTCAGACCCAACCAGCAATGTTCCTACACGTTTGGCGCAAGTCAATAGGTTCACTCATCAATCACTAAAAACGACAGGAGATAGTTATTTTCGTATGTGTGTGTATGTAAGTCCGTAAAACAACGACATTATTAGCCTCAACCAATTCGCATACACTAAGATATTCAGACATAAAATACTCACGCAGATAACCTCTACAGTAGACGACAACGTCCTGTCTAACGGAGGTACTCGTCCATATCCAATAGGCGTTGGAACTTATCGCTGGTATTTGGACATATTGGTCCCAGCATTGTGAATCATTTACGATAGCGTTCTGATGCATAAGCACTGCATTTGGCCATGTAGTGTCATTGTAACCAAGTTCCGCCCATCCGACCATTGCAGACGCCGAGCATTTCCACGCAGTATTGGTCAACAGGTAGTCGCTACTAGTGTCGTTGACAAACGCCAAGATCCCTGGACAAGTGCCTTCCAACTGGATGGCCATGACGGCGAGTAGGCGACTGATGGAGCTCACACGAAGAGTGTCGGTCAGTTGCCAGTTGTCGCCATTTTGCAGAACACTCTCAACACCGTCGACGTAGGCCGCATATAGCTCGCTTTTGGCAGTGATTGTCACGTCCTTTGTATCAACTATACATGAAGTTGTAAACTCAAGAATACAATACTCAGAAGGTTATGCCTGCGTCAGGTCACGTACATGTCATTGTCACATCCTTTACATCAACTATAAATGAAGTTATAAAGTGAAGCGTTACAATAATCAGAAGATTGCGTCAACTCCACCTATTCTAAAAATTAATTACAATACGTATCTCCTAAAATTTTTGGAAATTGCAAGTGTGATCATTTTACCAAGTCCATTTTTCATGCATGATGCATAAAAGAGCGTTTACAATGCTTAAAATGTGCAATTTTTGGCATGATTAAATTTTAAGCTTCAGCGCCATCAGACGATAATAACAAGTTAAGCAGGCAAATCATTTTGCAAATCAATGCACTATGGCAAGGCCTATTTACAATTAATTTATAGGCCTACACAGTCTGCATCGAATAATGCGGAAAACTAGTATCAGCATGAAATACACAGAAATATATACCATTCATGTTACGCTCGTAGGCCTGAGCGCGGTTATACCATACTAAGGCTTGCTAGTAAATTTAGTTTCGCCCTGGGAAAGTATTGTAAAGGAATAAAAACCAGACTCACCATTTTCGCAGAATTCTCCAGTGAAGCCAAGGAGGCAGCTACACAATGTCACGTTGTTGTTGTTGCAAGTTCCTCCATTGAGGCAAGGCGAATCGCGCTCACACAGCGCTACAAAAGCCATTGCAAATACCGCTTGTTTGTAATTAAGTCTTTTTTTACTTATGCGCAATATCACTACGTAAGAATCTTCGATTTGGGGGGAATTTATTAGAGTTTCTGCCAAACAGCAAACTACTAGCCTACACTGTTCGGCAAACTGTTTAAAACTGTCTTAAAGCTCCTTTTGTAAGATCATTTAGATGTCATCGATATTGCGCCTTCGCAAATGAACTCAATGTTTCACTTGCAGCAGCCCATGATAAGGTAGCTCAGAATTACTCGCATCTTTAGAAGCGCTGCATTATACTGTAACGTACATACATGAGTACAAACCCACTGGAACATACCTTCAAGCATGCATGCATTCACGCATACATAATTATATGCATGCATACACATATATACATACATAGGTCTACAACTCTACATACATGGTACGTACAGTCATACATACACACTGACATGTATACATAAATTACACACATATACACTTACATACTTACTTACATACATTATATGTACCTAAATAGGCGCATCGCATACATGCATACGCAAGCTGCGTCTGTGACAACTTCTCTAATTTGATGAAGCGATTATTATTATTATTATTATTATTATTATTATTATTATTATTATTATTATTATTATTATTATTATTATTATTATTATTATTATTATTATTATTATTATAAAATCAAAGTTCTTAAAATCATGGTTCTTAAAATAAAGGTTCTAGGGCCTCATCGAACCCAGGCACGCGATAGCGTTGAATCGCTGAATTGTGACAGATCTTTTGGAACAGGAAGAAAGTTTCTTGGAGATCTTCCGTTGTTCTTGTCAATCGTCGGCCGAGTTCCATCATGAAGGCCAGGCCTTCCCGGTCCATAGGCCCCATCTTTTCTATCGCGATTGGAGTAAAACAGTATCTCGTCTGAAGCTCAGACGGGATACTGTTATTATTATTATTATTATTATTATTATTATGATTATTATTTTTTATTTTTTATTATTGCATGTGTACTCAACTACTCATGCATACTTCATAAGGGATAGTGCCTAACGGTTAGAGAAGTTGAACGTCACAATGACATCGGATGTTTCACTCATATCCTTACAACCTAGACCTGCACTTACGTAAGTATCCTCGGCAGTAGATGGTCGGGTGGTATGCAGGCGTGTCTGGAATCGTGTCCGTCCATATCCAGTAGGCATTCTCACTGATCGACGGAATCCCTATCAGTTGTTCACACACTTCAGGCCAAGTTACGTTATGGTTGGGACCTACAATGTAGGCTGGGGGCCAATGTGAATCAGGATAGCCAAGTTCATACCACGTTAGATCCGGAATATAAGTGCAGTTCCAGTTGATGTCATCAGTAACGAGATAATCGTTAGTGACGGACCCTATGACCCCAGCGCAGGTCTCCGTCGAGTCTATCGCCATTACACTAATGAGACGGTTTAATGGTGACAGAAAAACCTCGTCCGGCTTCGTCCAGTTGCTTTTAAAGGTCAGGTTTCTCCTAACGCCATCAATGTACAAATCGTAAAGAGTTGTTTTGGCTGTGATGGTCAACGTGCGATTCTCCACTGAAGCAATTGCAAACAGAAAAAAATCACTGTTTAATTTGGTTTACTCACAGTAAAGCTGTCAGTTAATATGAACGGATTTCTTCCTCAAGAAACGGACATTCAGTACATATTCACTAGTAATTGTCATCTTTGTGTAACTGTTAACAGATTATAAGTGTGGGTGTGAAAAATTCATAATTTCATTTCTAAAATCCGATGACGACCCTTCAAAGAATTCAGTCGTTGTCTGAAAGTTATTAACGTCTGGGAACATTCTCCACTATAGTACACCTCCAAGACTGGCAATGCGCCCTATGCTCTTAAGCATGGAAACCTGAAACATGCACTGAACACCTTTCTGCATGCGAATTGACTGCTTGGATGATTAAAACAACCTGTGTTGTGCCCTGGTGAGCATATTTGTTTCTGTGGAAGGATTTCCTCAGATTTATCTGCTTCACTGCAACGGCGCATTATTCATTGGCATAATTATATACATGTAGATGGTCATTGTTTGGTTCCTTGCCTGTTAACACAAATCCTCCTTGCACATAATTTACCTGTGGATTCTTTTTCACGACGTTCAAGCAGGTCGGTGTCGGCTGTTTATCCCTAATGTGCGAGTTTCTAATCGTGCATAATGGACTGATTAATTAATTGACCATGGACTTTATAAAGAGCCAACTAAACCAGGGCCTCATTGCAGCACTGCTACTCGCCATGTCATAGAGTTTATAATACGCATAAGAGCATAATGCAGAATACTTTCATGAGCATCAATGACTCTACGGGGTTCTAGATCACATACTCGTTTAGAAATAGGATTTCTGATACGGTAGCGAAACATAGCAACACCTGGTAATGCTAACGAAAATAAGATTTCGTTAATTTAAAACAAGAACAACGCCAGAAGAAAATATCTGTTAAAATGTTAACATTGTAATATGACCTACGAAAAGTAATTGGTTGTTAACTGAAAAGAACTTAGTCAATACACGCTCTGGGCTTTGTGGTCATTTTCTGGCAGTTGGTTCCGGTGTACCCGGATCTGCAGAGGCATTCGAAAGAGTTGTCACTGGTCAGCTTGCATTCGCCATTATTCAGACACAGCTCGCTCGCACAAGCAGTGGACTTGGCACCTACAGTTTCGAAATCAAATTATATTTGCGCTTTCAAATTATCTTGTTAGTTAAGATGCTAATTATAAAGAAAGCTATGTTCAACATTAAAATACATTACCTTCAACATCAATCAATCAATCAAAATGGTTTATTTTACAACCAAATGAAGCAAAATCATCAGATTTACATATCAGTGCATCTAAGATACAAAAAAAAAACTAAAGGGATCAGGAATGCCGATAAGTAGGGAGTCTAGGTACACCAAATTACATATTAAATCAAAAGATTAGTGATAGGACATAATTTTATTTCTTCGGTCATAGGCCTATATTACCCAGATGTAGCAGTGGGGCATTTTTAGTTGAAAGGATTCAGCTTCACCAAGCATTTCTCAAAAAGCCTACCATTTGGTTTTTAAAGTTAGCAGTTAGCAGTATCGACATAAAATATGCAAGCGTTGATGGGTACTTCTAAAAACATCTCACCTGAAACGTTTGCAACGACCGCTAAGAATGTCGATGCAATTAACAAAACACGCAGACCCGCCATTTTGTTATTTCTTCGTGAACGCACTTTCTGTTGTGGCGTTTGAACCTTGCTTCGTGCTCATCATTTATACAACTCAGCACACAGTGATAACGCCAACGACCTCGACGAGTTAGGCCAACGCTTAGGCCTCGTTAGTTGGCAAGCAGTCGACCTAAACACTGTCTCAAGAGAAATAACTTATACAACAGATAAATTATCACCTTTCACTGTGATAATCGTCCTTAATTGTGATAAATGTTAATCAACGGTTAGATAAGTCTCTGAATGTTAGTGAATGTCGCCAATAGCAACAGTAGGTCTACACCTCGGCTCAATAACGCGCATTTTAAGCATGAGATATTCGACAACTCGAGTCCTAAATATAAACGCGAGACAAAGAATCTCACAAACGCCGCATTGTGGAAATGAGTGGAAACGCTCATTTGCTCTTTGTTAGACCTTGAGCTGATATCGTAAGAATCCCTAGGGCTTAGGTCCTAGACCGGACAGCGGACACCAGTGCATCGCGACATTTGCCGTTTACTTCCCAGCTTATACCGGTAGCAAAATCCCCTGATTGTTTATAGAAGCACTTTATGCAAACATCTTGCCCAAGTTTGTTCCGAATCTGCTCAAAAGATAAGAGTCCGCAACCTGTAGATCGCAGACTCTGCCTGACGACTGTGTCCCAAGTCGTAACAGTACAGACGCTTTCAGCTCGAAATTTCAAACCACTATTTCAGCATTGGGAAACTTCGTGTTGTTAGTTGCCATGATCAGTCTGTTTGAAGCTTATCAGAGCAAACTCTGGTTGTTTAAAAAATAAAAAAATAAAAACAATATAAATTCTAAAATGCTTCTCATCAGATAGAGACGCTAGATGAGGATGAAAGAAATTAGGCTATGAGTTAGAAAGTAATTGACCTATGAAAAATCAGGCATCGTCTAAGAGTTAGGGGATGCTTTGTGCTTGGCACAGATCGCCAGTGGCATTCCCAAGGACCTCACAATGTGTCTGCAGCACGCCATCTAGTGCCGAGCTCTGGAAAAGAGAAGCCCACTAGATGAGATTAAATGACTCATATTACCAAATTGGATTTCCAAAAAGAGAGAATTTGAAGAGTCAGTCATTTATGCCCAGTCCTATGCGATCCCTGTAAAGAATTTTAGGTGGATAATGAGACAATGTCTTTTGCAACGGTCTCTTGGCATCCACCCAATGAAGTCGTCCAGAACTCCAGATAAAGTACAATGCGAAGGTCAGACTGCAGCAAGTCTTACACAAAAAAGATGATCGAAATAGAACAGAACAGGATCTACCTGCTGATGGACAATTTAAGATTGAGAACCAAATTTTCTCAACACAGCAGCAGAGGTATTAGACTGATAAACAAAACTGCAAATTTCATGCACAACATTTTAAGCAGATTTGAGCATTGCATCTCTATGTAAGCTGAAAGGCGTCAGAGACCCATGCAGCAAATAATTGTTTATAGGACATGGCAGTCATTTTCTTACTGCTTGTACCGTTTCCTTACATCAAGGTGAAGTAGAAATACCAAATTGCAGCACACACACATATTAAGCTAGTTTGCCCAATACCTATCTTATGGCACACTTTTCTCATACCTTTCGGTGTGTACACCCGATACCTTAGGCCTCTGACTTCTTGGTAAGCGCAGAAAGTCTGCAACCAAGATATAGCACTGACCTCGAAAGGCAAATAGGCCTACCGAAACTATGTAACTATAGACCTACTTCTGAATAGTTATTCTGAGAGAGGCGCTATATAAATCTTTAGTTACAGTACAATACAATACAATACTTGGCTGTTAGGAATTAAGGGTCTGTATGTGAAATACATTTCGGAAATTGCTTGGTTGAAGTTGTAAATACAGATGAACAAGATTCAGTTGTACATGTGAAATTCTAAAAGGAACTAAAATAATGCAGTTGTTGCACAGACTTCGTTGTATATTCAAACAGGAACTAAATTAATACACGTGTTACCTACACCTCATTTTAGAAAGGAAGTCTTTCAACCAATAAAGGTAAGTTTAAACAGCATAATAATAGTTTGGATTTTCCAACTTAAAAGATATCTGTGCACTCGCGAAGTGCGTTGTCTCTTTCTACTTAAACTGTCACTTGTGATAACGTTGCGTAGCGCTTCAGTTCAAGGGACATAATAATTATGCATGGCGTGTTTTAAATGGACTTCGCAGTGTTCTTCATCATATCGAACACTCAGCGAGTTCGATACACCGGTAATTAATTAATAACTCGAATACCACCACGTACAGTTCAACTGAAGGTCAAGCAGCTAACTTCATTCCACGCATGCTGTTCAAAAACATTTATTAGAGTCCCTTATCTAGACAATAATGCCAAGCTTATCTACCTGACCCAGAATGACTCTTTAAGCCTTAACACGTTTCACTGTAACTATCGATGAACGAATCTTGTAACTAGCTGCGTTATGACAGCTAGAGTTGATTAATAAACGAAAATACAATACAATACAATAAGGTCGAGTATAGGCCTACTAGGCGATATCGCAAGTCGAATTTGTTCAAGCTTCCAACTAAACAGGTGTGTTCAGAGCTAACTGTAGTTAAATATAGGTCTAATAATTAATTAGAGTTACAGAAGACTGTCTGTCTAAACAATCTGATAGATGCAGTTTGCTAAGTCAAATTCGATGAAGAAGAGCAGTCACTTATGCTAGGCCTAACAGGTAGCTATGGGTGTGGAGAAAATTTTCTTGGCTTCGGTGAATGAGGGTGGTGGCCAGACCTTTTCCTCGCCTCGTGATCCTCCAACTGTCAATGTATTCATTATACATCACTACGTATTGTTCAACTGAAGGTCAAGAAGATGTACAGGCAGAGTACTAAGTTGGTTCAAAGGTTCGCAATAATAAGAGCTCAAATTTCTAAACAAATTTCGTTTCTGAAGGCTTTGACTTGCCTAGAGTTAAATCTTCAAAATTTAACAAGTTTCATTAAGCATAATGACAAATGCAAAAGCCGTCGCAATTTCAGAATAAGTGTTTAAAGATAGCGATTATGTGTAGGCCTGTACAGCAACTAGGATCCCTGTTTAACGCCATTCAGGCCTGATCATCCAGCAATAAAGACAAATGTACTAGCATTTAGTGTTAATGTATTGAAGGCTTGTTTTGTATTGTATTGTATTGCATTTGATCATTTATGAAGCGCTTCTCAAAGCATAAGCCTTTTAGAAGCGCTCCCAGTGCGAGGTACCCTGAGAGAAAGGAAGGTTTTAAGGTAACAGCAAAGGACAGAGATGCCATCAGAGAGAATAGTAGCGCAGAGAAAGAGAAGTCCATTCCATAGTGAGGAATCTATACAGGCAAAGAATTTGCATTAAATTTGTCCATTATGGTCCTAGCACGGGGAAGGAAGAGGTCGAGCCGGTCAGAGGATCTGAGAGGGCTCAGTGACGTGGCAGAGAGGGGACGTATGGCGCAATTATAACTTGCTACGGCCCTGATGAAATACATGGTAGTTTGCTGCATGTGTTAAAACGTGACATTCTCTATAATGAAAGACAACGTGACTCTACCATAGCCTGAATTTTATTGCCTGTCAATTTATCGCCTATAAGTTTCTTGCCAAATAATTGCCTCTGTGGCCGTCCTGTTTACGTGAAAATAAATGTTAACGTTTTTTTTTCAAGAGTCATTTTATCTGCCACTTAAAGATATGATAATTAAAAGGGCTATACTAACGATCAGTAGCAATTTTAAAAGCTTAGGTAATGATTCGAAGGTGAACTTCAGAATGGACCGTATTCGCACAGTGGACATAGAAGAGTTTGGCAGATGCCATCGTTCCACTGAAAATCGTGGGCCGCCCAGAAATAAGCGCAATGCTCCAAAGTTAGATAGCAGTCAGGGTATCCGCCAATCCAGTTCTCATAGCCGAACGGTATCCAGGTTGAGTTGTTTGGTTTCCAAAAGTAAGGGTCTCCGCATTGATCTGGATTCATAGTCTGACCGCTAGTCCAGTAACCAGCATTCGTTGTGCATAGGTTCCCTAAATAAAAATCGTAACATACATTTCTAACAGTGGTTAAACATTTTACAGTTACAATTAAACTCAGCGCAATCCCAAAGGCCCACAATAATATTGTGCCTGTCGAATGGAACTTGTTATTGGTGTTTCTAATTCGATAGCAAACAAGCTTCATCAAACAAATCTGATTATAGTCACTGACAGAACAGAAGGATAAAAGGCAAAGAATCTGATCTGAAGTAGCCTGAATTGAGGCTTCAACTTGGAATGGCCATCCTCGGATCTGCGCTTTGTCTTAGCTAGGGAGCTGTATGCACTTTCAATAACAACTTGAAAACTATTCATTTCCGCCGAGGTTGGGCCGGGAGCGTCTCTGAGTAGTTATCTTAGAGAGGCGCTATGTAGATGCTTCGAATGAATGAATGAACGAATGAATGAATGAAATTGAACTTAGTGCAAAGCTCATTATCGTTTACGAATGCAATAATAATAATAATAATAATAATAATAATAATAATAATAATAATAATAGGCCTATCTTTTCTTTAATAAGCGCCTGACAAACGCACTGCGCTGTACATTTACATGTTATGCAATTTAAATCTTAACTACTAACAGAACAGACAGCCTGCAATACAACGGCGCTAATAGCAGCCTACAAAGCATATCCGCCCAACGGGGGCTCGAACTCGGTACCTCTCGGTCTCTGTGCCAGATTTTATGCAATGCGCTATCGGCCCCCCCCCCATGGATTTCAGATAAGACCCAAAAGCAGCGAACTGTGTTGCATTGTTTCATGATACATGATACATTTACAACAATTACAATAATGCTATCAACTTAATTTACACAGGAAGAAAAAAGAGCAGCTTATTGAAGCTGTAGGTCCGAGAAGTAGTCACGCTCAAAAAATGGTAACGGCTTTATTGCTACTATAATAACATCTTTCGAAATCCTCGAATGTTATGAGCTTTGTTTTTACTATATCTATAACATCTTCTGTATGCGAGGCACACTGCACTTACTGCAGGTCGAGAACAGGATTCAAGACATTTCTCAATAGCCGGTGCTGCCATGGCTACAGCTGCAGGCAGCTGAGCATTCCTGTCATAAGCATTTCTGTCATTGCTGATTATGATCGACGATCACTGCATTTGGAGTCATGATTGCTTTCTGTTTCCGAGCTCCCGTTCAAAGGTGCGGGCACATTATGCTTTCTAGAGCATTGGAACTTCTTTGTGGAACAACTTTTCACAATAATAAAACTGTATTAACCCTGAGATCTAATGAAAAGGTTATGTTCTACTTACCGCCCAAAGATCTGAGGTACGCAACAATAGCGTCGTTTTCTAGCGCGCTCATAACACTCGTCATGTAGGCTCCCGGCAGAAGCATTCGACAACGGAGACCAGCTGTATCCCAGTCGAGACCTTCCAAAATCATTTGAAAGCAGCTCTCTGCTCCGGACAGACGAACGAAACCACTTGGACAGGCTAAACATTGCACACACGCAATTACGAATTAGTTTCTACCATATACACTATTATACATGTATGTGACACATTGAAAGGTAAATGTAGAAAAGTAAAATGTAAAATGTACGGGGTTTTCTACAGCGAACGCATGGCTTCGACCCTGCTCAGTTTTCAATAAACTGATCGGGTGAGAGATCCTTCATCACCACTGCCAGGTTGAGTGGGTGTCACGTCGCTTTTGAGGGTTTCGTAAATTGCGCTTTATCAAAGCCCAGTACTTTTAAGGTGACCGTGTACGGACCACTTATATGACGTCTTCTAGAAGCCTCTCTAAAGCGCTCATCGTTAATGTCTGAATTGCTATTGTAATTAGACCGTAACTATAGCATCACTTCAAGAAAACTATATTTCAGAGGCGCTCATATTTCTCGAGTTCAATAAGTCGAAGGATACTCGAGCATCCAGAGACCTTGTTATGACGTGGAGCCATTGAACAAAACTTTCAAAGAATTACTGATATGTAATGTAATATGAATGACGTTCCAAAATTTCATAACGCCATACAAAAGTTGTGTCGTGAATAACAGCAAATTCACCGGCGCTCAGTCAAATCAGAGGGCCGGTTAGAAATTTCTATAGACGATACCAACAATACCTTTCACATCAAATTTAGTTTAGTCTCCAAACGCAATGATATTGGAAATAATATGAAGAAACATCGCAAAGTTTAAATCTATATAGAGAAACACATCAGATGTCAATACTTACTAACTGTTATATCTGGCGTGATCCAGCTTTCAACGTACGACGGGATATTCGTAGCTACGAGTCCTTCCTCATCGGTTGGGGGTGCTTCCGTTGAGTCGAAGTACGTGGTGCAATTGAAGTGTGGAATCTCTGGAAAATAGGACTGAACCACAACAGACGAACTGACCATGTTTTCCGTCACCGTGTACGTGTCGTTCGTGAGTTGAGTTCCCGTTGGATCGACCCATTTCAGTCTGGGCGCCAAGTATCCGTTGTATAGAGCTACGCAACTCAGGGTCAGTTTCTGACCAATGAGAACAGGATTATCGGACGGCTCTACTGAATTGCGTTGTTCTACAAGAAATTCCACAAATGATTAGGTAGCTTTAGCTAGCCCTATGATAGAGACTATGTAGCACTTTAACACCACTGAGCCATGGTAAGCATGGAGCCAAGTTGTGCATTGCAATGTAATTACGACAATTAATATGGCGTCACAGGTAGCGAGCTACTTACAGGTTTCTTTACAATGTTTGTCAGCCCAAGTGGTGCTATGAGTGTGCAAGACAACCGATAAGCATATTCATGTCACCATGTGGACTAATTTCTTTGCGTGCGAAGTAAATTAGATTGTTTTCTAACATAGGCCGACAAATCTAAACACATTTTCTCTCGTTTTAAGAACATTGAGTCAAAGCTGGATATATGGAACACAAGAAGTGTTTTTGACTATCCTACGCTTTGTCTCAATTTCGCGCTATGAAATAGACCTATCTAGTCTGATATAATCAAGCATGAAAGGTCATTAGTGCAGTTAGAATACAAAACGTTTCAAAGATGAGTTAGAAACAGTTCCAATTGTCCTACCAACCGAGAACCACAAGCTGAGCGGAGGCCGGTTTTTCATTTGAGTAGGGATCCTCGCAGGCGTAAGTGCCACCCTGGCTCAGCGTTACATTCAGAATGACCAGGTTACAGAAGAGCTCGAGTTTCTCTACGTCGTAGGATCCGATGAACTGCTGTTGAACCTGGCAGTCCTTCACAACGGCAACGGAGGTGTTGGGCGACCAGTTATTGTTCGAGAACCACCAGGTGAGAAACTGGGATGTTCTACGGCAGCTGATCGTCACACGGTCTCCAGTATTAGCCGCCATATTGATCGGTCGGTCTATGTATAGAACAGTTATACAGTACACAACAGTTATTTTTCTCTGTAGCCCAGTACCGAATAGGGTAGGTGAGAATAACCATTGTGCTTAAAATAAATATCAAGTAAGCAAATATATCAGCGCTCGTGAATAAGCTGGTGCTTTGAGCTTTGCTTTAGAGTAGCACTTTGGAAATGTTGAGTTTACGATTGCGATGCTCAAACTATGGGACCTACGTTCTAGCTTGTACTTTTACGTTTTTCAAATGCGAATAAAGGCTTACTAACTTAATTACTTACATACACACTCACTAACTTAGGCTACGTACCTCTTGCTGATGGCTACGATGAAATACGTTCTAGATCAGAATTATGTAGTCCCAGATGGTTATATAGGAAACTCGAAACGTCTCATACGTAAATGTATAATACAGTATATTAAGTGCCAGCGGTAGTCTAAATAGCTAATACTTAGATTAATCCATAGGTCTAATCTTGCTGATGATCAGAAAATTGGAGTTGAAATGTCAAGGATTTAAGCCTTAAGGCATTGCTGTTTTATCTTAACAATATTACTCAATGAGTTATAAGCATTGGTTTCTTGCGCAGCAGGCACATAACGTCCCTGTGGAGTGAAGAAATGCGGTATTTACTTTGTTCGCAGTAAACTCCGCTGAAACCGGGAAGGCAGGCGCAGAGTCGATCTGCAGTTACGTTGCAGGTGGCTCCGTTTTGACAAGGCATGGTTCCGCATATCGCTACACGAAGAAATGCACACAGCAGCAAAGTTTATTTTGAGAAAGATGCTGATGCTGATTGTGATAAAGATGATGATGATGATGATCATGATGATCATGATGGCAACACCTTTGTAGGTAGCATCTTTGAGAGGTGTATAAAGGCGCTATACAAATGTTACATTGCATTACCCTGCATCGCTTTATATCGCATTACATTGCATCATTCTACGTTACGCTACGTTGCATTGCATAAGATAAGAGGCAATAAATGGACGAATAGGCAGATGATCGGAACTTAAACGTTGAAATGTTCCACCATGCTGTTTTCTATGCTTGACCGCCCCGTGAATCTGACTTGGCACCGGTACGGACCAAGCAACTTGGCTATTGCGGACCGGAGTTAATATAGCGCCGGTTTATAAACTGATTCGGTTTTGTGTGGCGCTGAGAGGTTCAAATATTTACATTACCACTCCTCTGCCTCTATTTGCCTCTTTCTGGCAAGCATTTGAAGACCATTTCGTTCGATCGTGGTTTCAATGTGTAAGGTTTGTAACGACTCTCATGGATGGGTCTCTTGAAGTGGCGCCATATAAATTGGCGATTAAGATTACAATTACGATTACACTACATGAGAGCAACAGAGTAGCGGTGAGTATACGTAGGATGTTTCTGCAGTAGACGACGACGTCTTGCAGCGGTTGAGCATTCGTCCAGATCCAGAAGGCATTGGAACTGATACCATTCACCTGTGGTAACTCCGCACAGACGGAGTCGTTCGTCGTATCTCCATTCAGCTTCACTTCGACCGCTGTCTGCCAGGCGCTGTCGTCATAACCCGGTTCGTACCACCCGGTCTTAGCATTGTTCGTGCACTTCCATCCGGAATCACTCACAACGTAGTCGCCCTTGTCGTCAGTGATTGACAGGAGTATCCCAGGACAACTACCTGTTAGATGAATGGCCATCATTGCGATCACCCGGCTCAGCGATCCGAGTGTAACACTGTCCGGTGATATGGACACTGTTCCGTTCACCAGCGGGATTGGCTGGGCGTCCACGTAGACAGCGTACAACGTCTCACTGGCCGTTATTCTCAGCTGCTTGGTTTCCACTGTTAACAGAACCAACCAAACTATTCTGCCAAGAAGGTTCGGTTTGTGTATTGCATATAAAATGTTCATATAAAATGCTTGGTTTTTATTAGACTCAAGCAATATTTGTTCGTGTAATCATTTATGGCAATTGGCAATATCACTTTCATAAATGAATATCAGCCAGACTATAATTATTGCGCCATGAAGTTTTGTGTCTTGCATATAAAATTTTTGGTTTTATTAGACTGAAGCAAAGTTTATTCGTGCTATCATTTATGGCAATATCACTTTCGTTAATGAATATCAGAAAATGGTAACTGGTTGTTTCTGGTCGTTTTTAAATGCTTCAGTTAAACAATTTACATCTATACCTGTAATAATCCTGAAAAGCAGAACTTTAATTCGTAGTCGGTCACTCAGTTGAATTGTCTAATTACGCGAAATGCAATATTGATTTTGTTCAGAGACGTGGAGAGATAGACTCCTTATAATTATTCGCACTAGGGTGAATAGGATAATAAAACATAATTCCACTTTATCTGAGGTATGATTATTATCAGAAAGTGTACAGACAAGCATCTACATGTAAGCCTACGATAGGATAAGAGGACTTACCAGCTTCACAGTGTGCGCCAACAAACCCGGGTAGACAACTACAGATGGACTGGTTATTTCTCAAACATTCTCCTCCGTTAAGACAGGGAGATTCCAACTCACAAACAGCTGCAAACCAAAGATACACGTCAACTTTTGTACAAATGAGTCAAGATAAGAATCTCTAGCATTCGGCCACGTGAGCAATGCAATGTAACCCAAGAACTGCATATAATTATCGTAGTGGATCCGTTCACGCCCCGGGCGTTAGCGGACCCCAGTACTACATTCACGCCCGTCGCGTTATTGGCTAAAGCCTGTCACGTGAACTTGTTGTCTTCCCGTGGAATGTCGATATGGCGGACAACTTGAGGGTCGGTTAGGGCCAGGTTAGCATTCGTGGGGTCGTTTAGGGTCAAATTAGGCGTCGTGAGGGTCGTTTAGGGTCAGATTAGGCGTCGTGAGGGTCGGTTAGGGTCAGGGTTAGGGTTAGTGTCGTCTTTAGAAAACACTGTGAACAACCTTCCACCGCAATCGGCAATGTTTATCGGTCGGTTCGTTTCAGGTACACACAATCATGTGACATGCAATGACCAATTGCGAGGCGGGCGTGATCCTAGTCCCAGGTATCGGCTCACGTCGGGCGTGACTGTATCCACGACCTATAATTATAGCTATTACATCTTAACCGAGTGTCGAAATATTTCAATCTTCATAAGGTCCACATTAACATCCTCGTCATTGAGAATGAATTCCTTAACCTACTAGAATAGGACAAAAGATATTCCATGCATTTCCGCCTGAAAACACGATTATGTAAATTCATCTTAATATAAATAAACGCGTCAAAACTTCACCCTAGAAGAGTATGGCTGTAAGTAGGTCAAACTTTAAATAGTTAAACATGACAAAAGTTATAGGCCTAAGCAATTCTACAAAGTAGCGATATGCAACTTAAACCTTAGACTCTTTAGAGGCATGAATGCAAATGAAATGTTTGCCCTGCAGAAGGCAAGAACTGTGTTTGTTAGGACCTTACTTCGTCATGACAGTCCTCTGTACCAAGGTATACGTGCTGCAAATAAGAAACTTACGTAAGTACACCCTGCAATAGATGGTTCGATCATATTCCGGTGTGTCCAGGATCGTATCCGTCCAAATCCAGCTGGCCTTTTCGCTGACCAACGGGATTCCCCCGAGAAATACACACGCTTCCGGAGAACTAACGTTTCCGTTGGCTCCGATGACGTACGCCTCCTTCCACCCGAGGTCGTCATATCCCAGGGTGAACCATTGCGGCAGGACGGCAGCCGTGCACTTCCAGGTGGCATCCGTCACGACGAAGTCTCCCGTCACGGACGCCAGCACCCCGGCGCAGGACTCGGTGGAGTCGACGGCCATCAGGGCAATCAGGCGCTCGAAGGGCAACAGGGTGATGTTGTCCACCTCTTTCCAGTCGACGTTGTTGACCAGGGTCTGTTTGACGCCGTCGATGTAGACGTCGTAGACCGCACTCTTGGCCGTGAGCGTCAGATTTCGATTCTCCACTTAAGCAAAACGTCAGCGAACATCTATGTAGCTCATTTTCTGGTGCGCAATTGTCTAGTGCATATATAGCTTGCTGGACTGTTAGCCTTCGAGTTTATTCGTGTGCTTACTTTAGGCAAATAATGTAAATTGTATTTTTATTTATTTATTTTTATTCCAAACATTTATATAACGCCCCATCAAGATTCCTACTCAGAGGCGCTCCCTGCGCTATTCTAACTGATGTTAGAGTCATTAACATTATGACCAGACAGTCAGTCAAAAACGAACATTGTACTGTATCTGTAAATTTATATAGCGCCACTCACAGTGCTACACCAATTAGAGGCGCTCCCAGTGCGAGAGACCCCTTAAAAAATAAGGCTGTCTTTAAGCAGCGAAAGGATGCATTACCAAACGACAGCTAATACGAGTATTAGTACCACTACCAAATACTAGCGCTAAGCTTGCTACTTACACCAATACATTTTGATTATATAATATGTATCAATCAATCAATTCGAAATCAATAGATCGCCCCATCCCGATCTCTACTCTGAGGCGCTATAGGCGGAAGAGAACTGTGTCTTCCGCCTAGTCACCGATGTCGTCACAACCATGATACATCTTTGTCTAATTATTTAATCCAATGACTTCTATAGCGACGTTACCACAATTTTCAAGAGAACAGCTGAAGTTCGCTTGGAGTAAATCACAGTCAAAACTTATAAGTCATTAGATATGCCAGGTCAAAAATCCGATAGATGAGAGAAACCAGAAGCCAGGCTATGGTGGGTATACAAGTTGAAAGAGATTAATCTGAAGCTATGATCTGAATGCCATCAAGGAATTGACAGAGCGAACAGCATTGGGAAGCGAATCCAAAAGTTTCGAACCAGCGACCGAAAATGCCACACTGTTCGTTTGTTGGGCACATCAAGAGTCTCAGCATACATGGTCAAGGGCAATATCTAGCCTGTTTATATGAGGGGTGAGAGGGATATGTTGGCTGGTCAATGGCTAACGGCCTATGGCATTGAAACAACAGGTGTGACCATTTAAAAAAATACTGTATCATATAAAATGGAGCTTATACCTGCGTACGACGTGATAACTGAAATCATCAAATGACAGAAGAAGACGAACTTTCCCTCTGGCTTCATCTTGAAGAGTAAAGGTATTCTTTCAATGTTCTGATGGTCCGCTACGTTTTAATACTCAGAAAGCAACCGTGATTCCTAACGTTTCAAATTCAATCTTCAATCGTCTTACTTACATAAAACGCATTAACCATACGTGTAGGTTATATAATCTGTAATCTTGTTTTTGTACTACGAGAGCCGTGTTCATAAATTCTTAATTGAAGTAGACTATAATTTATACGCTCATCACTTTGTAAACTTTGTCTGCAGTAAATCATATATTGGCTTGTGCCTGTCGATGTCAGTATCATAGTCCGTGTGGCCTGTGTGTAGGCTGTATGATCTTTGTGTGGAATCTTACATGTACAGACCAACTATTTTGCAACCCCTAAATACTTCAACTGACTTAGTCCGACTATATTGCAATCCTTAATTGCTTTAACTCGTCTAGTCCAACTATATTGCAATCCATAATTAGTAATTATGGATTGCAATATAGTTGGACTAGAGGAGTTAAAGTAATTAGGGATTGCAATATAGTTGGACTAGACGAGTTATAGTAATTAGGGATTGCAATATAGTTGGACTAGACGAGATAGGAGTAAGGCTAAATGCGGACAAATGCGGACAAGGGGAGGGAAAGTTCAAAGTAGGTCATTTTTCTGCGAACGTCCTTTATGGACGAAACCTTACATATCCAAATTCGTGTCATAACGAAGAGCCCTTTACCAAGGTCCGGTATATCTCAGTATTGAGGTCACACGATACCACCGCGACATAAGGCGTCCTCAGGTATAGTAGCAGACAGCCTAGGCAATGTTTCTATTAGAACCGTATGCCACATTATATTGCTCTCGTTCACAACAACATGTAGCAGCAGTGCACCCTATGTGAGATGGAGGTTGTGCCCTCGGAGTGATATTTGTTTACGTGCTTGACCCTGCATGCCGCAGGCATTCTCCACTCAATATCTTCCAACCACTTATCCAACAAGCCCCGCCTACTAGGCGTCAGATCTAGGGTGACATGATCGCAGGCAATAATTACGCTACAGTGCATGTGTACAAATATTAGACAAGGCGGACGAGGAATGAAACTGTTCCTGCTGAAAAATTTAGAGATCTGTAGTTCATGTTTTCCAGAGTTTAACTTTACTTGCATTCAACAGAGATCTGTATTTTTTCAGTCGTCATGAGTCGAGTTTTCGCGTTGCTATTCAGCGGCCGGAGTGGCTTAGATAGCTTTGCCGATCGGTTGAGCTGTAGAATAACTGTGTGTATTCTGCTGGTGGTCTCTGTTCTGGCTATGGTGAGGGTTTTCATAAGCGAACCCATAAGGTGCTTCGCTCCCTCACAGTTCACAACCAGTCAAGCCGCCTTTGCAGAACAGGTAAGTCACTTATTATTATTTTTAAATTTCAAGTTGAGTAAATTTGTTAAATTGAAAGTGTTGGCTGAACGTATGCAATTGCTTGGTGAATCCACCTGCTAGTTAAATCGTTAATGTTGGTCAAATTAAAGAAATTCTATAACGTACTGATTTTAAGTAGGCTAATGTCATTTCATAATTATTAGGAAGCTACGAATCTATTACATATGTATTCTAGACTGAAAACTGTCCGTCTGTCTGTCTCTCTGTTCGTCTCTCAATCTCTACGACGTCTGCATGTCTGTCTCTTTATATATCTGTCTGTCCTTGTGCCTGTGTGTCTCTCTCTGTCCGTCTGTCTTAGTCTGTCCGTCTGTATGTCTGTCTGCCGGTCTGTCCCTCTGTACATCGATTTGTATTTGGCTACGATATATTATTATCTGCTGTATTGCAATGTAAGAGGATTCATCAAATTTCACTCTGCTGCAGTCTTACCATTCAGCGTCTATCTATCCAAGCCCATGCATGCAGCGGCACGAAAATCCGGTTCATGTAAAAAAAATTTGAACCGTCCTGCTGACGTATGTATCCTTGCGCAACAGAAATATTAATAACTAGCCTAACAAGTAACAACTTGTCCAGGAAGTGCACTGGCTGATACTCTGCTTGTCAGTCCTTATGCCTGTCTGTCCATCCTTCTGCCTTTCTCTTTATTTCTTTATGTCCGTCGGTCTCTCTGAACATCTATCTGGCTTTGGGCACTATAGGCCTAAGAAGTTGCCATGTCCATGAAGTCCACTGGCTGACCCTCTTTTTATCTGTCTGTCCATTTGTCTGTCCCTTTGTCTGTATGTCCCTCTATACATCTATCTGCCTGTCTGTCTTTGGCCACGATATATTACCCAATATATTGCCATCTCAAGGTATTCATCTAATTACTCTCTCTGCCACAGTCTTATCTTTCAACGTCTATACTACCTGTATGCTTACGCCTATAGCCCAATGCAGCGGCATGAAAATGCGGAAATGGTGAAACATGTTGATACTTCCTACAAACGTATACGCACAATAGCAATAATAATAGCTGGCCTAACAACTTCCTCTGTCCAAAAAGTCCTCTGGCTGACCCTCTGCTTGTATGTCCTTGTGTCTGTCTGTCTGTCCGTCTCTCTGTACACATGTGAACTTGTTAGACGAGTCTGCAAATGACTCTTGCCATTGCAAATCTACGTTTGGGGTCGTCCATTAATTATGTCAACAAATTTTAGGCCTTTTTGGCTCCCTCCACCCCATGTCAACAACTGTCAAACATTGACGGACCCCCCAAAAATTATGTCAACAATCCCAGAACCCCCCTACCAGCAGCGTAACCGGACTGAAATTTTTTTCTCAATGACCTTTTTTAGAGATTTGAACTCGGATGACCATTTTTTTTCCATTTTTTTAGATGACTTTTTTTAGACATTTACTCTTTTTCGCTACCTTTTTGGGATTCATTGCGAAAAAAATGTTTGACGTCAACTTCAGCCGAACTCCCCTCCCCCTGTCAACAACTGTCAAACTTTTCCAAACCCCTCCCCCCTATTTTGTTGACATAATTAATGGATGACCCCTTTGCCAAACGGATCAACGCGATTAATTATTTGCCCTATATTCGTGCTGCTGAATGGGCTGTGCGTAGGCCAATGCATTATATTCGGTAAGATTTACTAGCTAAATACAGACACACATAGAGACGAACAGACAGAGGTATGGCCAGACAGACTGACGGACAGACGCCAGACGGACGGTCAAGCATAGGGCCTATTTATTGGCCAGAAGCCTTTTATACGCATGTGAACTTGTTAGACGGGTCTCAAAGTGAAACTTGCTATTGCGCATAATTATACGTTTGCAAAACGGATCTACAGGCTTAATTATTTTGAACTCAAGAGTACGCAAAATTAATGTTTCACCAGTGGGCAGTTTATTGGCATACCATTAAATGCTTTCGCCTTTATTTTATTGACTATACACGTGTCTGCCAGCCAGCCTGGATTAACCACTGGTCCAGTAGGTCCACGGACCCAGGTCTACTAAGAATTTCGCAAACAAGGGGTCTACCGCTAGAATGCTACCTTAAAAATAAATTGTATACATTCTACTGTCCTTAACTATTGTTTTAGTTTTCAAATGTCACATCGTTGACATGTATAATAAACTGAAATATGATTAAACACACAAATAATTATGATTAAGCAAACAAACAACGACAGTTTACTCTGCTGATGCTGTCGATTACTTCTTTCGCCCATCACCGTATGTTTCGGGTACACAACACTATAATTCACCAGCCGCATCAACCTTACCCTCGCCCAGCTGAAAGTTTCCCTTCATAAGTTTTCAATCGAAAGATGTGAATATAGACCTTGGTCACGAATGGATTCAATGGCGAGCATTTTTAGTCAATTGCCGTCAGTGCGAACCAACCCATAGCCTCTCCAAAATCGTTGCTAATAATGAAGGAATAAATTTTCAATCAGGATTTCCGAATGTTTACATTGCACTTCGTATAAATCCTATACTTCCTGTATTTAACTGCAGCTGTGAAAGATCGTTTAGTCACCTAAAGCGCTTCAAAAAGGCTTTAAGATCTACGATGGAACAAGATAGACTGACAAAATTTAATGTTATACTTCTATGAACATAGAGTAAAAAGTTTCCGGAGGGGGCAAAGGGATTTCGCGCATATTTTAAAAAATTTAGGCTACTTGTCGTCTTAGTGTTTAACAATGAATGGCTATGATTTTGTCCACATTTACATTTTTATCCTTACTAGTCAAGACAACCTTAATAATTTAAAATATATTAATCAATTCAATCAATCTATTTATTGATCCCGAATACATTGTAGATAAGATACATTATAGGCAGTTCGTAGACAACAAAATGTGATAGACAAAATTAAACGACAATAGAAGTTTTGCTTGGAGACAATTGGTGCCCTTGAAGGGATGGATAGAGCAATAAGTGCCAAGTAATTGATCTAAGGAAGTTGGGAGATTGAGGATTGTAGGCCTATATTGGTGGGACATTGACTGGGAGGATAGGTAGAGCAATAAGTGCCAAGTAATTGATCTAAAAAAGTTGGGAGATTGAGGATTGTAGGCCTATATTGGTGGGACATTGACTGGGAGGACCTTATGTCTGGACAGTAAGCTGGCTAGTTGTAAAAGTCTAGGATAGGATATCCCCAGATAAATTTGTAAGTCAAAGATACTGGATTAATTTTTATTCTTCATTCTGCAAAATTATATAACATTTTTTGCAACTTTAAATTACTGTGCTTAACCTATTCCGCTAGTTATCTTACTTTGCTTTAATAATTTAAACAATTTAAAGAATATTTTAAAATATATAAAAACACTGAAACTTTTAGAAATTTTGTTTTTGAAATCAACGTTCGGATATGGCTGAAAAAGGATCCCAGAATGCTAACAAAAGGCCACCCTAATCGCGGGAGCGAACGCCGAAGGTGACGCTATCGGTTGCTTTCGACACCCTCGTTAGTCCCCGTGCCAACAATTTAAAACTTTGGCCCCTACAAAAATTCCTGAAGATGCCCATGATTAAGTATGAAATTGCACAACCCGCTAGATTTTCAGGCTATTGTTCAAAATTTTTCTATTACGAAATCACGTCGTAAACAGTTGTAAATTCATAAATTAAATTTCATCAACACTTTTGGTTGAACATATATTTGGGGCCTACTATACAATTTTGGAACCAGGTATACAAAATGTTAATCAGGCCCTGTTCCTGGCAATCTGCCTGTATTAGTGAAAAACTGTCAGAATCAATCATTCTTTATTGTCATTTGGATTCATCAGTTTTACGTATTTATTCAAGAATTGAGTATGATATTATTTGGATATTTTACAGGCATGCTGGCTTTCAGCCACATATCATCTACCGACAGATGCGCTGACATCAAGTGAAAGTGCATCTAAATCCTCGAGAGGTTATGCTGCTTTCTACCGATGGCTTCCTCTTATACTCGCATTCCAAGCCTTCTTCTTCTATTTACCGAAGCTGTTCTGGAACCTCACATCGTCCATTTCTGGATCCATCAACGTTCTTCACATTGCATCATCACAGACACAGCATCACGATCCAAATGCTGCTGCACAAAACGTGCAGTACATGGCCAAATGCCTCGGAGCATATCTTGACGATTTCGACAAACAGTGGAAAGAAGGGTCGTCCATTGGAAAATTCTGGCTTCTGTTTAGAGGCAACTGCACCTTCATATTCTACATCGTGGTCAAATTGATGTACGTCTTCAATTGCCTTCTTCAGTTGATTCTTATAAACGGCTTTCTTGGAGGTGGCCGATTTGTCCTGGACCGATTGAGATCTGGAACCTTGGAAGATCCAGATCAGACGGAGTACCCGCTTCCACGCAGAATACTATGCGAAGTAGACATAAGGAACCAGTCAAGCGTTGATAAATATATTCTCAACTGCTCACTTCCGTTGAACTTCTGGTACGAGATCGTTTTTCTTTTTCTGTGGTCCTGGCTTCTCTTCGTCTTTTTAGCAACTATATGGAGTCTCATCTGCTTTGTAATTTCGATGGTGAATATCTTCTACCAAGACAGGTGAGCATCATCCTGATCATGAAGAAAAAGTAGGTAAGTAAGTGTGTTCCTTATTGAATGCAAGCAAACTCTCTGTGCTTTAGGTCTACATACAAAGTTAGATATAATTGCAGTGATAAAACAATAATTAGGAGAATAAGAAAAGTCAACTTGAAAAATGATGTCTAACTGCGCAGCAACTTAGTCAAAAAATCACGCCTGGTGACGGAATATAATCTAGGAAGAACACGGTTGTGTGAGTGTGGACATGACCTTGTCGTGTAGGGTGTGGCCAGGATTATATAAGATGTTTCTAACGAGTCGTAGTCAGCTTTTTTCAGAGTTTCTAACAGGTGGAGAAAGATTTGGGTAAGAAGCCAAGGTGCACGAACTTGCGGACCAATGTGTCTTTATTATTCATATGGCCATAAGATGATTCCGAAAATCTAAATGTAATCTTATCAAAGCCATAATTATGCTGTTGTTTGTACATGGGCGTCGAGAGCCAAGGCGGGCCCCGGGGCAGACACTTCTCAGAGTCTATCAGGGCCCCTTGTTTTTTCGATTTTATCTGTAAGCCCGAATCTGATGTAAGACTGTAAAAAGGCTATCAAACTACATTTAATGAATAATAATAATGGTAATATTAATAATAGTAAAAGTAAATGTAAAAATCAATTTCTGGTTTAAAAGATCCATCTCTGACTCTAATTAAAAAGAAATTTACAAAAACATGAAAATGTCATTATGTACGTGAATGACTGTGATAAATGATTTTAATTTTTACAGTTACAAGAGAAATTTACCGTATAGTAGATACTGTTATACTAAATAAATGCAGGCCTAAATGACTACTTAAGTGTACTTATTAAGTCTAGTAAAAAAATGTGCTTGAGGGTTTTCCGGCTTGCAAACAATTCGATCACGGCACCGAAGTCTAATTTTCTTGCTAGGCAGGCATGAAACTGCTTCCATACCCATTTTCAGGCTCTACGTCAACTTGACTTGTGACAGTTGTCGCATTATGATGTCCAATCTCAGGAGGTGAGGATATGTCACTTGCAATGTCTACATAGACTACATCAACAACTTGCTCTGTGCCCTGATCATCAACTCCAATAGCCTACTACTACTACTATTACTACTAGCGATGATATTGTCAGCTTGATTTGCTGCATTATTCGCCTTTGATAAAATTGAAAATCCAAGACTGAAGGATTCTATTCCTGACTTTCGCTAATCTTTCTTTCCTTTTTTGAGCTCCAGATTTCTGATGGTAATTCATCGTCTAATTTGTCAACTTAAAGGAATATAATATAATCTATTGGTAATTTGGTATCAATTATTTATTATGACAACTTATATCCAGTTGTAAGTTCAAGTAGGCCTATTATTTATTTGGATAATAACTCAAATTTCAATTAATAAATTTACATCCAGTTAAAGATTTTATGGCTGCCAGAAAACCAATAAGCCTAATTTATTCTAGGCTGACTGCTGATGAATCTCAAATATAATACTGATAGCAGTCTTTTTGAAATTAAAGTTATTCAACTATAATTATTCAACTATAATAATTATGACCACAACAGTTGTGACTTAAATAACTGAAATAGTAGGATAACCTTTATCAAGCAGTAGCGTGGCTAGTATTTTGTTACCATAGGGGTGCGTACTGCGAAGTACTGGACTGCTGGGCTATGCATATGATTCTGGTGGAGTAGGCTATGGAATTCAGTCAGAAATCGATATTTGTCTGCATTACAGAACTTTGCACTAACAGCTAGACCGAAATTATTCTGATGCGGAGTGATGCCCAACGTCTGTTACTGTGCTCGCGCCTTTATTCTTTGACTGAACAACTGAGACTATGTTAAATGACAGAGCTGCTAAATCGTTTTCGTTGACAACATTGCCAATAGAATTATCTGTAGTGCTAACTAACCTCTTCAGTCAAATTTTCACCGTCACATTCGTTACTGTCTTGCTTTTCTGGCAAAGAGATTCGATAGACCGGCTTCTCTATTATAAAGCTTCATCAACTAGCTATTAAACTGAAGAATTTAATTGAAATCGCTATTTTGTTTAAAAGTAAACGAATGGATTAGCGACTGTATTTTGAACATGAATAACTACTTTCGCAATAGATAGACTTGTGAGAGAGACAGACAGAAATACAGAGTGAGAGAGAGAAATAGAGACAGACAGACAGACAAACCGACAGAGACAGACAGAGACAGAGAGCCAGACAAGGCAGATATTATTTCCAGCATTCCTCAGCCCTGGAGATGAGTGATGGTAAAGCCGAGGTAAATGCATGGTATGCGGTTGTTGTACATCTAAGGGGAGAATCTCTTGCCCTATTTTTATTGTTGTTCATCCGAATGAAAGTATCTTCGTGTGCAACTGTGTTCGCTTCTACTGTGGGTCAAATACTATATATGACACATCGGGTGACCTATATGCAGACACCATACATACAGTATTACGTCTGTGGCCCTGTGTATCATGATTCATCAAGCATCCGTCATATAGAGACTGCATTGGGCCAAAACCCACAGGTTTTTATCAGTTTCAAAAGAGTTGTAGACATTTCCGGGCCCTTGCCATAGAACCGGGCCCCCCAAAACCACAGGTTTCTTCAGTTTGAGCAAAGTTTTAGACATTTCCGGGTCCTTGCCATAGAACCGGGCCCCCCAAAACCCACAGGTTTCTTCAGTTTGAGCAAAGTTTTAGACATTTCAGGGCCCCTGCCATAGAACCGGGCCCCGGGGCAGTAACCCCCCCTGACCCCCCCTCTCATCGGCCCTGTGTTTGTATCATCCGACGAGCGATCATGCCAACAATATAACAGTTCAATTCCTTCAGCTCGGCGAAGAAAGAGAATAACCACTGTGAAGAAACGAACAATTATTGTGAAAGTGAGATCGGCTATAGACTACAGAGTCGGGTTTAGAAAATGCAATCCAGAAAAGCCCGTTGTAGATAATACTTTTCACTCGTATTACGACCGTAGCAATGTAAACCAGAAATCAATGAGTGGCAATCGATTTATACCCCGCAGTCGATCGAGTCGAGTGTATACGATCGACTTGGCTCGGCCGACGATCGACTCGATCGACTTCGTCGACTCGCCGACCTTTCTACGACTCGATCGACTTGGCTCGGACGACGATCGACTCGATCGACTTCGTCGACTTGGACTATAGTCTCTTGGCCAAAATTGCAGACTTGGAACCTCTTGGAGGGTTCCGTCACAGTTCAGGATATGCTCCAGATTATAGTCATACATTATGCTCCAAATCGACTGTTTAAATTGCAAGTATTTTTCCTCGAATCCACATGACACTAATTGTATTTCATTTTATGACATTTCCAATCCGGAAGGCATGTAGGCATTTTCGTTTTTAAAAGATAGAGCGACTAGGGCAAAATAATATATTAATTGTGGGCGGCAGCTGCGGCTCCCATTTGAACTCACTATAGAGTGGACCAAAATGTTGCCACACATCCGAGTGAGAAGTCGACGCGGTCAATCTTGTTCTAACGTACAGACTTTCGAACGTTTTGAGATCATCGTTACTGACTATATAGGCCTACAGAGCTAAAATTTCCTGAAACTACGGCATTCTTAACACATCTTAATCGCTCCAATTTTCACCGTAAAACTTGGGGAAAGTATCTCTATAACTTCTACTAATAAGTAAGCGCCAAGAGGTTCATTATTTGCACTGAACTTCATAATTGGGTTCATACGGTAGTTGTTTGCTTACACAGAATTACGTCATTATATCATAAGGTCTGTCATTTTGTGAAAAACTAGTAAGTAAAATATTTCAGAGTCGAGTCAAGTCGAGGAAAGAACGATCGACTCGACTTGGCCGAGTTTACGATCGACTCGATCGGCGAGTCGATCGAGTCGACAATTTTTCGATCGACTCGACTTGGCAGAGTTTACGATCGACTCGATCGATCGACTCGATCGGCTGCGGGGTATAAATCGATTGATCATGCGCTCACCTTTCAACTGAATCTGTTAGCGTTAGTGTTGATTTTAACAAATCACTAAGTGTCCTCGTTACCTAACTTTAATTTCTGAATGATCCATTTCAACTCGGGTAAGATATAATAAATCAATAAATAAATAACCAAAACGAATGTAGTGTTCGAAAAGCGATTGCACTGTCTATAGTTATTACATCAGAGCAAACATTATTACCGAGAATTCATGTAACGCCTTTTCGTGATATCTATTCAGAGGCGCACAACCCGAGTCAATGTAAGAAAATGTTCGTATAAAGTGATCTTAAATTGTTTTTTAGTCGATATCTCAGCTTCTATGGATTGAATTTCGCTTCCGTTTACTTGTTGTATCTTATAATTTGCAGATACTGTCGTCTCAGGGTGTTGGCTTTGTCAAAAGCCAAGGAGACCCAGAGCATTCCAGTGTCTGAGTTTGTTCGCAACTTCCTCACCAGAGACGCCTGGTTCATAGTGCAAAAGGTCGGTGTAATCTCCGGAGATCAGACAGCAACTGAACTGGTATGCGGACTCTGGGAAAACTACATCGCGAACAAAGAGCAACAGAATGCGCCAATCTGTAATGAAACAGCTGTAGAGACAAGTTCAGATAAAATTAATTTGGGTGAAAATGTCAGTTCTTTTTAATCATCTATAGATGCCACGATATAGCTTATAATAAGCCTTACATGTATGTAATGATTATTATATGACGGTAAGCTTATTAGAATGATGCAACATTTAAATAGACTATGATGATAGCTAAAATTAAAATATGCTAAGCGTGTCTATTTGTATAACTTGTGCTTTTGATGTAACCCGAGCTGCAATCATTGGAGTATTTAGAGCAGCATCGAAACTATTAATTTGATGGAAACATTTGCTAAACTGACGGACGCGCGAGAACCCAACAATAAGGCTCAAAGATAGTTTCTCGAAATACTGGTCCTGCTGGTGACCGTTTACATTGCTTAATCAAGTATATTTATTCGCTTTGTCTTTTAGTATATTCTTTATTCCTGACTTTCGCTATTGTCTCTACAGCTGTTTAACATTACAGTAATAAAAGAAAACTTACACTAAGATAAACAAGATGGTACTTAATTAGTCTGCAATGCCCATGTTTATAATCTCAGTTATATCTACATTGGAGCGTATATCAGATACATGTGAGTAGAGGTGCTAATAGGAACCTCTGTACGTTCTAATCTGTGTATTTCCCCAATCAAAGCGTCTTCAAATAACGCAACTGTTAAATTTCGCCTTCGCAATTACTCATTTAAAAATGCAAATATAAATCTTCAAAAGTTCTACTGCCACACAAAATCCGCGTCATTTAGACCAGTTTGAACACCAGCGCTATCAGTGCATGTCGTAACAAACCGTATGACGAGAATGGACAAAGTCCAGGCCTCCGAGGTTCCAAGAGCTCCAAATCTTTTGACTAAAACAATTTCATGTACTTTTTCCCGTTGTCGAAAGGCAGCGATTAGTTTCTGCATCGTTTGGCTTTCTTTATTCAAAAATCTCTGCTGCACTTAGAATTAGCAGAAACAAAAGTGCAGCAAACATATTCGTCGGACATCGACCTCGATTTTGTGTCAGAGGTGCAATCCTTCAGACGTGAGTTCAGTAAAGAAGTGAAACAACAAAACCTGCGTTGGAAATATTCAAACTCATATTGAGCTCTCACATCACGACATCTATACACAGGCACTACTACCTGTGTGCTGGTTGCACTCCCCCAGTCACCGTAGCCATTTCGCAGCGCTCTTCAAATTGAAAATCATAATCTAAGATCCACAACGTAGACGACTTAGATGTACCATCAGAAAAACTTCTAATCTAATCCAAACCTATATCTAATCTAACTTAATCTATTGACTTCTATAGCGCAGTAGTCATAATGCATTTTGCTTCCATTTGGTTCGAGGTTTCTGATCCTCGTGGGCCCCGTAATAAATCCAGCTATAACGAGTACACTGACCGTACACCGTCGGTGGGAAGATGAGACGGCGATGGAGAGGACTGGTCACCCACCTTCATATGCCGAGTCTAAGAAAATGAATTTGCTAACACTTCATACCCATGGCTGTCTCAGTGTAATGTGTTTTTAGTTTACTTTAACGACCCTTGAGAAACCTCTACCATCTCAGAATGCTTGGTTGATATCACACGTAGGCGGTAACTAGATGCATGTGTTGGTATGACTAACTGAAAAGCGTCCATGGCGGATCGACGGGAAACGCGAGGGTTGACTAGAGGTCAACAAGAGTACCATTTGTCATCATCAGAACTATCAAAATTACTCTTAGTCTCCCCTAATTGTTGGGCTAACTAAACTATCAAAATTACCGTTAGTCTCCCCTTATTGTTGGGCTAACTAAGCTATTCATGTCGTGTAAAACCCAATTCAGTCGCACACATTACTTCGTCATAGTTCTACTATGCCCCTTTGGTTTATAGCTTGGGTTCTTCCACTCTCACCGGCTGTTCGCAGAACTGGCATTTGGCTCTAATTACTGCATCCGTCTTAACCCCATTGTTTTCCCTGCTGTTCGTCCCCCTTTGCCTTTGCTTCTGTCTCTGTCTCGCCGCCTTTCTTTTACACACGAAACTGCACATCCGTATTGGTGCTATAGCCTGCTTTGCAGTATCCGTATTGGTGCTATAGACTGCTTTGCAGCATACGCTATATTGCGCGTTTTTTGATGAAGTTAGAATATAGCTCAAACTTAAGTTCGTAATTATATACCGCAACATCGAGTTTGATTTCTCTACAATCGTGTTTACAGTTGGCGGTTATGATGAGCAGAGTTTTCGCGTTGTTTTTCAGCGGCCGACGTAGCTTAGATGGCTTTGCAGATCGGTTGAACTGTAGGTATACAGTCTTCATCCTTTCTGTCATTGCTATTCTGGCGATGGTGAAGATTTTGATGAGTGAACCCATAGTGTGCTTAACCCCACAAGAATTCTCCGACAAACAATCGGCGTATGCAGAACAGGTAAGTGTATTGTCGGCTCAAACCAAGGTGGTTGCTCTCTTTATTGTAGGCCCATAGATAAAAAATGATTAAAGTTGTCAGTTTCGTATCACGTGAATTGGAGATATAACCGTGTTCGAGTGAGGTCTGAAAAAAAGAATTATACGGTGCTATGTCCATAGCCAATAGCAGTGAGAGATCTTAACACGTGACTGGACTTACAACCTACAGCACTCACTTTGTCTGCAATCAATACTGCTATACAGCTCTATGTCCAAAAAATAGTCACCCCTGCCATAATTATAGCTAAATTACTCATAATCGGTTTACATTATGATCGAAATACACATATAATCATACTAAGGGAAAACTTTGTTTTCCAAAAAGTTTAATTTAATTGCCATCAATAAAAGAGAGCAAAAATATTTTGTCAGCAAATCTTAAAAATCGGTTTTCTCCGTTTCGCAAAAGTGGACATAGAACTATATAGTTCTAGGGGTACGCAATGGTAAAAACGTTAAAACTAGGCCTAGTATAGCAGAATACGATGAAACAACGTTGGTTCCATGACCATATAGACCTAGTCGTACCCCTAGAATTATAAGGCTCTATGTCCACTTTTTAAAAAAAATCAACCTAACGCTATATCCGTTACCGGGATGACAGGGGTTATGTCCTGAATAGTCTTGTTTAACTGGAGACGCTTTCTTAAGCTCTATCTTCAGTGCTATATTGCTCTATGTCCACAAATTTGGACCTGATTTGGACAGTGTCTCAAATCTATAGAGGAACAAGTTCAGTCATCCAATAGAATCATTAATTTTGTATCACGTGAATTGGAGATATAACCGTGATCGAGTGAGGTTTGAAAAAAGAATTATACGGTGTTATGTCCATAGCCAATACCAGTGAGAGATCTTAACACGTGACTGGACTTGTAACCTACAGCACTCACTTTGTCTGCAATCAATAATGTTATACAGCTCAATGTCCAAAAATAGTCACCCCTGCCATAATTATAGCCAAATTACTCATAATCGGTTTACATTATGATCGAAATACACATATAATCATACTAAGGGAAAGGGAAAACATTGTTTTCCAAAAAGTTTAATTTAATTGCCATCAATGAAACAGAGCATATAATTCGTCAGCAAATCTTAAAAATCGTTTTTCTTCGTTTAGCAAAAAGTGGACATAGAGCTTTGTAGTTCTAGGGGTACGTAGGCCTAGTGTTATTTTCCGTTACAAGGCACAGAAAGTTGCACTCGTAGTCGACTTTGTGCTATATTATAGGCTTATGTGTTAATTATTAATGAAGGACTATCTAGCACGTATTATGGCCCCTTAAGTGCCTCTAGAAAGGTAGGGCCTATGTAAGTAGGCCTACGTATGTGTGCATGTGATTGTCTGTATATGTATGTGTATGTATGTATGTGTATGTATGTATTCTTAATGGTTGTTAGTGCTGCCGCGGCGTAAACTCTAAATATTAAGAGACCTGTGCTTTGTCAAACAGCAATAACAATTTTTATTATTATTATTATTCGGAAGCAATTACAATAATTTGTTTGCCAAACCATACACGGATGAACATTATGCCAACTGCGGACTGGGGTCAAACGAGGCATCAGCGGATGGCAGGGCGCACAAGCATTAAAGCCTGACTGGGCAGGTGACATAGATAAATGGTTTACAAAACGTTGACTTGTCCAAGGACGGAGCCGTAATAGTTTCGATGGGTACGGCAGGTGCTTCCAATTAAGCTCCAGTATACCGGCTTGGACGGAGATACAGTAATAATATTAGGCTCTACGGTCTCCCCGTCCAAGCCGGTACTGGAGCAGACGGAAGGGCATCTCGCTAAAAATTGAATATAGGATTTGAGGCAAAGACTGGCTCATTTGATCCACCCTTGTATACTGACTATCTAAACTCGAAGGGAGGGACGAAGACATGACCGGAGTGTTTTCACTGGATCCACCTATCGTTGATACAGATGGTGGGACTTTCATATACAAGTCTTTGTGTCTTGACACTTGATCTCTGTGAATAGGTAAAATCCAAATGCAATATGATGCTGAGTGATCCTTTGTTTACTGAGAATTATGCTTAGCAGTCCGTCCCGTAGTATTCAGAAGACAAATATTATTTATTTTGGGGTCGCTGTATTCAAGAGCGGAGGTCAAATCGACCACAGAAGGTCATTTGCATCGCACCATTACAGATCTCTTCCGCTCCAACAATTATCCCACCTTCTGTCACCTCATCGCTACCGGTAAAAATAAATGATTATTGTTAAAAAGGGTGACCCTAATTAAGCGGGGCTTGTGCCCCTTTTGGGTCTCCCCTGTTCCCTAGCCAATGCACCGATATGTTATAGTCAAGTTATAATTGTTGTTAATTGTTATATGCATTGTGCTTCTGGAAATAAAAGTTGTCAGTCAGTCAATCGCTAAAATTTGGTAACTCCGGCCAGAATAACAGCAATATCAGATCCATCCTGTATACGAACTCAATAAACCTCACCTCTTGCCATCTGTCCACAGGTCTGTCACTCAAAACTGAAAACACTGCTTTTTCACATATCCTAACCTATCCTCCTCTTTCACTTAGCCTACCTCCCGTGCCGCTTCAATACTGAACACCATCCACCATGGCCTGCCTGACCCGTTGGATCGTGACATGGAATTGAGTTTCATCCCAGTGTCTGCTGACTTTGTTTTGATTAAGTTCCTGTGAAAATGCTGGTTTTCCGCGACTTAGCTTTTGTTGGCCTGAAGAAATCTCCCGATGGCGATTACGATCTTTCTGACAAATAATCCTGACATAAATATGATTAAATAACCATACCGTAAATATGATTAAATAATCCTCATTTAAATATGATTAAATAATCCTCATTTAAATATATGATGAAATGGTCCTCACTTAAAAATGATGAAGTAGATCTAATCTTCACTTAAATATGACGAAATAATATTCTTACAATTTTGACACAGCATTTTGTTACTGTCACCCCATACAATGGGACACGTGTTTTAGTGTAGCTATATTAATGCATACACACGCATAATATATAAATAGCGCCCCTTCAAGGAAACTACTCAGAGGCGCTTAAATGTATATATGTATGCCTATACAGTATACACACATGTGTATACAATATATAGACCCCTATATAGTGTGTGGGGGGGTGTGGTTGGGTGTGCGAAATAGGAAACATTGTTCCAAATTTCAGGTTTGCTGATGTTCGATGGTTATTATAGTAAAGACATGAAAATGAATATTTGGACATTTACGTCATTCAGACTAAGGCAATAACTTTAATTCAACTAAATTTTGAGCAGCTGATAATTCGTGTCAGGTATACCTTTTTTCACACGTGTCATTCACGTTTCCATCTTATATAGGATGGTTGAATGGTTCAAAGTAATGTATACCGCTGCCCTTGAAAATGATTGTTGGCAGTAGACGACACTTTTGCTATTTAGCACATAGCTATATCCTTGTTCAGTTGTACCAAATACATCATTACGTATTTGAAGAACAGACAAGTTTCTTCATTGGAAAGAACTATATTCCTTCTTCATATCCATGGACAAGACGCTATTGAAGTTCAGAAAAATTGTTGCTTCGAGCAATCCCATTTCTTTTTTATAGTTGTTTTCTAAAAATAACAGCACGAAACCAGATTGCACCTCATGAATAGCAATACAGACTTGCTATGAGGAAAATTATTATTATTATTATTATTATTAAGGAGTATTTATATAGCGCCCCTTCAAGGTAATCTACTCAGAAGCGCTCCCAGTCCAACCACGGCTAAACCATACAGTCTTGAGGTTTACAAAGAAGGTAGTGGTGTGACCCCTATAGGCACTAGGCGGAGTGCAACAGGATATATTAATATATAGAATATTAAATATTAATGATATAGAGCTGTTGTTGATTTGACCTGGAATGACTCCCTGGCTTAATTTCGGAAGTTTCAGGTATTTTTACCTTGTGCATCAGGCACTAACTAATCCAGGACCGTGATTTTTATTACTGGCAGAGATGCAATCAATTGTACAAATTATTTGATTATTTAATAAAGCCCTCTTTATATGCAAGCCTCTTACGGCCTTCAAGGATAGATCCATCGGATCTTTCCCAACGATAAATGACAGTGTTTATTAATATCTGTATGCAGATCTGCTGGTCGTCCAGTACTTCTATAAAGCCAACGCCTGAAATTCGTTCTACAGGTGAAAGACGAACAAATTACTACCAGTGGATTCCTCTAATCCTCGCGCTACAAGCCTTTCTCTTCTGTTTGCCGAAGCTGTTATGGAATCTCACATCTTTCATTTCTGGATCGGTCAACGCCCGAAGCCTTGTTGTGTCCGAGATTCTGAGTCAGCAGAGCAGTTCAAATCCAGATGGCGCTGCTCAAAACATGCAGAACTTGACGAAATGCCTCGGCAGGCATCTTGTCGAGGTCAGCATCAGATGGAAACTCGCGTCATCCGCTGAAAGATTCTGGCTTCTGCTTAGCAGTAACTGTACTTCAGTCTTCTACATCGTGGTCAAGCTGTTGTACTTTGCTAACGTCCTGGGTCAGTTGTGTCTTTTGAACACACTTTTGGGAAGTGAAGATCAGACTGGGCCCTACGGATTTGCAGCCTTGAGAGATTTGCTTTCTGGAGGACCTTGGAAGACGTCACCTGCGCTTCCGATAAATATATTTTGCTATTACCCCGTTATGAAACTCGGGAATATTCATCACTACATAGTCCAGTGTTCACTTCCGATGAACCTGTGGTACGAGATCATCTTTCTCTTCCTCTGGTTCTGGTTCGTCTTTGTCGCCATAGCAACGATTGCAAGCATCATCGACTTTGTCCTGTTGCAGTTCAATACTTTCCATCAGGAGAGGTAACCAATCATGTATCAAATCGAACAGTGACTGCATTAATTAGATATTTTCACAAAATCTGCTTATGCTTGATATTTTGGCTGTACTTCCCAATCCATGGATGTTCAATAATTTTCATCAGATATTTATCGCTTGAATTTGGCATGGCGCGGGGCTATAAAATGCAAAGCACATTTTTATTGTTCTACTAATTTTGCTATAATTACTCGATAACCCGATTAAATGTTCAGGGACGGCGACAGAAATTCCGGGCCCCTAGGCAAAGCAGTCACGGGCCTCTAAAGTCTAAACTATCTTTAGACGTAGGCCCTAATTAGAAATATAAAAAAACAACTTTAAATAATACAAGCGCGGGTAGGCTACGATCGTACGTTATTACATTTATGTATAGGCTACAACTATGATTTTATTCAGTTGTTAATTTCAAAAATTCATTTTCAAATTTATGCTACTCAAAAAGCAACTTTCCTGGGACTTAGTTGCAATAGCCTCATAGTTCAATGACTTTGCCAGATTATAGCCTATTCGATTGCAAGACTCAGAGTTGCAAGAACATTCAGTCTATCTTGCTTTATAACAGATCGTTGAACACTTAATTTTCTTGAGCTTATCATATTTTTCATTTGGGGCAGCGGGCCCAGCCCAGATCCGGGCCCTAAAAGTCGCTGAGCCCCTAGGTATTTGCCCTCTGGCCCCCCTCTCAGCGGGCCTGGATATGTTCTTTATTTCATTTTTGCTAAATTGCGCCAGATATTTGTATAATTCTAAGGATGCATGTTTTCTCTTATTCGATCAGCTGGAAATTACCTCATGTTTGCGAAATCTATTACCGAACCACTGAAAACTTAACTCTTCCATCTTCTATCCCGTAAAATTCCTGGTTTACGGAACTTTAATGTACGCCGATTAGTTAGGCCTACTACGATGAAAGCGCTATCAGATTCCTGTGTTCTTGTCTTGAGATGTTTTCGTTAAGCTCTTACACACTAGGTCCGTGTGGCTCTGTATTGAGACGATGTTAAGTTGCTTTGACATACATGTACATGTAAATATTATATGAAGCTGGTTTATTAATTACAAAATGTAATAAAAATGATGTAACAAGTTACATAAGGTATCATATAATAAATCTAAGTACCTCCTTTTACTGCATGAATCGTTAACTTTACAGATACTGTCGTCTCAGGCTGTTGGCTCTGGCAAAAGTCAACGAAGCCCAGAGCAGTCAAGTGTCTCAGTTTGTCCACAACTTCCTAACCAGAGACGCCTGGTTCGTCGTGCAGAACATTGACCGGATCTCCGGGGATCAGAAGGCGACTGAACTGGTATGCGGACTCTGGGAAAACTACATCGCCTCCAAACAGGAAAAGGAGTTCACCGATATCCCTTCTTAATGGCAGAGTAGTCAGTAACCGATAGACAAGACAAGAATTCTTATTAGACTAATAGTATTTGTAATCATGAACAGCGTTTAGCTCTTCGCGTCTGGCGAATTTTTTAAAGTATATTGCTTTTTCATGTTATCAAAGTTGTTACTTTTGCTTAGTTTGCTTTTCTCGATCGAATTATCTTAATAATATAACTGCAACTGTTACGCCACCAGTATATCTTCGCAAGTTTGTTTACAAATCGATAAACTGCACCCAGCCACACTAGCTTATAAGTCCTGAAACTTTTCCCAACCTACGGCCCTCTATATTAATTCCTGAGTATAATAAAAAAAATATGGCCTATAATCTTTTCTGAGTGAGACACAAACTGATGGGAAAAATATGCAAGCAAACTAAGAGAGATTATAGGAAACAGTTAATGGCACTCGATTTATGCCTGTCTATAATTAAACACAGGACTTTTCAGATAAGTTAAAACTTCCAGGTTTGGTAATTTATTGTGTTACTTTCTGCGTTCAATTTTCGTCTTTGTATTTAAATCCATGATTTTCGATTTGTTAACCGGAGTGAACTTTGCAAATGTATCGTGTCCTCGCTTAAATTTTGTAATGACTATGATAATCAAAATAAATTGCTTCAACCTCTTAAACTGGTAACGCGTTGTTGCTACTATAACCGGTTATTAATTTTTTCCTCATCTTCCAGCAGAATCAATACATTTTTTGACTATGTACAATAAACTTCGAAATTTCGAAATTCCGGTAATATCATATAAGAGTAAATGGCCCGGTCACAACCATTGCAAAACACACATAAACATATCTCTGCTTTGTCGAACCTGCTTATATCGAAGACTCGCTTATTTCGAATGTGCAGTTCTGTCCTTATGGAACAGTGCAGATACATGCATATTGAAGGTACAGGACCGCTCTGCAGCTCAATACTATTGGCCTAGCTGTAGCTGACAGATGAATATTAACCAGATGCTGTGTTTTCCCACTGGCCCCAGCTAAGATACAAGACTGATTGACATAATATATGTCTGGTAACTGGGAGAGGGTTAGTTTATGTTTACATTTGTTTCACTTTCGTACTGTAACCTCGTTATACTGAGTGCATTCCAATTGCCCGATGTGGCAGATTTAGACAGAGGCACGAGTGCGGCTCACCCGCACCTTCTTGGTTATATTATTGAACCATTAATGCAATCCCCGTTCATGGTGAGCCGTAGAACATGGCCCCTCTCTGGCATTTATTTCCCTTTGCTCCCACGCAAGCAACTCTGAATCTGTCACCGCTATTTCTCACTGCAGGGGTGTTTTCTTGTCTCCTGTTACGAGGGGCTGACCTGGCTAAACCTGCGCGTATGTTTGCTGATGCGTTAATAGTTATCAGACGGTGTATATAATGTCAGGATCAGATGAGTCGGGGTATGAATTCATGAATAGGTAAGACTTCAGCTTTCAGCGGAATGCCAGAGGAGTGATAGATAGAGGAGCCTGAGTCAAAGAATGGTGGGTGATTGGCATTGAGGTTGAAGGAACCGAAATTTTCAGGAACTCAGGACGACGTGTGCAGTGCACTTGGCAAATAGCCAAGCACAAAGAAGATCATTTATTCGTACCCATCGCCGCCAAATGACTGGCGTTAGGAATTGTAGTCAAGTAGCCTAATGCATTATAACGAGGTTGCCACATAATGAGGTCATGTCATGACTCATGATGCTCAATATAAGTAGAGCTTAATATCCGTTAGGTACCATCCATAGAGAACGTTCGCAGTGAGGGGAAGGTAGGTCCTCCAAATGCGGGCGAATGCGGATAAGGGGGGGGCTTACCACCAGTGCGGACGTCTGCACCTAAATTTGATACATAGTTATTTCAGTGTGCAACCTGTGGGCCGTAAACCTGTGCCGTACAAAGCTCGTTGAACGATTTAGCTACAATTATTCTTCATTTAATACACCACAGAGTAACTAATCAGACTACACACTGCCTTGTGGATAGATAGATTGGAATCTAAGTGCAGGTTAATCCGCGTCAACAGCCGGCTAGTAGTTTAATAATGCCGTTATTTCCGTTGTAGGTTTTTAAATTATGTTAGTTCAGTGGTTTTGGCGTGCGGACGTCCGAAAAGGGGGTGGGACTATTATGAATGCGGACATAATTATGCGGACAAGGGAGAGGGGAGGTTCAAAGTAGGTCATTTTCTGCGGACGCCCTTTATGGGCGACCATTTACATATCCAAATTCGTGTCATAACGAAGAGCATTCTACCAAGGTCCGGTATACCTTATTCTCAGTAGGCCTATAATTGGGGTCATATGATAGCATGCCATACTCCGACGCGACATACCGCATCCCCAGGTATAGTAGCAGATAGCTTAGGCAATGTTGATAGTAGAAGCGTAGATCTTGTCATATTATAACGTTGTCCTCATTTACAATATTGAGCAACCGTGCCCAGTATAATTAAGAGAACGAAGTTGTGCTCTCGGAGTGATAATAATTGTTTACATATGTTGGACCCTGCATGGAGCAGGCTTCATCCACTCAACATCTCCAACCAATTATCTAACAAGTCCCGCGTGCTAGGCGTCGTATCTAGGTTGACTTGGTCGCAGGCAATAATTAGTAGGTCACAGAGAACATCTGTACAACCCCATAGACAAGGCAGCAGCGGACTGAAACGTTCCTGCTGACAAATTTAGAGATTTCTAATTCATATTTTTCAGAGTTTAGCTTTACTTGCATTCGATAGAGATCTTATTTATCAGACGTCATGAGTCGAGTTTTCGCGTTGCTCTTCAGCGGCCGTAGTGGCTTAGATAGCTTTGCCGATCGGTTGAGCTGTAGAATAACTGTGTGTATTCTGCTGGTGATTGCTGTTCTGGCCATGGTGAGGGTTTTCATAAGCGAACCCATAAGGTGCTTCGCTCCCTCACAATTCACAACCAGTCAAGTTGCTTTTGCAGAACAGGTAAGTCGCTCATTATTTAAAATTTCAAGTTGAGTAAATTTATTACATTGAAAGTGTTGGCTGAACGTTTGCAATTGCTTGGTTAATTCACCTCTAGTTAAATCGCAAATTCATTAATTGGTTAATGTTCGTAAAAGTAAAGAAATTCTGTAACGGGCTTTGTTTAAGTAAAGCCGTTTCATAATTTGGAAGCTCTCTATCGTAGTGGCATGGTCCAATACAGCACAATCTCATAACTCCGTTGCATTTCCAACAGACAAAATTTGCCCCAGTAAAACGAGTGGAACGAAAATTTTCAGTTTCCGCAGACATATCCGTTTCCGTTTTGTACGCTCTTTTAAATTAGTCTATGCATATTATATTGACCCGTTATCGGTAAAACCGTAGTTTGCTTTGCTAAGTTATTTTATATTGCCAATTTAAAATGGAAGCTGGATTGATAAAACTAATTCTTGGCCTAAATGGAAGTTTAATTGATGAAACCAATTCTTTGTTTAAATAAAGGCTGGATTGATGGAAATAATTATTTCCGTAAATAGAAGCTGAATTGATGAAACTAAGTTTTTGATGCAAAACAAGCTGGATTGGTGAAAATAATTGCTTATTAGGTCACAGTGCATCGATTTGTCTTTGGCTACGATATAATTATCTCCTATTGCATTGCAATGTAGACGTATTAATCAAATTTCACTCTGCTACAGGCTTACCATTTAACGTCTAGGTCTATCTAGCGTATACGCATCAACCTAGCCCATGCAGCGTCACGAAAATCAGGTTCATGTAAAACGTGTTGAACCGTCCTGCAAACGTAAATGCGCAACAGCAATTATTATTAATAACTAATCTAACAACTTGCCATGTCCAGTAAGTGCACTGGCTGAGACTCTGGTTGTCGGTTCTAGTGTTTTTCTGTTGTTTCCGTCTGCCTTTTTGTCTGGATATCTGTCCTTCCGTCTCTCTATACATCTAGGCCTGGCTATGTATCTGGCTTTGGGCACTGTATAATTACCCGCCTAAGAAGTTAACATGTCCGTGAAGTCCACGGGTTGACCCTCTTTTTGTTTCTCTGTCCTAGTGTTATGAACACTTGTTATAGCGCCCCTTCTAGATTTATACTCACAGGCGCTGCCGACTACAGCGCGGACACTGAATCGGAGTTTCACGCCGAAGCGCATGAGCAATTGCGAGTGAAGGACTTGCTCAGGGTCCCTACGCGGCTTGAGGTGGATTCGAACCCGCAACCCTCAGACTGCAAGGCACCGAACATACCCCTACGCTACCGCGCCCCACGAGCATGGGCGGAGTTTGGTTTTAGTTCATGGGGGGCTAAAGCATACCTTCACTTTGCTCTCTCTCCCCCCGCCCGCAAAGCGGCCCCCTTTAAAACGGAGGGGTTTGGGGGCGATTTAAGCCCCCAGGCGGGTCTGGGGCGAAGCCCCAGCCGCCAAATGCATTTTTAGCATACTTTGTACTGATTTCGGACTTCTGGTGTGATGGATTTTACAGCTTAAAAAATACATAATGGCCTTACATCGAAGACTGCGACTAGTCGACTACGCTAATGCGTTAATTTGATTAATTGGTGTACTAAGTGTGAATGTGTTTAAACAGCTGCATATTATGGTCGACTTGAGTTTTATCGAAAACCAGTAGAAACTCTTTTTACTCAAACTCAACAGTTGACTATTGCAATTAGGCCTATATTGGTAACTATAAGTTTATGAGAACTGTCCTCATAGAACTCGAACTTTAGTTGTTACACAGTTATACACAGTATTACACTCTATTGTACTCAGTCAAGCTAACAAACTAACGCTATGACCATACATCGAAGACTGCAACTATAGTCGACTACGGCTACGCTAATGCATCATGCAGTAGGGGCCTAAGCGTCGAGTTCCAGGTCTTCGGGAACCAAAACAGCCGTCGGATCACATTCAATGTTCAGAAGAGCCAGCGAAGAAAAGCGTTTCTGTCCCTTGGTTGATCGCAACCAGTTTCTTATGTTGAGGATGTCTGGCATTGTCGGCGCATTTGTCAACGAGCGCCTTGATTCCATCCTTATCACTGTGCAATGCGGCATCAACGGATTTGACCATGATCAAACTGTCCTTATCGAAACGGAACTCCAACTGGCCAATTGATGTATCACAAACAGCCAGATACAGCTGATTATACCAGATTGAATGCATTGGTTCCTTGCGTCCGTTGTGGCACGTGCTGAATCATCAATGCATTCACGTTGTCCAAGTGTAGTTGCAACGAAGAAGTCTCGAAGTGATGGCGCAGTTTTAACTGTCTTCTGACTTCTTGCGGCTGCTATTGGGCCAGAGTCACACGTGCGGGCAGGAACTGGTAGAAAGGGGTTGGCAATGCCAGGAGATTTATCACTATACCTTAATGAAGCACAGTCAAGTCTGTGGGCTCATGGGGGGGCTTAGCCCCCCCTAGCCCCTGGTAAACTCCGCCCATGCCCACGAGTGAGTCTTGCTATTGCAAATCTACGTTTGCAAAACGGATCCACAGGCTTCATTATTTTAGACTCAAGAGTAAGCAAATGTTTTTACTAGTAGGCAGTTGATTGACTGTCACATAATGCTTGCGCCTTCATTTTTATTGATTTTACACGTGTCTGCTAGCCTGCCTGTCTGCCTTCTGCCTGCTTCGCTATCTGCCTGACTTACTGACTTAGTGACTGACTAACTAACTGACCGAATCAATGATTCTCTATGGTCAATTGGATCATAAATCATTCTTTTTGGTCACTTGGGCTTATTAGTTTCACTTATTTATCTAAGAATTGAATATGAAATTGTTTTGATATGTTACAGGCATGCTGGCTTTCAGCCACATATTACATATCGCAAACAGCGGTTATTCCAGATGAAATAGATTCAAGCCTTGGTCCACACGCTGCCTTCTACCGATGGATTCCTCTTATCCTCGCGTTCCAGGCCTTCCTCTGCTATTTACCGAAGCTGTTCTGGAACCTCACATCGTCCATTTCTGGATCCATCAACGTTCTTCACATTGCATCATCACAGACACAGCATCACGATCCAAATGCTGCTGCACAAAACGTGCAGTACATGGCCAAATGCCTCGGCAGACATCTTGTCGAGTTCGACACACAATGGAAATTCGCGTCATCGGGTGAAAGATTCTGGCTTCTGCTTAGAGGCAACTGCACCTTTATATTCTACATCGTGGTCAAATTGTTGTACGTCTTCAATTGTCTTCTTCAAATGATTCTTATAAACGGTTTTCTTGGAGGTGGCCTAAATGTCCTTCACCGATTGAGTTCTGGAACCTTGGAAAATCCAGAGCAGACGGAGTACCCGCTTCCACGCACAATACTATGCCAAATAGAAATAAGGCACCAGTCGCGCATTCATAAAAACGTTCTCAACTGCTCACTTCCGTTGAACTTCTGGTACGAGATCGTTTTTCTTTTTCTGTGGTCCTGGCTTCTCTTCGTCTTTTTAGCAACTGTGTGGAGTCTCATCTGCTTTGTCATTTCGATGGTGAATATCTTCTACCAAGACAGGTGAGCATAGTCGTGATCAGCAGTCATCCAGAAGAAAGTCAGTAAGTAAGTGGTGTTCTTAATTAAAAGCAAGCAAAACGCTTGGTGCTTCACATGCAAAGTGAGATATGATTGCGGTGATGAAACTATTATTAGGAGAACAAAACGTGAACCAGAAACAGAAGTCTAACTGTACAGCATCATTGTCAACAATCCGCGCCTGGTGAGGGAATCAGAGCTACGAAGCACACGGTTGTGTGAGCGTTTAAATGCTCCAGCTGAGCGACGAAAGAGAATAACCACTCTGAACGAAACGAATAATTCTGAAAGAGAGATCGGCTAGACTACACAGATTTGTCAGATTTAGAAAATGCAATCCAGAAAACTCCGTTGTAGATAATACTTTTCACTCGTATTACGACCGTAGCAATGAAAACCAGAAATGAATGAGTGGCAATCGACTGATTAAATTTTATGCGCTCACCTTACAACTGGTTTCGGCTGATGCTTTGTCGTTAGTGCAGATATTAACATAATTATGAATAACTAAGTCAACGAATCTTCTACTCCTTACCTAACTTTGTAATTTCTAAATGATACATTTAAACCCGGATAAGATACATAAATAATCAATTACTAAAACGAATGTAGTGTTCTATAAGCGATTGCACTCTGGAATGCCTATAATAGTTGCTACATCGGAGCAAACATTAATACAGATAATTTATGTAACGCCATTTCAAGAGATCTATTCAGAGGCGCCCAGCCTGAATGAATGTAAGAAAATGTTCGTATAAAGTGATCTTCAATAATTTTGTAGTCGATATCTCGGCTTCTATGGATTGAATATCGCTTCCGTTTACTTAATTGTTGCATCATATACTTTTCAGATACTGTCGTCTAAGGCTGGTGGCTATGTCGAAAGCCAAGGAGACCCAGAGCATTCAAGTCTCTCAGTTTGTTCGCGACTTCCTCACCAGAGACGCCTGGTTCATAGTGCAAAAGGTCGGTGTAATCTCCGGAGATCAGACGGCAACTGAACTGGTTTGCGGACTCTGGGAAAACTACATCGCGAACAAAGAGCAACCAGAATGCGCCAATTTGCCATCTAGTTCAGATAAATATAGTTAAAATAACAGTTCTGTATAATCATCTATAGACGCCACGATATAGGTTATAGCTTATAATTATAAGCCTTACGTTTATGAGTTTCTTTTGTCTCATTAGAATGATGCAACATTTAAATAGACTATGACGATGGCTAACATTTAAATATGCTAAGCGTGTCTATTTTCTTTAACTTGTGCTTTTGACGTAACCCAAACTGCGATCATTGGAGTATTTAGTGCAGCATCGTAACTATGAATTTGCTGGTAACATTTGCTATACTGACGGACGCTAGAGTACCCTGCAATAAGGGCCAAAGGTAGAGATTCCCAAAAATTAATAACGACCCTTATCCAGGTGCCCGTTTACGTTACTTAATCACGTATATTCGCTTTGTCTTTTAGTATATTCTTTATTTGCTGACTTTCGCTATTTTCTCTACAGCTGTTTAGCATTATTGTAATAACAAAAATTAGACTAAAATAAACAAGGTGGTTCTTAATTTTTCTACAATGACCACGTTTATAATTTCAGTAGGCCTACTAACTACACTGGAGCATAAAAAATTATATCACAAACATGTGTGCTAGGCCTATAATGATGTGCAAAGGCACTAATAGGCGCCTTTGTAGGTAGGCTACCAATCTATGTATTTCGCCATTCAAAGCGTCTCCAAATAGCGCAACTGCTAAATTTCGCCTTTCCAATGACTTATTTAAATGTAAATGTAAATCTTAGAAATTTCTTACTGCCGCACAAAATCTGCTTGAGGGAGACCAGCTGGCACACCGACGCTACATCAAATCAAGTCCGTAAAAACAAATTTGGTCATTTCGTTCCGGTGACAGGTCAAACTCTGGGAAGGTAAATAAGCTACAGCAAGTCACTCCACCCTTCTCTTTATGGTTATCCGCATCACAAACGGCTACTAAGCTGGCTGTGCGGTATACTTTCACTGCACCTCTTGATAATATTATCCATTTTTATACTAAGAAAGATTTTGGATGCACACCGCAGCCTTGGTTTAACCTTCCTGTTTAGGAAAAATAAAACAAGTGGGGGCCCGATAGCGCATTGGATAACATCTGGCGTAGAGAGCGAGAGGTACCGAGTTCGAGTCCCGTAGGGCGGATATGCTTTGTAGGCTGCTATTAGAGCCGTTGTATTGCAGGCTGTCTGTTCTGTTAGTAGTTAAGATTTAAATTGCAGAACATGTAAATGTACAGCGCAGTGCGTTTGTCAGGCGCTTAATAAAGAAAAGATTATTATTATTTTTAATAATAATATTATTATTATTATTATTATTTTGAAGTGAAGCACCGCAGAAATCAGCTTAAACATTGTCGGCGCCTCTCTCTTCTTCCACCCGACCATTCTAGACTGAGACAACATTGCGAACATGTGCGAACACTTCTTTTACGTTTCATAGCTTGCATGTTTTACTAATTCAACCGTTTATAGTTCGGCTTTCCCTAGGATTATGTGGATGGCTATGAATAAATTACTGCATCCTACTAAGTTATATGTGGCCCTATCATTCACTCGCCTATCATTGAGCTTGTCGACAAGTTACTCAAATTCTTTGCAGATAAAATGTCTGAAATTAGGTTAAATAGGCTATTGGCGAGTACCTCTGCTGTTGATAAGTTTCTTTTTCCTTATTCTGTGCCTTCACTTCGATATTACATTTAGCAGCGACAGTTGCAGAAGTTCGTACCCTCATATTTTCCTCACAAAACAAAAGGACTGTTCTTGACACTAATCCTACATCTCCGCTGAAACAGTATTTTGATGACATAGGCCTTATTTCTACCATGACGTCATTTTTTAACTTCTTGCTGAATGAAGGATCCCTTCCGTCTACATGAGCTTATAGTTATACCACAGTTCATCCTCTACTAAAGAAACATTCTATCGCCTGATCGACTCTAGTGACCTCTAATAACAGGTTCATCTCAACTTTGAAGTTCGTATAGGAAATCTTAAATTGCTAATATGGATTCATGTGCAGTTTTATCTATCTTCAAATCGTTTATTCCTATCATTCTGCAAAATCGTTCAGTTTCGTTCGGCGGAATTCGCACTTTCGACTGTTCGTAGTAACAGCATGGCCTTTGTGAACAGGATAGGGAGACAACACTGCCTTCATCGTTGGTTTGGGGCTTCTGCACTGAAATGATTGGCCGCATATCTGCGTCCGCGGACTCAGTTAATCATAATTATTATATTCTGGTGGCAACTTTGTCCTGCGCTTTGCTGACGTGTGTCGTCGGTCAGAGTTCGGTGATTGGCTCAATTTCTACTAAGCCACTGGGTATTAGAATTGGTAATCACTCAGTAGGCCTATAATTATATCATTAAATTATATGTAGGTTATACTTATACATGTATTCAACTTGGCCATTCGTGTGAAGATTTCTCTTGCCATTCATATGTGCTGCCGCGGTGCATTGCCTTTCTCTCGTCATACTTAAAGCTAAAACTGTTCCTGTTGAGGATTTTCGGTTGTTGGACCTAGATCGTTTCAGCTTCCTCCCTGTATCTGTTTGTGCTGCTCAGTCACTTGTTCCATTTTCATTCTCTACGACGATAATTGACGTGAGTATTGTAAAGTCTAAACTGAAGACGTCTACATGGGATCTTCATGTAATCTGTAGTCGCTTCAAAGTAAAGTAATATTTAGTCAAACTAACTGAAAGTTGTGACTGTGCGCTGCGTGCTATAAACCAACCCTTACGTGCCTTAGTTATGAGTGTATACTCACATCTTGAGTTGTGCAGAGTTTAGGGCGAAACATCAGAACGGGTTACACTGTAAATAATAACCGTTTATAAGCGGAGATTCTACGTTTTTAAACGGAGATTCTACGTATTTATACGATATTTCTTCGCAAAATAACGAGAAATCGTCGTAAATTCATTGACGATCAAATTACCGTTATTCTACGGCGCGAAATCGTCTTCCTGGACAGTTTGCGTACGGAATAGTTTTGTATTAGTGCATCGAAAATGTAGTTCTCATACAGATCTTGTAATAGCCGCCTATAAAATTACAAAATAATTATAACAAGTGAGTAAACGTTTTGTTTTATAATTTCGTTTTGTTTTATAATTTCATTTTGTTCACAAGTGAAAGTATAAATGAAAAATTGTTATTGGGAGCTCATAACAGCCGCATTACTTAGAGAGGAATGCGCATTAATACCTCAATAGCGCAAGAACCCTTAACAAAGGGCCGTCACCGCACAAAGGCCTAATAAAAGTAGTACCACACAAAGAACCAAAACTGCCAACATTTAAGCTGAGAGAAAACAAGAAAAATAATTTTTATGGTTATTGTCAAAATACCACTGAGACAAATTTAGCGAATTCAATTAATAGCGTTTATTTAACGACGCCGTGAAGTCGACGATGATTGGCGAATATTAGACTAAGGCTCTTTATAGCGGTTTTAATATCCACTAATACATGCAGGTACTTTAGCTCATCTGGTTGAGCTGTTACCCAATGAACCAAAAGTCGGTGGTTCGAAACCCATGTAGGCTACAATCACTTTTTATTTTGTAAATAAAATTATAGCAATCGCTTATAAAGATTAAGTATTTTATTTATTGTTTTCTTTCCAGACGTAGGCTACTTTTAACTTAGGCCATTGAACTTTGTCTACAACTGAAAAATATATACGTGGAGCGATGACAAATTTCTAATTGTATGAACAGTCGCATTGCTTAATACATCGAACGAGCAAGAGCCCTGAACCGCAATGGTCATAAGACAAATTTTACATCAGCATAATTATGACAATCGGACATACAATCGGGGTTAAACAGTGGGGCATTTAAGCAGATACAGTTAAATACAGGTCTCTAAATTGACTCTAGTGAGGGTTCTGGTATGAGTTTTAATATCCTCTTGTAGCGTTTGCCATTTAGCTCATCTGGTAACGGCGTTGGGTAAATTTCTAAGCCCAGAGGAGCAGGTTCGAACCCCTATATAAACTAATGAATTTTTTCTAATTTATTTTTTAAATGGACACTGTTGTAAAAACTTATTTACAGTAATTATTTAATTGATTGCTTTCTTTACATAGGTACTTTTAACTTATTAAGTACTTTTCCAGTATATCTTAACGTTTCGTGGTTGTCAGTGCTAACAGAAAAGGGATAGGGCCTACGTTCTATCTCAAAACCTCACCTCTTGCCATATCTCCACAGGTCTTTCACTCAAAACTGAAAACACTGCTGTTTCTGTCTGTCCTTTAGTTCTTGACCTGGAGCCACGTTTCACCATACCTGCCTATGGATATTGTTTTGACTTAGCGTCTGTTAATAATGATAATCGTAAACTGGAGATTTCTGCGTGCTTCTCAAGCACGGCCATTGCAGAGAGCAGCAGGTTTAGAAAAACCTGGCATTTAAAAAGGGTGTTTAGATATTTAAGTGTACATATGAATAGCCCCATTGCTATGAAGTGGTATCGTTCTAAAATGGTCTTTAGCGTCCTTCCTTACTTATTTCACATCAAAAGTAACTGTAATGCCTGATAATTTCAGAACACCGACCTTAGTAATATTCCTTAAGTTGACTATTTTGACGCGCAATATAATATTCGCCAAAATTAAAATTTATTTATTTATAAAATGAAGTACGCTAAATATGTTTTGTAACAAAACCTAACGTTATTAGTTGGAGACCAAAACTAGTAGAACTAAATTAATTATGTCAATTTAAATTCTGTCACTACTGCTAACTATGAATTAATATTAATAATTTTATGGCTAGCGTTTTACCAATTCTTAAAATGAAAATTAGTTATTGGAAACTGAATAAATATGCTGTGCAACATTTTAAGTTCAAATAAACGAAGGCCAATTGTTGCAACAATTCATTTATTTCACCTTTGCAGTATCCAAGTGCTTGGGAGATATTGCGCTATAAGATCAAAATTACTCTCAACGGTTAGCGCATGCATCGCACATGGCCTTGACCTGGCCTTGACGGATGTGATTAATAATGGCGGAGATTTAGATCAAGCGGTTACATTTCTCGAGAAAACTTCTGATAAATCAACTTAATCGAGCAGGTAATCTTAATAGTAAATTCATGTAGCATATTGCCATATTTTGTGTAATGTAGTATTAACTTTGTAGCTGAAATTGCCTTTCATGTAAACTATAGCGTTTAACAGACTTTAAATCCTGCACGTGGTGGCGACAATAGAATGGAATATCAGACTCTGATAATATTTGGTTTTTCGGGTAAATATGAAACAGCCATTAAATTTTGTGTGCTTTGGAATATACTATCAGTGATATTTTGTGCTGCATTTCCAGGAAATCGTGAACATTTTGAACGGAGATTGTTTGGGGATCTGCTGTGTCATGTGCCATGTAGCCATTAAAGTCAGTGCTCTATATATCCACGTGACTGCAATTGTAGTTCGGTTTGTCGCTTACAACGTCTTCAACATGGCACCTACCAGCAACAACTAGTACCTTGGACTTCGTTCAACTGTAAGTAGAATTTCCAGTTTATTACTATGTCAACTTTAACTAAATATTTTTAAAATCGAGTAATATTATTATCTGCATTATTATTATTATTAATATTGTTATTGGGGGTGCTAGATGGTGTAGTGGTTAGTGCCCTGGACTTTCAATTCAGCGGTTGAGGTGTGAATCCCTGCCAGGCCAAAAATTTGGGTCGAGATTTCTGGTCCATGTGCACCCCTATGATCAATATCTGCTATAAGGAGTACACTGACAATACACTGTTGGTGGGAAGATGAGATGGTGAGGTAAAAGACTGGTCATCCACCCTCATATGCTGAGAAAATGATGTTGCTAAACTTCATGCCAATGACGGCCTCAGGGCTAGTTTAATGGAGTGCTATGCTTCTTCTGTTGCTAAATATTACTTTATTATTTTTAGTATTAGTATAAGTATTATTATAAAGAGTTCCTGTTATCTTGTTACTAAACCAGACTAGTTTTTGTTTTGTTCTGATGCATGCATATGATATGGTGCATATTAATTAGCATAAGAAATTATGCGATACATGTAATAATTGACTTAGCTTTTTCAGTTTGACGGTCAAGTATCTGTTATTAATCGTATGATTTATTATGAATGGTGGACTCAATTAGCTGGAACTGTTTTCTTCTTCCAGTACCCATTTTGTGATAGTTTTACGACCAGTTTGTGTACTACAGTTAATGTGATCTACTATGTATGTGAAATAAATAAATCACTAAATTATTATTATTATTAATGTTATTTTGCTCCAAAGTAAATACGATCCCTCAGGGACTTCTACTTTATTTATAAACACAGATTTGTCAGGAATGGGACCTATTCGTGAAGGTCCAAGTTGGTAAATGTACCCCTAAAGGCCACAGTGTTGAAATGCTGAATCGTAAGTGAAAGGCGTTGAAATAAAAAGGTCGTTTATTAATTTTCTTTTTTTTACCTGAGGTAGATATGATCCCTCAGGTGATCAAACCTCTACTCTCCATGTTACAATGCGAAACCCCTAAACAATCAATTAATTATCATTCATATTATTATTACTATTATTATTATTATTACGCTTATAGTAGTTATTTATAGTTGTCTGAGCAGTGTTTGCTACTGATGAGTTTTTTCCCTGAATAATGCTTAATATAATTTTGCAGTATACAGTGCTTTTGCTTAAAATTTCTGTACTTAGTGTTTTTATCCAAATATACATAATGACATTTAACATCTTTTAGGCCAGCACAGAGAATACCTTTGGTTAGTTTCTCTCACAGCAGAGCTATACAAATTTATTATTAAATGTGCAGTTACAAAATCATTAAAATTTTACCACCTTATGATGTGTAGTACTATGTAATGTACATGAAACATGTTGTAGATATGCCTATTTATTGCAAAAGCGTTATAGAAGTTCTGTAATTCGACTGAATGATGCAATTTTCTTTGTAGGAGTTGATGCAGTTCTTCGACCTCTTGAGAAAGTCTTGAGAAAGACGATGGCCTCTTGTTCTACCAATTGACGGTCAAAAACATCTGTAGTACAGTTGTTTTAATGCAAGAGTGTAGTTTGTTGTTATTAAAATGTGTTTGAAGAAAGAAAGAAACATTCAAAGAACTGTGTCAATTTAATTCTTAAACAGTTAAGAAGACGTTGAGCAATTTATATGTAGAGATAAGGAAAGTTCTTGAGGTAGGTCACAACTAAGAAAGAAAAGAGTTGGTGACAATCACCAAAGAAATCAAGAGGAAGGCTAAAGAGTGCAAAGAGAAGTGGATGGAGGAAAAATGTAACGATCTAGAGATGAACGCAAAAACACGACGAACGGATAAACTCTTCCAGGCAGTGAGAGAGATATGCGGTACACCCAGGACAAGGACTATGGCAGTGAGAGACGGTGAAGGACATATTCTGGAAGACGGTACTACTGGAAATACCGGCGTGCAATGGAAGTGCAGAGATGGATGATATACTCAAGGAGGAGGTGACATGGGCAATAAGAGGATTAAAGAAGAAGAAAAGCCCGGGAGAAGATAACATCACGGCGGAGATGATACAGGCCAACGAAGGGTGCTCGGTAGAAATGCTACATACAATATGCAACCAAATTTACCATGAAGGGAGCTGCCCAACAGATTGGGGAAAGGCAATCATAATACCGATACACAAGAAAGGAGACAGGTTGGATTGTGGAAACTATAGAGGTATCAGCCTGCTGAGTTGTCCAGGGAAGGTGTATGCCAAGGTGCTGCAACAAAGGCTGAGAAAACTGGTAGAGGAGGTGATAGCAGAAGAACAAGCAGGTTTCAGAAGTGGAAGAGGTACGATAGATCAGCTGTTCGTGATAAGGCAGATATCTGAAAAATACTTTGAAAAAAACAAGATACTATATAACAACTTCATAGACTTCAGACAAGCCTTTGACAGCGTCTGGCAGGAGGGGCTATGGCAGGTGTTAAGGCACTTTGGAGTGCCTGAGAAACTGGTGAGATTATTGGAGGACCTGTATAGCAAATCGATCAGCGCAGTGAGAGTGGACGGAGAGCTAACAGAATGGTTTAGAACGGCTGTGGGGGTAAGACAGGGATGCGGATTGTCACCAGATCTTTTCAATCTGATACTGGAAGCAGTAATAAATAAGTAGCTGAATAAGGCTGAAGAAGGAATATTTATAGGAGGCAGAAGACTCAATAATCTTAGATTCGCGGATGATATAGACCTTGTGGCGGAGAGCAAATTACAACTACAGGAGCTGACCAACAAAGTGGATTCCAGTAGCAAAAGACTAGGGCTCAGGATCAACGCCCAAAAGACCAAAACAATGACAGTGGGGAAAGGACAGGAGGCACTGGACATCAGATTGGGAGGAGAGGAGCTGGAGCAAGTAACCGAGTTTGCATATCTAGGAGGGCTTATTACAGAAGATGCCAGATGCACAAAAGACATCAAACGGAGAAGTACTCTAGCGTGTGCAATGTTCGGTAAACTAAATAAGATCTGGAAAGATAAAAGCATATCAACGAGAACAAAGTTGAAGTTATACGAAACCTTTGTCATACCGGTACTACTATATGGCTCAGAATGCTGGTGCCTGAGGAGGAAGGATGAGAGGAGACTCTTGGCGACGGAAATGAGCTGGCTGAGAAGAATAAAGGGCAGGGAGCAAAAGAGATAGGATTAGAAATGAGGTGACTAGAAGAGAGCTGGGACAGACGGATACAATTGTCAATAGAATAAGGAAGAAAAGGCTAAAGTGGCTAGGACATGTGATGAGAATGGGCAATGACAGATTACCATCGATGGCTTTACACGGATATGTGGAGGGAACTAGGAGTAGAGGAAGACAACAAAGACATGGATGGATAATATACGAGAGGATCTGGAGAGAATGAAGATGAACATTGCAGAAGCAAAGGAACAAATCAAGGATAGAGAATTCTGGAGACGACAAGTTGAGGACTCATCGTTGGCCTTGGCCTGACGGAGGAGAAACAAAGAAGAAGAAGAAGATATATAAGGTAAGAAGAGAAATTTCTATTATATCTAGGTTCTCAGGCCCCAGTGAGGTGAACGATCGTCAGGTTGGCAACACGCTGACCTGCGAACCCAGGAGTCAGGGTTCGACCCCTCGTATGGAAAGTAAACTAATTACAGATTTATTTATTTTTATTTATTTATTAAGGTCACATGTTATAGCGCCCCTCCAAGATCTCTACTCAGACGCGCTCCCGACTACAGCGCGGACACTGAATCGGAGTTTCACGCCGAAGCGCATGAGCAATTGCGAGTGAAGGACTTGTCCAGGAGTCCCTACGCGGCGGCTTGAGGTGGATTCGAACCCGCAACCCTCCGGCTGCAAGGCACCGAACATACCCCTACACCACCGCGCCCCAATATCTGTTTCATTCAGCTTCTATGGTCACTTTGTAAGTATGCATGTATCAGCTCGTATATGTGCGTCAGTGTCAGCTTGGAATTATTGGAGTTATAAGAACTGGGCCGGGAGAGCTCGAGAGTAGCTTCTTGAAGGAGCGCTATATACGTGCTCTGAATGAATGAGTGAATGAATGTGTCAGCTTCTGTGTACGTATGGGTCCGCTTGTATGTATGCATGTGTCAGCTTGTATATACGTATATGTCAGCTTCGATGCACGTATGTGTCAGCTTGTTAGTATGTATGTGTCAGCTTGTATGTGTGCATGTGTTAGTTTCTAATCACTGGCGCGAGAAAAATTTCCCACAGTTTCAGCTACAAGATCAAATGACTGGTAAAAGATAAGTAAACTGTGGTCTACTTGAGAGAAAAGCTATTAAAAGCTAGTACACAGAAAAACATCGATTTCTTCGAGTGGAATCCCTAACGTAAATAAAAAACATCCAGCGACTAAAGAATGAAGATAATGTTGTCGGAAAGGAGGAAACAAACCCTTTTGAAAACAGTTACTAGAGGAAGGAATAGACTCTAGAGAAAAGCTGTAGAGTGAAGTTAAACAGAGATTTCTATGAGAGTTCACACACAACAACATCGATTTCTGTAAGTGAAACCACTAAACTAAACAAAATACGATCGGGCGACTGAGTGTTGGTAAACAAATAGAAATGAAGAGAATGTTGCCCGAATGGATTAAACAAACCCTTTAGAAGATCGGTTACAGCGGGAAACAACTTAATGGGCAAATGCACATAGACCTATACGTGCATGTAAATACACATGCAGGCGTGCAGGCAGCCGTTTACATACATACCAACACACATGCAGACATACTCTTCGTTTGTTCAATGTCGGTGGAGGATACAGAACGAGTATGCGCATATTACGAATATTAAGTTTGGTAGAAATTGACGAATATTTACGAATATTGAAACTGGCCAACGAATATTACATTTTTTAAATTTCTTTTCATTGCTAATTCTTCAAAATCTGGGATTAATTGTACAGAATTCAATTAGAACAATAACAGGCACATATTCTTAAATTGGAGCCTATATAGTTAGTGAAAACACGACGTCATCAAAGAATATTTACGAATATTTGAATATTAAAAATGCCATAATATTCACGAATATTTACGAATATTAAAGCCTTGAATTCTCGTTCTATGGTGGAGGATATGATGGAAGCTTTTGCAGAGGTTGAAATAAGAGGAAGGAGGGGCTGTGGAAAGACAACTGAGGAATCACCTGGGACATTTTTATTGATTAAATGCTGATGCAGTGGATGAAGACGAGAGATGAAAAGCTGTGAGACACAGACAGGAGGAGAAAGAAGTTAAGAAGAGACGAAAACAAGAAGAGAAACACAAATCTGTAAGATAAGCCTTTGCCAGCCATGGTCCAATCGCGCACCTGTGGGAAACTTTCCCGAGCCATCGATTACAGTGTGGACATTAAAACAAACCGACCGCGTGTATGCATGTGTATGGATATGTATGGATGTAAACGTATACATGTAGGCTAGTACGCATGCATACATGCATATGTGTATGCATAGACACATGTAGTGTACGTAAACGATGCATGTGAGTATGTATTCATGCATGCATTTTGTCCATAAAGACATTCAATATAATAATTGTAGAATTAGCTGTAGTAGTTTTGATGGTGGTATTAGTAATAATAGTAGTAATAATTATAATTATAATTGTTATTATTATCATTGCCATTGTCATTATTTCAATGTTCTTCATTTAATAGAGTGTGTAAACTTGTATGTTATTTCCTCTTTGCTATTCGTTAAATCGGCTTGTAAGCGTCTGATCGCTCTGAACGGTGTATAACTTCTCGCCTTCCGTCCGATTGATATTTTTACCGGTTTCCATAGCGACCGGGCGACCATTTTGCGCCTGCGCACTAAACACGGCTGTCGCAGGATTTGGTCATCACTCTGATTCGATCGGAAAAGCACGAGAGAAACCGATGTGGACCCGATTCGACCGAATAGAACAAGCTGCAAGATCCGTCAAACCAAACAACAGTCAAGAGAATAAAGACGAACGCTTAGAAACGTCGGATAGTCCCATGTATCCATACGCCTGTGGCGGCGCGCGGCGGACGGTTATCAGCAGCTTGGCGGTGCCTAATCCTTCCCCTGCTACGTCACTGAACACGAATTACGTGATACCGTAGTACAATCGGTTGTCGCAAAGACCGGTTATTTATAACCTATAGAGGGAGATATTTCAACTGAAAAACGAGCCCCAACGGCCGAAGCAATAGCCACCGGATTCCGCAATCCTTCTGCAGCTGTGGACGTGGAGGGATCGTACGGACTGTGAGTAGACCCCGACGGTTGCAATTCAACGGTCGCAAGGTCTGGGACCCGCCCATGGCGCCCAACACCACGCAGAGATGTTGATTAGAAGAATTTCGGGGCTGATTTATATATGTGAGAGCCGGACGACGACCGGAAGATTTCGCCGGTGTGCGGCGGCAAAGATTTTCGCATAAAAGGAGAAAGTCGTGCTTTGTTGCGGCAAGATTAAGATAGAGTGGTAGACGCCTACGCTCCAGCTGCAGTCTGAAAAGTATTGAACGAAAGTATTGAACGCGTGCATGCAGCGCTGGAGTTGAGCAGGCGCATGGCGTAACGTCGTCGTCGTTGATGTGCTGAGCAGACGACCGACGAATCCAGCAGACGATAAGTTTCGTCTTAGCAGACGACCAGACCGGATACGCCACCGCCATCGGACACCGTCAGATGGCGCTGAAATGATCTAAGCAGACGACAGTCTAAACTGAGCAGACGACCTAAGAAACGAATCGGATGATATGAGCTGCAGACGACAGTTCGAAGCCAGCAGACGACAGTTTCACTGAGCAGACGACAATTCGATTCAGCAGACGATGGATCGTCAGCAGATGACAAATTCAATAAGCAGACGTCAACTGCAATAAGCGTAAGATAACTTAGCAAGCAGATAGTGAGTTATATGAGGAGACGATCTTAGCTGAGCTGAAGATAACATAACTGAGCAGACGGTAACTTTAACGAACTGGCGATTACTGCAATGAGCAGACGGAAACTTAGCCAGCAAACTATAAGTTAAACGAGCAGGTGGTAACTTCACTGAACAGATGACTGAATAACTATCTAGACGAACTGAACCGTTTTGAAACGAACACCCTTCCAAACAGAAAATTGAGATAACTTTGGATGCAATTAACGATGTAATGCTTATCGCTACAGCGTTCCGATAAATTCGTAACAAACTTTCAGCTGATCACATATCAGTGTCAGCGCAACACATTGGCACCATTCTGAGATTGATTTGCGGCGGGGGGTCCATTAACTGGAGATGTGGAATCTATACGAATCTACAAGCATCTGATCATAGTACCTATTCGAACAGTGTCAAGGGCAACCATAACTGCGCAATCGCTGCGCTGTTTGATAGGAACCGTAGGAGCACGAGCCAGAAACGAGTCTCGAAAAAACCGTCTGCCCCGGAACTTCCGGTAGCGCAGACAAACCCGGAAGTGCGTCATGATCGACTGTTTGAACGTAACGGACAATGAGACTTCTGCTTCCGAGAGGTACAACATCACAAACAGCTGTGCCCTCTTCGACTTCGCCCTCTACACAGTCTTCGTCGGGTCACTGTGCTTCATGGGGGTCGTCGGTAACGCCCTCTCCTTCGTCCTCCTACGGAAGGACACGGGTAACCAGTCGGCCACGACCTTCCTGCTCAGAGCCCTGGCTGCCGCTGATACCCTCGTACTTCTCGCCGCCGTACCACTGTACGTACTACCGGCGGTTTACCCTCATGCGGGGTACCTGAAAGAGTACTACACGATATATATCGGAATCATGCCATTCCTGTGGCCAGTCTACCTGGTACCTTTTACTGGAGCCGTACTTCTCACTGTTCTCGTCTCACTGGACAGGTAATCCAACTGGTTACGTCAGATGTCTAAATCGTGCAGAACAACACAAAATACAATGCAATACATTGTGATTGTTAACTTCTATGGCGCCAATGTCTAATGCACAAGGCCTTAACCGATGGCGCAACAACACTGTGGCCTTAATCAGGTCAATATCCAAAAATTGGTGGTTGGGTATTGGAATTTGGGGTGCTAACGATTAAATGTTTTTAATAGTTAACTATTTAATTACTACCGATTAACTAATTGTTAATTGTGATTAACTGTATTCTCCAATCGGTTCTGACAAATGAAGAATTAACATTTTTCATTGTTTATCTATTAATAGTATTGTTAATATTAATTGCTAGCTAGATAGTTACTAAGTAGTTTTTTTTTCACAGTAGTAGTCTTGCCTACTTTTTGCAGTCCAAATGTCTTCCTTCAACTAATTACGTTAACAAGCCAGCATGTTAACAGTGCCTGGGTTCTAGTGAGCAACATGTTTCGCTGACAATACCGGGGCATCTTATCGAATATAACAAGCTGTCTTATAGGCTATGTAGATTAGGCTAATCGTTAAAATAAATTTTAATTGCTAAAATATATTAATGATTATTCTATTAATTAATCGTTAACTTCAAAGCCCTAATTGCAACGTATCTTCGTGCAAGGCGCTGCGTTAAAATAACCGAAATGGAATTTTTTAAGCGCAACTTCAAGGAAAAACTAATTTGGAGGGTTCCCGATCGAAATAGGAGAAGCGTTGTTCAAATAGAATAGACTTCAAGCGCTTTCGAAACAGACTGGCTGGGTTCTAGTTTTATGAGGAATGCAAGGCTTCTGTGCTGAGTTGTAGGGGAACGAGCCCAAAGGGACTGAAAAAACTCTGTGATCGGCCGAACGTTTGGACCTGCAGCTAGGAACAGACAAGGCCGAGATGCAGAGTGAGATGGGAGAATTCCCAGCAAGCAATTCCGCATGGAGGTTCAAATCTTAATTTCAGTGTCATAACATGCATCACATTAAAATACTATTCAATATACCAACACAAGGGACTCAATAGGCCTACATCTAAAAATATACTATACAGTAAAATGCATTGCATTAAACCACAACGCAATATAATACATTATAGTAGCATTAATAACACAAAGCAATGTAATAATTACAGTAGCACTTGAGACTCAACACATCTCATTATCATAGGCGCCGACTCTCTGGGAGTCTTGGGTGCCAATGCTCCCAGAGAGAAAGTTCAGGGTGCGTCACACCCATAAGATTTCGGACATTAAATTCAAATATTTCACAAATGCCCAACATTGCATGAGCTCACACCCTTTCTGTAAATGATAAACAAACAATAACACTGTCACATGAGTTTCAAATACTTTTCCAAACCACGTAACCCTTGAAAAGAAAACATTTTTTTTCTTCGAAAAGGCGCTAAAACTAACCTACGGCAATGCTGGCTTAGCTTTCGAGTGGCGCTTTAGAAGTTTGGAGATTATGATTACGATGTAATTACGATAATAATAATAAAAAGACAACTACAGACAAATTACAACAGCCATATAATAGTAATATCTAAGTCCCTGAGGGACTGTATACCTCGGGGCAAAATAATATTTAAAAAAAAAAAAAAAATAATAATAATAATAATAATAATAATAATAACAATAATAAACATTAAATTAAATCCCGGGGTAGAACCCGTGAACGTAGAGACATAATAGAAAAAGTCGGCGCCTGGTAAAGCTCAGTATTTATACGATGTAATTTCAAATTACATCTGTAAAATCAAATTACTTTGAACAAACTAGAACCAGAGACTCCACAACCAGACCAGTTTTGAAAGCATCTTTTCTTTATCTTGATACACTATAGTATTTCTGGAATGAAAAATAGTAAATTCTGAATGCTTTAAAATTGGAGTCATTGTCAGAAGTGGTAGCAACAATGCCATGTCAGAAGTGTACAAGTGGAATTAACGCAACATAAATACAGGTTGAAGAAAAATTGATTGCGTCGACCTTTCGAAGCCTGATCGATTGGCAGGTTACTTCGAAAGACTTAGTAGACCAGACATCTGCAATTAAAGATATTATTTATACAATTTAATTCTGACTTTCTTCATCTGCGCTGGTACGCAAACTCATTATAGTTTTGAAAGCATGATTGTAAGGTCAAACAGATGCCGATTATCGGATAACCTGTTCGAACAGTTGCTACTTCTTAGAGAATATTAAATAAACAGTTTCAAACACTCGAATATAAATGAACAGTGGAAACAAAGCATGTGTTTCCTGACTGAATTTCGATCCCAACTATGCATGTAATTTGTAATTTGATGTAATTGAAATTATAATTTGTAATTTGTATTTCCCCAAAATTTCAAAAGTAATTTGTAATTTGTAATTCAATTACATTTTCCCAAGTAATTTGTAATTTGTAATTCAATTACATTTCAATGCCTTGTCATATAATAATCTCTAATGAGGGATCCTGTATACCTCGGGGCATAAAAAAATAATAATAATAATAAGACTATTTGTATAGCAAATGTAGAACATAAGCATTTTTTATTACGATGTAGAACATAAACAATTTTCCCGAGGTAGAACCCATGAACCTAGGGAAAAAGTCGGTGCCTATGCAGTCAGTATATACGATGGCGATACTACACATCAATTAGAACAATACCATGCAGTACAAGTGGAATTAACGCAACATAAATACAGGCTGAAGAAAAATAATTGATTGCGTCGACCTTTCGAAGCCGGATCGATTGGCACTTCGAAGACGTTGACATTGCGGAGTCAAGACTCATGGGCGTATTTAGGGGGGTTTTACGGGTTCAAACCCCCCGAAATAACTAATTGCAAAAAAATTTTTAGTCATATTTTCCAACTGCGAAATTAAATCTTTGGATGACATTGCTTGTACGTGAAACTTCAAAACTTTTACTTACTTTTTTATATTTTTTTGCAAGTATTGTCTGCAGTCAAACTAAAACACGACTCAAACTACATCGTAGCTACGAGTAACATGGTTCCATGTCAGATGACAGCTTATTACAGGTTGAAGAAAAATTGATTGCGTCGACCTTTCGAAGCCTAACGATATCGATTGGCACTTCGAAAGACGTCGACATTGCGGAGTCAAGTCTAATCTATTTAATGATATAGCGCCGCTATAAATAATAGTGCACAAGGAATCGCTCGATCGTTGCTGCAGTTGAAACCGTAGTAGTAGCAATCATGAATCAACAGAGAAGCCCGATGGAAATAAGATGAGATCCATATCGAGTCCGTTTTATAGAGCTATATGTCAAGTGAAGTGGAATAATAAAGGATAATTAATGCCATGTTATTCAGGCTTAACGATAAGTAACACAGAGGTCATTTAGTACTTTGATATATATATATATATATATATATATATATATATATCGTATGAATTAATTAATAAAGTCTTGTTTTCTTCACATTATAATTGTGAACAACTGTCAGCTTCGGAAAATTCACCGTAGGGTTACTGTATGTGACGGGTATTGTAAGTGAAATTGCATGTGAAGGGGTATTGTATTTTAAGGGATATTGTGTGTTACTTACTCAACTAATTACTTATTTCTCGATTGCTTACTTGATTAGCTAGACAGCCGAAAGTCAAGATAAAAATTAATAATTGCATAGGCTACATGTATACAGGTTAGTTTTGAGGAGAACGTGAAGTGGAAGGAAGGAATATTTGAACCAAAAGCAGAATTACCCACTGAAGGGATGTTTCTTTAAATAGAGATTTTATATTAGCGTCTGGTGGCATCGAATCTCAACCGATGCCTTTGACGATGTCAGGGAGACTGATGCAAGAGAAGTCAGGCACTGGACCTCCTCCTCCTCTTCCTCCACCTCCTCCACCTTGTCCTCTTCGTCCTCCTCCTCCTCCTCCTCCTCTTCCTCCTCTCCCTCCTCCTCCTCTCCTCCTCCTCCTCCTACTCCTCCTCCTCCTCCTCCTCCTCCTCCTCCTCCTCCTCCTCCTCCTCCTCCTCCTCCTCCTCCTCCTCCTCCTCCTCCTCCTCGAGATGCCAATGAAACGCACACGTCGACCGCTGTCATCAACAACAACAAACGCTTCATCGCAATTACTCTCCTTGACCAGTTCTGTCTCAGTCTGTGTGCCTGTGTCTTCCTGTGATGCTCTGTGTCATTGTCTGTATCATAGACTGTATGGCTGTCTGTGCAATAGGTGTAAAGATATTCCTCTTTGAGTGTGTATGTGTGGAGTCAGATGCATAATGCAATAGATGGCTTCGCAGATAACATTTTATGTCTCTGTCCCTTTTTCTTTGTCACTTACTCGGCTAAAAGGTTTTCTCTCTTCGGCACTCTATAATTCTCTCTGTATGTGTGTGTGTGTGTCTCTTTGTCTCTCTCTCTCTCTGTCTCTGTCTCTTCCTGTCTCTATGTCTGTCTCTGTCTGTCTCTGTCTGTCTCTGTCTCTGTCTCTGTCTGTCTCTGTCTCTGTCTGTCTGTGTCTGTGTCTCTGTCTGTCTCTGTCTGTCTGTCAGTTAGTCTGTCTGTCTGTCTGTCTCTCTCTCTCTTTCTTTCTCTCTCTCTCTCTTTCCATGTCTGTCTCTGTCTCTGTCTCTCTCTTCTCTCTCTACGTCTCACTCTCTCTCTCTCTCTCTCTCTCTCTCTCTCTCTCTCTCTCTCTCTCTCTCTCTCTCTCTCTCTCTCTCTCTCTCTCTCTCTCTCTCTCTCTCTCTCTCTCTCTCTCACTCTATAATTCTCTGTCTCTATGTCTCTGCTTCTGTCTCTGTCTCTGTCTTTCTCCTTCTCTTTCTCTCTGTCTCTCTCTCTGTCTCTGTCTGTCTGCCTGTTTGTCTCTCTCGGTCACTAAATATTTGATTTTGTTACGTGTTCTTATTAATAGTTAATTAACTAACAGTTAATTGACAAACATTTAAAAGTCCAGGTCCTTCAGAGATCAGCATAAAATGCTTTACCAGCTCGAATCTGTCAACGACAGTTGTAACTCAAACTAGTATACCACGTCCGTGCTGCACTAAAAATGCATGGACATCATACCATCCCCGTTGGCATCGTTGAGTGACTGCTAGACGAATCAAGCAAACCGTGGCACGCTGTCATTGCGTGTCAACTGAGCGCTCCGAGTAGGCCTAACTAGCATGTGATCAACGCTTGCACAAAGAAGTAAGCAACCCGATGACTCATCGGGGGTATCCTGACAATTCCCCCTCGGACAATTCCCCCGGACATTTACCCCCCGAGCAGTAAGTAGGCAACTCAACCATTGTCCATGATGACTGTTATTAATCCAACTTCTATTGAAGCAAAGGCCTTCTCTCATCATTCCAACTTCTATTTAAGCAAAGATTATTTTTCATCAATCCAATTTCTATTTAAAAGATGAATTTTTTTCATAAATCCAGCTTTTATTTCAGCAAAGAATTTGTTTATCAATCAAACTTCTATTTAAGCATAGAACTTGTTTCATCAATCCATCTTCTATATAAGAAAAATTATTTCTTTCATCAATCCAAATTCTATTAAAGTAGAGAATTATTTTCATCAGTCCAACTTCGGGGAAAACGTCCGGGAATTGTCCGGGGGTAATGTCCTAGACCCCTCATCGGGGTGACGTCATCGGAATTTTCCTCTAAATATTTTGTGCAATTATAGGACAATTGACAGACTTACCATACCTGATTTCATACCGTGACGGTGTATGGTTCTCTAACATACGTCTGATACATTACTATTTACACTGTTTGATTAATATACATTATTTGTATATTTATATAAATAATATATCAGTATAGGGATCACTGTTAGGTTCTTTTGAATGAGGGTTACTGTCCCGGCGCTTATTGTCCGGGAGTTATTGTCTTAGAAGCTTGTCTGCTAGAGCATACAACACTTATTATATATATAGGCCAATCTTCCTCGTCCGCCTCCGTAACATCTGTCTGCTAGAGTAGACAACACTTACTAGCCTAAATCCAAAAACCTCACGAAAGAGCGACCGTGTTTATTGCGGTTTTGAACATCGGTCTTCTTAACCGACCAGACAAGTGTTTTGTGTTCTAAGCGAGTTGCAGTGGAAATGACGAGTGCTCAACGCCCGCCATAAAAAAAATACTTACGAATATCTTAGACATCGTCATCTCTAGACCTTTCTTACGAGTGTAGCGGAAATAAACAGAATGAAATCGCGATGATGGGAAGGGATATGGGACTCGTAAGTGCCGAGAACGAGAAACTATAACGGCCCATGTTATCCAACTCGTCTCGACTCTTCTCATAAGAGCCTCTTGAGTCTCGTCTTATTTCATCCTTTTATATCTCTCGTCTTCTCTCGTCTCTCCTCCTCTCTCTCCCTCTCTTCTCCTTTCTTGACAATTTATGTTCTTGATGTGGACCGTTCTCTTCCTCACCTCTCATCTTCCACTCCGCTCATCACGCCTCTTGTCATCTTTTGTCTCCTCATCACTCTACTCATCTTATACATAACATGCTCATTTGATCTCATATTGTCTTAGTTTCTCTCTTATCATAGTCTCTTTTATCTTTGTTTCTCTTAACTAGTTTCTTTAATCTTTCTTTATCGTATCTTACATCCTCTTGTCTAATTTCTCGTCTTCGTCTTCGTCTTACTTTTTCTCTTGCTCTTCCTCTGAGAAAATAACAACAACAATGACAATAATAATACCAAACGTGAAAACAACAACAACAATAATAATAAAAATAAAATAATAATGATAATAATAAATTGTAATAAACTTGTCGGTATGCACACAGCGCTTTAACGCCGTTGCTTTTGAGCAGCACGATGGGGACAAGAACCTTTAACACTGTTCTATAGTTTCTTAGAGTCTGGGGGATCATTCTTACCTCGGACAAAATAATAATAATAATAATAATAATAATAATAATAATAATAATAATAATAATAATAATAATAATAATAATAATAATAATACTACTACTACTAATAATAATAATAATAATAACAACAAAAACAATGACCTTATATTGAAGTGGGATTTGTTCTTCGTTCTTCCAGATACATCGCCGTCTGTCGACCTCTGAAGTCGTCGACTTTTCTGTCTCCTCATCGGATTCGAACCCTCGTCCTTGTGATCGCCATATCGTCCGTCATCTACAACATACCACGATTCTTCGAGTACGAAATGATCGAGCAGTGCACGGCCTACAACACGTCACACACCGTCTTCGAACTCAGTGCCTTCGGTGACAACATCCTCTACCGAATCATCTACGCCAACGTGCTCTACTTCGTCGTCCTCCACGGAGGGCCACTCCTCAGTCTCGGCTTCTTCAACTACAAGCTCGTCCAGGCGCTGAGGGCGCGCCAGAGGAAGCGCGCCGAGATGAGGAAGCCAGGTCGAGCTCAGAGAGACATCACCCTTGTCCTCATCGTTGTCATCTGCGTCTTCATCGTCTGCCAGACCCCGACCTTGATCGACCACGTCCTCTGGACCTTCGTCGACGAGGACGAGAGGTCCTGCGGGCACTGGCATTACTACTACACGGCCGTCGGGGACGCTCTGGCCATCCTTAATTCCTCCGTCAACTTCGTCATCTACGTCCTGACCAGTCACAGGTTTCGACGGAGGCTCTGGTTCGTCTGTCGAATGGCTGGAGGGGGATCCATGGACGTGAGGAGTCGCAGCGAAACGGTGGAAGCTGAGACTCGTCTCTATCGCATGCGGGCGACCTCTGTCGGGGCCGACAAGACTGACTTCCGAGCTGAACGGAAGTAAATATATTTCGTCAGAAGGTTGAAAATAAGCGTCGTACCTGATAGTAGGAGAGTTACTATGCTGTTGGGGGAAAGAGGCCACCAGTTTTGGGTGCTGCTAAACACCTTTAATTTGGATTGCTAGTACTCTATAAAATTGTTAACTTACGCTTCAGGATCATAATTTAAAACTCCGCCACTGTTTGCACTCTGACAGTGCCAGTCCCAAGCTTGGATAAAGGAGGAGGGCGACGCTAATGATCTTTGTTATCACACAGTGTCGTTAAACTGAAACATCATTAGGCCTACATACTCTAACTTCAGAGGACATGGCCTAATATTCGAAAGAGCGGCAAAACTTACAATGTTAATATCATAAAAGTTTTAAACATTACATTTAATTTGAAACTGGGAGAGAGTTCACAATAAGTTAATAGAAATAGCCTTGTAAATAAAAAAACATTGGAATATTTAAATTGACGTCGACAACAAAAATAGTAGGGCACGTTCCGGAGGACGGAAAGACTTAAATTGAAAAGATAGAAAATTAAATAGACCCCTATTCAAACAATTTAAGAAAAAATGCGAGCGAACAACAATAAATAAATTATAATGATTTCACTGATATTAGTTAAAGTTAAAATTTCGAAACACAAATATTAGGGGCGGCAAAAGATTGGCCAAAAGTTGCAGACTGTTAAACGTGCTTATGAATTAACTGCTTGAGCGAAGGTTTTCGTTCATTTCCGGAGTTGAACAATACGTTCTGGCAGGTTCAACGAAGTAACCTGGTTCAACTATGTGTTTGAACGGAAGCATTTTAGCTAATCTCTAGCTCAATGCAAGCGTTGTAAACTACTTTCTGACTGAACGGAAATAACGTGATTTATTTCCACATTGAACGGAATTAGAGGAGTTACTTTCGGAGTGAACAGAGGGACTTTGATCAACTTCCGGTTTGAATAAAAGTTATTTGGTTCAGATCATTGAGTAACTTGATCAACTTCTGGTTTTAAAGTAATTGATATGCTTTACTTCCGAATTGAACGAAACTGTTTTGATGTAGCCTACATCTATGTTGTACGGTTGAAGTCATGTGATATTCGTCGATTTTAACGAAAATAATTTTATTGATTGTTTAATTGACTCTCGCTTGCAAATAAATTGCCTGATTTAAAGGTTGAATAACTTGAATATTGGAATGTTGTGGAATAAAAGATCGATGAAACTCTTAACGCTTCATCTTTAGAGTGCATCGATTTCTACAGTGCTTTGTCTTATATCAATGCTGCCTATTACAGTCTATTGAGTACCATATTCCACAGATTATAATATTATGATTGTTCTACTATGAGATGCCGCACCCAAATTAGGCACCTTTATAAGTTGACTATCGCCAATTTTTATATTTAGGCCTAACTCTGCTACAGTGCTATTCCAAAGTCTGGTAGGCCTACTCATTTTCGCTATGGCACAGCGTCAGTAAACAGCAACTAAACAAACTTTATATTTCGTCAATTGAGTTCAGCGGTTAAAACTCAGTCACTACCCCACCTGCGGTAGTGCCAGTCCCAAGCATATAGAAGGAGGAGGGTGACGCTAATAATCATTGTTATGTAACAGTGTCGTTAAACAGAAACAAACCAACCAATCGCTGCAGCTAGCTTCACTCCGTTTGGCGGGGTGGCTGCCAGACCAAAGCCTGGATAAAGAAGGAGGCGACGCTAATTATCAATCAGCGCCGTTGTGAAGCATTTTCGTTAAACAGCAAATACCAAACAGAATTGAACTGATAGGTAACACAGAGAGTGAAAACTGAGCAACAGTTTTATCTTGACGTCCGAGGCCTTGATGCCACAAGATGTCGCTAAAATGGAATATTGCGTTGCAGTTCTTGGACACCTTAAAACGCTCTAAATTACACCATATATATTCATGCACTCGTCCACTGCATGCTTTTAATTAACTCTCTGAGTAAGGTTCTTGTACTTATTGAATTGTATATTTTCTGTATATTATTGTCGTCAACGGCCTTTGATGGCATAAGACGACGTAAAACTGTGGAATAATAATAATAATTTTAATTAACTGCTTGACTGTTAGCCCGTTACGGCGACAAGTGTAGAGAAATGTCTTCTTTCGACGTCAACGGCCTTTGATGCCATTAAGATATCGCTACTATTATTGGTAAAAAGATACTTAACTGAATATCTTCGTGATGACACAAGGTCGTTAAAGAGAAACTATCAACCTACCAAGTAGATATGATCCATCAGGATTTGAACAAATTAACATTAGCATTGTCATCATTATCATCTTCATCATTACAATAAAGCAATTAATTTTTCCAGCATCTCAAACGCTGTTCGTCGCAATACGACCACTTGTTGGTAACTTGCTCTTAAGAGCAGGCGCACGGTTGTATCTCGAACTTGTCTCCCTGTGTTTTCTCATCAGACAAATAGGTCTACTTCTGTTTGACTTGAGCGGTGAATAACATCTTTATACGGACAGGTTGTTTCTGTTCATCTGTTTATTTCATCTTCTGTTTCTCTCGCTGTTTCTCTGTCCGCCTGTCAGTCTGTTGCAAGATCTAGGCCTATGTAAGAATGGGCTATTCTGTTTTGTAGAACTGTCTGCTTCTCTATCTGTATGTATGTGTCTGTGTGTGTGTTTCTATATGTATGTTTGCATATCTGCTTGTTTGTCGATGACTCACCAAAACCAAGTGGCAATCACGCCAAGATTAGTCAATAAGTCTGTCTGCCTGTCTGTATGTCAGTCTGCCTGACTGTCAGTCTGTCTATCAGTCTGTCTATCTGTCTGTTTCAATATGCGTGACCGAACTGATGATGACAGATCTGTAACTGTCTACAGAAACGACCGATGCTTCCTTACTCCGTTTCTTACGACAATGATACTAGAGAAGGGGACAATGGGCGTTGGGAAGTGGACCCCAAACACGGATTGTTTACCGCGGAACTTGTCTCTGCTGTTCCACTTCTGTTTTATGATTTCCTTCGATGATCAAACAGACGTTTCTTCCTCGGCTGTTACGACATCCGTCGCCCGGAACGGCACACCCTCCCTCCGCGGTTTATGACTCTCTCTCCTGCCATCTGGTGACGACCTGTTAAGTGGGAGAGTCTTGTTTAGGTTCTTTCTTTAGAGTGAAGTGTAGCGTGAAAGCATAGATGCGTGCTGTTGGCTATTAAAATCAACGACTGTGGGTCACAGCCATGTGTTTTTATATCGTTATAATACCGGAGTAAAGACATTACCAAACATAAAAGAACCATAACTTTTTAGTACTTCAAAGCGTTCGATATATCGGTGGCCATTTCCTTTGTTGATACGACGTTGGCAATTGTGTTAGAGCTAAGCAAAATGAGCTGGATTGGGTTAGTATCGAAAGAGCGACATAACGAAAGAGCGACGTAACAAAAGAGCGACAAATGGGAGAGCAGTTTTAACCCTCGGGCTACCAAGAAAGGGTGGTTGCCACCCCCAGGTTTTTTTCATCTCAAACTTTTCCGTATGGAATAAAAATTTGACCTTTTAGGTAGCTGTAGGGGGTTCATTTACACACGTTTTGAGGTAAAATGTGAGATGATATCTCACACCGTTCAAAAGTTATACCCAATATACCCGAGGCAGCAGGGGGGTGGATACCACCCCCCCTAGATTTTCGACTATATCTTATCCGTCATTTAATATTAAGAGACACAAATTATACCATTCTATAGAGGGAATGTGGGGCTACATTTCTATGGTCACTGAGTTGACCTGAGACAACCGGAAGTGCTCAAAATAAATAATAATACGCGTAATATGCGTGAAAAATGGCTGAATGGAAGGACTCCCCTTTAGTTTTTTGTCTGTAGCGTATTCATTTGTCTTCCTGGAAGAGAAACAAAGATACCATTCTTTAGAGGGAATGTAGGGCTTCATTTGCATACCTACATCTTTGTGTCTTTTGAATACCGGAAGTGATCAAAATAAATAATAATACGCGTAATCTGTGTGAAAATGGCTGAATACAGCATTACAACGTAAACCGATATATATGTATGGATATATATGTATGGATGTTGTACATTTATACTATATAAACATGTGTAAGGGATGATTGTGTGTATCTTTTATACATAGATTAGTTTCAAAACACACATAATCTTATATTTGTTTATCCAAAAGTACAAAATGTACGCAATAATATAAAATATTGCTAATTAAAGGGTTCCGTTGTTAAAAGTGATGTTATTTCGAGGTGCATTCACATAATGTACAACTAAATATACCATTCTGTGCAGAAATGAATGCTGAATCCATTGCTATATTACAAGTTATGATATGTGAAACCAAACACGAAATCCAGGGGTGGTAACCACCCCCCCTTGGTAGTCCATGTCACAAAAAAAGCTTGGTAGCCCTAGGGTTAAAAGAGCGACAGAAAAAATGCTGATTTGAAAGAGCGAGGAAACGAAAGAGCGACATAATAAAACAGTGACAAATTGGTTATTATCGTAGTCTGGTTTCTTGGGAATATACTAGGGGGTCGTGTATTCGTAGCCAGAAATTATTGGCTATTCAAATTGTTTATCAAAGAGTTACTTGAGTTTCTTCCATATATGCAAGATAGAGTTTGTTTGTGTTTATTTACAGGTTCGTTATGAACAACTTCATTTAAGGACTATAGGTGCGAATTCCAGCCATTGTACTTATATTTTGATGTACATCGGGGTTCTGCACTCTGATGTTAGCTTCAAAGGGACGCGGATGTCGGGGTGAATAGGCGAGCGAGTGAAATGAGGCATGGGCTCAGTTTCTGATAATTGCGCGAACTGACCAGTCAATGTTATGAGATTCTCAGTTTTGCGAAGGATATTGACCAGTGATGGTGAGCAAGTCTGTGGATTTGTTTGGATAAACAAGCATTAAAAAATAATGGACGGCAAGTTTATCTGCAGCTATATAGACCTATAATATTATATAATCGTTTTACTGAGAAAACATCGATGTCTAGATTTACTGCTTTTAAATGAGTACATCATAAGTTTGTCGCTCTTTCGTTATGTCGCTCTTTTGAATTTTTACTTCATTTCTTCGGTTGTCGCTCTTTTGAAACGGTAGGCCTATTTATGTCGCTCTTCTGTTACGTCGCTCTTTCGTTATGTCGCTCTTATGAACCGCTCCCGCTGGGTTAGTATAAAGATGGATGACAGTGGGTATGCTAAACGATGCAAATTATTGTAAGAACTCTTTCTTATCGGTGAATGAATCGTTCGACTGCTGTATAGAAGGGTTTGAGCCTAAGTCAAAATTAGTTGTCTTTCCACCTTTAAAACATGCTTTTCAATGGTTTATAAGGACCCTCTTAATTGTAATAGCTTTACCTTCTTAATTGTATTGCCTTTATCTTCTTAATTGTATCACCGTTACCTTTCGTCTAGAGGAAGCTTGCTGCCAGTTCCCTCACGTCATATTCGGAAATTTCATTCTCTGCTTGGCAATTCATTTCGCAAGCTGAATGCTAATACAATGTTTATAAAGTACAGTTCCTGGAAACTGAATGAGAATTAGTCTTACGAATTCCCAAGTCACGACTTCTGCGTCGGACTTATCGTCGCTTTTAGTCGACGACGACGAACAATTTGAAAGGGAGCGAGATGTAAATTTTCTTCTATTATCGCGCATTTACAATTATAATAGCAGATATTAGATCAACCGGTAAGCTGGATATTTCTCGGAACAGGTTTCCACTCTTTTCTGCAAGACTGTTGTTCATTGCTTTACGATGACTGGCCGCCTGCCAACCGGGACTATTGATTAAATACGCCTCGTAGCGGGCGCGGTTTTATACACCGGTGATTTAATAAGCTTTTATCCACGACTTTATTGTAGCTTTTATGGCCATCTTTCTAACGTTCGCAGGTCCGATAGAAGGCGATTGGCCACTGGATTTATTGTGCCAGCCAATCAGATGACGCCTATTGCTTCGAAGTATACATCACGTATACTGTGCAATTTCGGGACTAAAAAGACTTCATCTGATGCCCACAAAACCCCCACCAGAGACGGCCCTTTATCACCCATCCGTCCCGACCGAGACGGCCCCTTATCACCCCTTCCGTCCCGACCGAGACGGTCCCTTATCACCCCATCCGTTCGGTGCCAGGGTCGTGACCGCAATCAGCGCCCGCGACGGGGCTGTACTTAGCACCGACCGGTCGCATAAAGATGGCTGCAGAGACTGAGCGAAGGGAAATCGTGTCGAGTGGGGGTGGCTGGTCGGGGGTGGTCCTGAAGGCCGGTCGTCCGCCGGTCAGTCTGTCGTTCATCGACTGGTGGTCAAGTGTTTTGTTGCTGTCCGGTTGAGCAGAACGACGGGTGGATTTCTGCCAGACTGTTGATCGTCCGAACGCTAAGTGACCATATCTCGGAAACGTTGTTATGACATATTGCGTTCGCGCATTCAACGATTGGTACCAAAAGTAGATCGTCCATCCATACTAAATGAACTTCCTGTGTGTGCGTGACACAGTGCGTGTATATGTATATGTATGTATATATATGTATATATATATATATATGCGCGGAAAGGCAGTTCGCTTCCCTCTCCCGCTTGGTTGTGTCACGGCGCTCCTCAAGATCCGACCTCGTCATGGTTAGCTGCCTGGCATTGCCGAGGATTAGTCAAAGCCCAGAGTAGCTAAAGTGTCTGATGCGTGTTGACGTTTTCCATAATGCGGTGCTGTTCAGAGGGCGGCGAAAGGGACGACATAATTACATTTTTTAAGACATTTTCATCATCTTCGCCCTTAATTTTAATAATAGACCTATTCGTATGAAATGCGACGACTTTCAATTTCCAGCAAGTGCCAACGATGCTGATGGGAAACTTCAGACTCGATGCACTGTTTACAGTAAGACTGTAAGACTGGACGATCGAGTGGCCATCCCGAGATGAACTGACTGACCCAGCCTATCCCTGCCTCTCTCCTACTCTCTGAAAACCCACACACCGAATATAATTATTACAGATTTAATATATATAATATATATATATATATACATATATATATGTATATAATATATATATATATATATATATATATAATATTTTCCTGGTTGTCTTTAGTGGCAATGTTTCTTCTCTCTATTCGCTGTCTTTCTGTCTGTTTTGCAGTTTGATATATTACGCTTGTCACACTAAAGCATCGTCTTCTTTTGGATTAAGGCAGAAGTAAGCCCTAAGGCCAGAGCAATGACGTTGGGTCATAAATCATGAATTATCTCTTCGTTATCTATTCTAAATTCCAATTTTATTTGTTAGCATTCATAAAACTCTTTTCGTATCGCTAGGTGTCTATTGGTGAATGGTTACAATCCGGCACGAAGAGCAGAAGATCAGCATGGACGCAGGATCGATTCCCGTTAACCTCCCAAAGGTCGACTCAGCCTTTCATTCGCCAGATGGCGTTGGTAAAATGAGCAATAGGACCAATATGGGCGCCTTGCATGGCTGCCATATAGTTAAATTCGACTCTTGTAATAACGTGTGATCAACCGTTCATACCATGACTTGTAATCATATAATTATACTGCGTTCATGAAAGTTTGAATCAATGAACGCAGATTACTATTATTTTTTCGCCACTTGGAAACAGTTTATATAGGATAGTAAGCCTATATACTAGTGATCCATTACTGTACACTACTACATATATGGCATTATTTCGCCACTTTGAAACAGTTTTATATAGGATATATAGTATACTATAGTGATCTAACCTACTACTCTACACTACTACATATTTGTCATTATTTCAGGTATGCTATCATGTAAAGCTAATTACTATTTTCACCATAGACCGTGGCGTCCCTCAAAAGTATGACATGACATACCCTCATGCAAGCAAGTATATATATATATAATGGAGTTCACTGAATGCATGCCTATGTGTATAGGCCTATAAGTTATTTGTTTCTTTGCCTGCCTTCTTGCCTGTCCATTTGTCTTTCTTTGCATCTGTATAGCCTATGCCTGCGTGTTAGTTACTCCGTCTGTCTTTCGTAGGTCCAGAAAATGCGCTCTATAAACATAAATGAGCTTCTTGCTCGTATATAATATTATGTAGGCCTATATGTGGATTTCATGTGTGTGGGGTGTGTGGGTGGGTGTAAAAGAAGCTCGTTTGGCGTCTTCTGTGCATGTCATATTTATTTATATGTGTTGTGTATTTATCGTGCATGTCTCACTTCTGGTACAAAAACAACTTAAGTTTGGTGCAATAAACGAGGTCGTGCGTATTAAATGTTCTCGAGGTGATGTCCTTTAACTGCGTTGTGTTCGTCAGTTCACTTTAGTACCAGAAGTTGGTCGTAACATTTTCTCCGATTCTCCTGCTACACTTAGTGCCAGAAATCAGGCCATGCGTTTTACGAGGGTCCGACTGCATGTTGTTGAGAATAAATCGGGTCTCGTGGTTTATGGTCGCCTATTGTTATTGGTGTTGACTGTTGATGACAATCAACGTTAATTATGGATAAATCGGAAGATAAGGACAGAAATAACGATGTTGATCGTGGAATAGAATTTGATGAATGACGGATGAAATGAAAAACAGAGATCACGCTACGACAGTTCTAAGCATTCGGCAGAACGGAGGCCGATGCAGCCTAAGTTGGTGGTCATCTCTATAGTGGATCCAGAGCAGGTTTTAGGGTGGTCTGGGCCCATGGGCGCCCGATATAGTGGGCCCTTTCATGCAGCGCATTTTTGCCTTTGTTTATGCGCAGTCTCCGACAGGGACAACCCCATACTGGTGGTTATCTCTATAATAAATCGGTATCAGGCCAATAATCCATGGGCAATAACCCCTGGCCAAGAACCCCCGGCCAATACGCCACGACCATTTGCCCGGAGGAAAATTATCTCCCCCGGCCAATAACCCCGGTCATTTTCCTCTATAAAAATTATCTACCCCGGTCATTAACCTCATGGCCAATAATCCCGAGTCAAATCCTCCCAAGCCAATAACTCCCAAACTTGCAAAGTAAAGCACGTTGGAGTAAACTGTTTTATTTCTTGTCAACATATTTATTATTTGCTGCAATGTCGATCACCGCGGACGACGTGAGGACACGGGCAACCGGCGGTCGTGACATGCCAGTGACTGCGAGCGTCAATGAAGGTCTTGTCCGTTCTGTCGCTGGCGTTGAACCTAAATAGACTACATCTTCCACGAGCGATATGCACTAAAGCCAAGTGGTAGCCCTGCCTAATTAAGTAAAGAGGAATTGATGTCAAACAAAATTGACCAGTATTGAGTTTCCAATATTATGTTGTATTTGAAAATTTGTAAAGCGCCTTTTACAGTATAAGCTATCAGCGTGAAGGCTCCGAGGGAATAAAAGTCTTCAAGCAGCGGGCAGGTGAGGGAGAGGCCCAGCCAAAATCTTGAAGCGTATAAAGGGGAAGGTCATTCCAAGAGGAAGGACCCACAGTGGCATGTGTACATATACGCATAGAGTTATATGTACATATTATAAAGATGTATAATGGGGGCTAATGGCCGGGGGATTTTGACTCGAGTTATTTACCTCGGGGGTTATTGGCAATGCATGGGGTAATTGACCGGGGGTAATTTTTCTAGGGGTTAATGGCCGGGGTTAATGGCCCGGGGTTATTGGCCCGGGGTTATTGGCCCGGGGTTATTGGCCCGGGGTTATTGGCCGGGGGTTAAGCCCAGGGGTTTATTGTCCTATAAAACTGATGGATCAGTTGTTGTCTAAAACATTTCTACCAGATTTCTATCTGTCTGTGTAGAAGTTGTTGATCGGAATAAAACTTAAACTATACAATGCATCATTTATGTGGCGCCTTTCAAAGATATCTATGTTGAAGCTCCTCTATTCCTGATGCAAGGAAAAGTGCAATTTTCCATTCACTTCAATTTTAGTGAGATGTTCCAGGTTGGACGCCTTGGATAAAGTTGAAGCATCGTCTCATCACGTGTAGGCTAACTGTATAACGTTGATAGTTAATGACACTTTCTATTCCATTGTAGTTCTTCACTGTCTTTATTTCTCTATGTATGTATGTATGTGATCAACTGGACTCCGGAGGGGAAGCGCGGGAGAGGAAGGCCAAGAAAGAACTGTATGGGAACTGTTCGATAAGATCTGAGGTGTCTGGAGGTGACGGTGAAGGATGCTGTCGAGGTGGCGAAAGACAGGGAAGAATGGAAAAACTGCGTTGCCCGATGTGCAGTCCTGCACGGGAAGGACTAAGACTAAGGTATGTATGTACGTGTGTATGTATGCATGACATGTATGTAGGTATGTATGTATGCATGTCAGTCTGTCTGTCAGTCTGTCTGTCTGTCTGTCTGTCTGTCTGTCTGTCTGTCTGTCTGTCTATCTGCCTGTATTTCTTTAACGCCTATGTCCGTTCACGTGCCTATCCCTCATCTGGTTGACAATCTGTTTATACCTGTCTCTGTCTGTCTGTCTTTTTTGCAGTTTGTGCCTGTTTGTCTCCCCTCTCCTTGTCTGTGTATTGTCTAGGCACGACAACACCTTGACAGTCGGGCGTCTCTTGTTCCTGGCTGACTGAAGAAGAGGCTCATGACAAAATGCTTTGTCACGCTATGTCATAACCCGTAGACAATGCGACCTAGAGATGTCTCTTGACGTGGAGTGACAGGTGGTCGCTTCTGGCGAACGTCCGGTCGCAGACGCGGCACCGGAAGGGTCTGTCGCCGGTGTGGGTCCGGAAGTGACGAGTCAGTTCGTCGGACCTCGAGAACCTCCATCCGCACCCGGACCAGTGGCAGAAGTAGGGCTTCTCGCCAGTGTGAACCCGAACGTGAGCCTTCAGGTGGGAGCTCTTCGTGTAGGTCCGACTGCAGCCAGGATAGGCACACCTGATTTCACATAAACAGCACGATCATTGGAGTGGCTTGTACCGTTTGTTGCAGTTTAACGACGCTGGGTCATAACAAAGATGGTTAACGTCGCCCTCCTCCTTTATCCAGGCTTGGGATTGGCACTACCAGAGTACGAGCAGTGGCGGAGTAACAACTGGAGTTTCTTTCACTCTAGATGATGATGATGATGATGATGATGATGATGATGATGATGATGATGATGATGATGATGATGATGATGAGGACGACGACGACGACGACGATGATGATGGTGATGTTCTTTGCCCGAAGGCAGGTCCATTGGCTTTTACGCGACCCGGGGATGAGATGAGTGAGATGATTTCCCGTTGCCTTCCTCACAGACAATTGTGGGCGTGCAACCTGTCCATGGTCGCTACGCAGTGGCATAAGGTAGATTCGAACCTGCGACCCTCCGATTACAAGGTACAGAGCATACCATTACGCCACCGTGTCCCGGTGATACAAACATATTATACGCAGCCACTAAGATTCAGTAGCCGTGAGAAATTAATAGTTGAATTCTTTATCTGATTAATGAGTAAATTTGTTCAGTGGCTTATAGCCGTTTGTGGATACGGTGTCAGAACTGATGACCAGTTTTACTCACTTATGACTGGCGACACTTTTTTCTTGCCCAGGTTTCCACCAATCTTTTTTTCCACAGAAACCCGAACTTCCTGAATTGGCCGACTGAAACTCAACGACAGAGGGCGTGACGCAAGGCGGAAGTGACGAAATGCGTGGCGAAGAAGGCGGCGTCATCTGGATGGACTGTTCGTAGCATGACGTCATACTTGATGACGTCGTATCGTACTCTGTCGTCATCGTCTGGTGACCTGGAATGCTCGTGGACTGTTGCATCCTGGATCGATTGAGGAAAGGTTGGAATGTCTGCCCAGGGTGTTGTGGGCAGTCACCTCTTTGATGCGAACTTGTCAAACAGTGCAGACGTGTTTCTTGTTGAGTGCTCTGAAAGAACATTCCAGTCGGTACTTCGTCGTGGCCATCGTAAATGGGAACTGGTTCGTTGGTGGATTTTTCGAATGGAAATCGGTCAAGCTCCGACAAGAAGGCGTTGTCTTCGTCACGCGGAGATGGGACAGTTAGGTAATACCTGTTGATGAGGTCCGCAGGAGACGAACCCGAGTGGCAGAACATGTTGCCACTCCTTAGACACTCAGAAAACGTCGACACAAAGTCAGGCAGCGACGTTGGTATATCATCGACACTTAGGACCCTGTTTTGATATCGTGTATGCACTTCTGAGCTCGTGAAGTCAATGCTTTCAGGTGCGCAAGCTGGCATTAAGTTCCAGATGCAGTCTTTGCGAACATCTGCGGTATTTTCGAAAGAAAGTCGCGATGGATCAGGTGTAAGAAAGCTCAGTTCCATTTCATCTACGTCAGGGATGTCTTCCATTTGCGAGCGATGGTATTCCATTGTGGTAGTGGTAAAAGTGGTGAAAGGATGTTGAACGTTGGATGGATGGCCGTTGAACAGCATTCCGTTGTTGTTGTTGGTGTTGTTGCCGAGATAGAAGGAATTGTCCGCTTCAGAATGGCACCAAAGTTCACCGGACGCACTTCCCAAGTGGTTCGAAAACATCCCGAGACACTACAGGAATAAACAAAGCATTAGTCATCCTCGTTTTGAATGGCGACGGTTGCGCCATCTCGTAATGACCAGAACCAGCGCTGAGCGCTCACTGATCTAGACTTTATATATAAAATTATATAGTCAATGATGAATGATGATACCTGGTCACATTACGGACTCGGTAGTTTTGGTTCTGATACAGTAGCTTATTGTTAGTAGTTTTGGATCTGATACGTTAGCTTATTGTTAGTAGTTTTGGTTCTGATACGTTAGCTTATTGTTAATAGTTTGGTTCTGATACGGTAGCTTATTTTTAGTTGTTTTGGCGTCATAAGGTATCTTATTGCTAGTAGTTTTGTGTTTGATTATGTAGCTCATTGTTAGTAGTTTTGGTTTTCATAAGGTAGCTTGTTGTTGGTAGTTGTAGTTTTCACAAGGTAGCTTATTTCTATTACTTTTGCTTTTGATCAGATAGCTAAGTGTTAACAGCTTTGGTTGTGATGAGCTAACTTAGTGTTAGTACCTTGGTATTGATAAGAGAGCTTAGTGTTGGTGATTTTTAAAGGCATCGTGCTACCTGTGCACGCACTGCTTCGATATCGTACAAAGCATCTAAGGTTCTTAATCAATAACCGACTGGAAGCAAACGAAGCAGTAAATTCAAAGCTTCTGCGACACTGCGAATATTCTTCAGGTCGTCTGCACAAGAGAGCCAACCACTCATGGTTGTTCTACCTTTTCTTACTATCCTCGAATGAAATAAGCGAAATATTTCCCTGGGTCAAAATCATTCATAACCAGTACCAGCTGGCAATGCGCTAACATAGGGAGCCTAATTAACTAATTTTAATACTTAGTGGCTGTCACCAACTCTTCTTCTTCTTAGTTGTGACCTACCTCAAGAACTTTCCTTATCTCTACATATAAATTGCTCAACGTCTTCTAACTGTTTAAGAATTAAATTGACACAGTTCTTTGAATGTTTCTTTCTTTCTTCAAACACAGTTTAATAACAACAACTCAACTCTTGCCTTACAACAACTGTACTACACTGTATAGTTCAAATTCACTGTCATCAGCAGTTTCTAAGTTTGGCGCGCTAACTGCACGTGTAAAACAATCTACCGTCAGCCAATGTTTAGGCTACTTTAGGCCAAGCGCCCACGAGCCGACAGCGCAACTAAAGCCTAAGACTAAAACGCTTAACAATCGATACACATTATATATATATCAACCTAAAGAACACCTGTGCTCATTATATATGCAAAACATTTGTTCACATTACCTCCTTCCCTTTCTTTGGATTGAGCAAATTAAACTTAAAAATTTGCAAAATCATCATGTACTAAATTATGCAATAAACTTAATACTATACAAAACAGTAAAATAAACAATCTTATAATCTAGATAAACAATCTGCTACAACATTTAATCGTCCTTTCTTATAATTAACTTCTACATCAAAAGTTTGCAGTGCCAAAGCCCAACGCACCAATTTAGCAGACTTAGACATAGATTCAGTCAGATAAGTTAAAGGATTGTGATCGGTAAAGATGTGAACTTTAGATCCAATGATTATCTCTTTTAACTTATTTAGAGCCCAAACAATAGCATAGGCTTCTTTCTCCACAGTTGCCCATCTCTTCTGGGTGTCAGTCAACTTCTGACTTATAAATGACACAGGGCGTTCTATTCCCTTATCATCCATCTGCGTTAAAACAGCTCCTACTGCAAAATCACTACTATCGCAGTACAAATTAAAAGGTTTTCCAACATCAAAAACATATAAAACAACTTTAGAGCGTACAGCATCTTTAAGTAAATTAAATGCCTGTTGATGTCTATCAGTCCAATCAATCTTATCTGAAACATGTTTGCTTGTCAAATCAGATAGAGGCTTCGCAATCTGTGCAAAATCTTTGATAAACTGTCTATAGTAACCAAAAAATCCAAGCAACTGCTTAACTTGTTTCTTCGTTTCTGGGGTTTTCAAATTAATTAAACTTTCAATTCTATCTGGATTCATTTGAATCGTTCCAGAACCAACCACATGACCGATGAACTTTACCTCACTCTTACCAAAGATACATTTCTTTAAGTTCAGAGTAATGTTATGCAGTCTCATTTGCATTAAATATGCATCTAAATGCTGTAAATGAATCTTCCAGTCATCTGAATGCACAGCAATGTCATCTACATAGGGCTCAGCAAATTCATTTATAGGCTGTAAAACCATGTTAATTGCTTTAACAAATGTTCTTCCTGAGTTGATCATTCCGAACGGAACACGAGTAAACTCGTACAGTCCATTGTGAGTAACAAAAGCAGTTTTCCATTGATCAGTTTGCTTAACAGGACAAGTCCAGTAAGCACTTCGACAATCAAAAATCGAGATCACATTTGATTTTCCAACTTTGTGCAACACGTCTTTTACAATCGGCATCGGATATTTACAATCCACAGTGAACGAGTTAATGTATCTGTAGTCGCAGGCAAGTCTCAGAGAACCGTCTTTCTTTTTAACAATAACCAGCGGACTTGCCATTCTGCTCGAAGATGGTTTTATAATGTTGGCTTGAAGCATTTCTTTAATTTGTCGTTCAACTTCTGCTCGATAGATGAGTGGAATACGGTAAGCCATAAATTCTTTTTCACGAAATTCCGGTTTCAGTTCAATTTCATGTTCAACCAATGTACATAGTCCAGGCTTTTCAGAAAATCGATCAGAATATTTGTTCAGTACTTCCAGCAATTGTTTTTGTTGAGATAATGTTAAATGACTAATCTGTTCAGGATCAAGATTCAGTGAATTCTTTTCATCTTGCAAGTCATTCTTCGTCAGCAGTTCAACCACTGAACCAAAGTCTTCGTCTTCTTCAACGATTAGTCCACAACTCATTGCTCTTGTAATGTACTTTCTGATTTTATTTGCGTGAATTATCTTTCGACAATCGTCACCCATATCAATCAAATAAGAGTACTTTGATCTTCGTTGTATGACAGTACATGGACCATGCCATCGTGAAATCAGTTTATTTGTTGACGTCGGATACAACACAATAACTTTTTCACCCGGTTCAAATTCTTTATGTTTCGCTCTTTTGTTGTATTGATTCGTATACTGTAATTGCTTCTCTCGTGAATATGATTCTGCAAACAGTAATGCTTTTTCCATATTTGCTTTCATGTCTTTCAAGTACTTTTCTGGTTGGATTCCAATATGAGGTGGTAAATTAATTTCTCTTGTCCAACTTTCTTTTAAAATTGCCAATGGTCCACGCGGAATCTTTCCATACACCAACATATAAGGAGCAATTCCAGTAGTTGCATTCGGTACTTCTCGTAATGCCCACACTGTAAACGGAATTACTTTGTGCCATTGCCTTGGATTGTCAACAATTACATGATGGATCATTTTCTTGAATGTTTGATTCCATCGTTCTACTAATCCAGCTGCCTCTGGATGACCTGGCGTATCAAATCTTGGACTACACCCCATTAAATTCAGAAATTCTCTTGTCAGACTCGCAGTAAAATTTGTTCCTTGGTCACTTGTGATCACTGAAGGTACACCAACGTTCATGAACAACTCCATCAAAGCATCACATACAGCTTTTGCAGTTAATGATTTCAACAGAAACACTGTAGGCCATCTGGTGCAAGAATCGACAATACATAAACAGTACTTGTGACCTGCAGCAGATGCTGGCTCGATTGGTCCTACACAATCCACCGTAATTCTTCTAAACGCCACATCTTCTCTTGGAATTGGAGTGATAGGAACCCTGTCCATCACCAAACTTCTTGCCTTTAACTGACATTTCTCACATGATTTGCAAAATTTCACTATATCTCTTCTCATCTTTGGCCACGTAAAAGACAACTTTATTCGTTCTCTAGTTTTCTCTTCTCCAAGATGTCCTCCAAATACTGATTCGTGAGCCAACTCCATCACTTTCATTCGTCGCTCTTTTGGTAACACCAATTGATATATCGTTTGCTCTAATATTCGATATCTTTTGTACAGTAAGCCATTTACCACGCAGAATTCAGATTCTTTATCTGGTGCTAACGTCCACCATGCTTTCAATGATTCATCTTGTCTCTGCTGTTCTTCGAATTTCTTTGCGTCTGCAATCTGCATCTGTTGTTCTTCGTCTTTCTCATTTTCTTCAAACAAATCTCCTATCGCCACATCACAATCATTATCCTCTTTCGTTTCATTTAGATTACCATTCTTGCATGCAGCCATCTCTTGTTCACTCATCTCTGCTGTTATACCGTCTTGCATTAAACTTTGTTGATCATCACTTTCGTTTTCCTCTTCACTTGAACTTTCAGTTTCACTTTCCTCTTCGACTTCTATCACTTTCTTTCGCTGACTCTGCAATCTCGTCGTTACATTCGCTTGCACATCTCCTTGTATCATTTTCACTTGTGGCACGGCTTTAAGTTCTGCAATGATTTCTGGATGCAACAAGAATCTTTCTGTGCTTCCCATTTTTGCAATACTAGCACACATCAATGTCACATACGGTGTAAGTGAACATTTGACTTTATGCGGAATTACCTCTTCTTCCACATCGTTACAACACAGCCTTACATCAACTTTCACTAACTTTGCAGGAATGGCATCTCCTGCCACGCATTGTAAGTTCACTTTTCCAATCTGCTCCACCTTCATGCCTTCCAGTAATTCTTCACTAATCACCGGAACCTCTGCTCCAGAATCAATAAGTGCTTTTACTTTCACTGGTTCTTTTCCTGCTGTTCCACGAATCTCTACCTCGACGTACTGCAATACCACTTTCTTCAATGCTGTACTTTCATCTCTTCCAACCATTTCTTTCTGCATTCCATTGTGCAATAGAATTTCTTTCTGAATATCAGGTGAAAGGTGACATTTCATCACTGACTTTACTTCAGTTTCATTGTTCTGATGTTCTGTGGCTTGACTTTCAGAATTACCAACCACTTGAATTCGATTCACCCTCGAATTTTCTTGTTTTCCATAATTTGAGGCTGTAACAGGAACTGGACAGAATTTCATCAAATGCCTGTCTGATCCACAGTTGTGACAACGTTTCACCACTGCACCTCGTTGTTCGATGCTTTCTTTTCTTTTATATGGAGTAAACGATGCATTGCCTTCTCTCGCGACAAACCTTGGTGGTGATTTGTTATATACCGGACGTTGTCTGGCCATCATCGACTCTCTATTCTCGTGAACAACCGGAGAATTTGGTTTCACTTCTGCACCTCTGAACTGATTTCCTGTTTCTTGATTGCTCTTCCAATGAAAACCAAAATTTGGAGTGAACTGTTGATTTCTTTTTACATTGGGTACAAAACCAAAACTTGTCTTATTCGGAATTGCCAAACCAATTCTATTATTCACATGAATGTCCGCTAGGTCTGCCACAACACTAGCTTCGTAACAATCAGTTCCTTCCTTCGACAATACAAACTGTAGTGGACCTGGTGGTAGTGATTCTTTCAACTTATCCGCCACTAACAAATCAAACAACTTCTCAAAATTCTTATCCACTTTGCGACTTTTCACATAATAGTTCAACAAGTTCTTCAGCCTTGCTGTAAACATTGTATACGTTTCTTCAGCTGTCTTCTTCGCATCAATAAACTTCGATCTGTACTCTCTCGGTGTCAACTTGAATTCTTTTAACAAGTGCTGTTTCACGATCTCATAATCGTCTAAATCAGCGAATGACAATCTGTTTAGAACAGTTCTAGCTTTCGGAGTCATCAATGGCAATAGTAACTTCACCCAGAATTGTTCTTGCACGTTGAAACTACGAAACGCATTCTCTACCGTTTCGAAATATAATGGCACCTCCATCATATCGTTTGGCATTTTAGGTAACACGTGTTTCATGGCATCACCAATTTTCTTTATTTTAGACACCATCGTTTCACTTTCTTCTTGTTTCCTTTTCTCTTCTTCTCGTTCTTCTTGCCTTCTTTGTTCTTGTGCTTCTCTATTTTGCTTCTCCTCTTTGAGTTGTGCTTCTTTTAATGCTATTTTTTGTTGTTCCAACTTTAAACGTTCTTGTCTTTCCTCTTCCGCCTTCTCCATGCTTTCTTTCTGTAATTTCAGTTCTTCTTGTCTAACCTGTTCTGCTCGCTCCAACTCTGAAATTCGCACTTTTTCCTTTTCTTCTTCACGTAGTCTCTTCTCTTCAATCTGTTGCTGACGTATCTCTTCGTCACTTTTCCGCGCCTTTTCAAATTCAATCATCTGCTCTAATCTTCTCCTTTCAGCATCTTCTCTATCTTTTCTCAATTGCTCTAATTGAATTTCAAATTGCTGCCTTTGCAATTCTTCTTTCTCTCTTTGAAGACGTAATTCTTCCTGTCGTGCATTTTCTGCTTTCTCTTCTTTCTCTCTCTGAAGACGTTCTGCCTTCTCTTCTTTCTCTCTCTGAAGACGTAATTCTTCTCCATTTCTTTCTCTTCTTGTCTCCGTTTCTCCTCATTTCTTTCTCGTCTTGTCTTCGTTTCTCCTCTCTTTCTTTCTCGTCTTGTCTTCGTTTCTCCTCTTTCTCTTTCTCTTCTTGTCTCCGTTTCTCCTCTCTTTCTTCTTTCATCATCATCCACTGCATCATCATCTCCATAGACATAAGTCCAGGCGGTTTTTCAATAACCTTTTCCACAGCACCGCCGACAGCACCTTCTTCTTCTTCTGCTTCTTCTTTAAGCCAGACTTCAGCTAGCGCTTCTAGCATGTCCTCACGTGACATATCTTCCAGTTTCTCTTCTTCAAAACCAGCCTTTAACAAGCGCTGTTTTAATCTTTCAGAAGACATCTTCTTCAGTTCTGCTTGTTTTTTGACACTTAATTTCTCCATCTTACTTCTTTACTTCAGTGCTGTCCTTTCTGGAAAACACGAGTTTTCTTTTGTGTTTGAAGTATTGGGGATTGTTCTTTGTTTGAAAACAACAAACTTGTATACCTTTGTCGTTGAGGCTTTCGTTGTCGTCAATTTACCAATGATTCAAATGCGTATTCACCAGTCGACGTTGTTTCGAATCCCAGACGTTGTTTCGAATCCCAGACGTTGTTTCGAATCCCAGACGTTGTTTCGAATCCCAGACGTTGTTTCGAATCCCAGACGTTGTTTCGAATTCCAGACGTTGTTTCGAATCCCAGACGTTGTTTCGAATCCCAGACGTTGTTTCGAATCCCACCGCTGTCACCAAATATGTCACCAACTCTTCTTCTTCTTCTTAGTTGTGACCTACCTCAAGAACTTTCCTTATCTCTACATATAAATTGCTCAACGTCTTCTAACTGTTTAAGAATTAAATTGACACAGTTCTTTGAATGTTTCTTTCTTTCTTCAAACACAGTTTAATAACAACAACTCAACTCTTGCCTTACAACAACTGTACTACACTGTATAGTTCAAATTCACTGTCATCAGCAGTTTCTAAGTTTGGCGCGCTAACTGCACGTGTAAAACAATCTACCGTCAGCCAATGTTTAGGCTACTTTAGGCCAAGCGCCCACGAGCCGACAGCGCAACTAAAGCCTAAGACTAAAACGCTTAACAATCGATACACATATATATATCAACCTAAAGAACACCTGTGCTCATTATATATGCAAAACATTTGTTCACAGTGGCAAACGAATCTATAGAAGTCATTTCAATCAGGCAGTTAGGATTATTGCAACTAAGGAGACAAGATGGCGGTCGTCCACACTGATGGACTCGTAATCGTAATCATAAGCTCCAAACTTCTAAAGCGCCATTCGAAAGCCAAGCGCAGGGCCCCAGCTTATTCACGAGCTCTCGACGGTCTCCGCCCATAAAAATTAAATCGTGAACGTAAACGTAATATGTAGTTTTCTACAGCGCCCAGAGGAAAGTAATTCATGGGAATCCGCTTATTGACAGGCGTTTAGTCAAACGAAGTCCATAGGCTTGTAAGGTCAGGTTCCTAGGGGTTACGCAGTTGACAATCAGACGGTATACGGAGAATCGTGTTTAGAATGGAGAGGCGTAAGAGGTAAGGGGAAGAGGAGGATCGAATCAGAATTTATGGAGAGAGAGGGTGTTGCAGTTTGAATGTAAGACTTGCGCAGAGACTGCAAGAAGTGCAGTTTTAACTGTCGTACGTGTGACCGGTTTCAACCGAAACAAGTGCAGAAGAAGGATCCGTGTGGCTGATCCCTCCACTGGGAGGGATTAATTTAAACCTGAAGGAGATTATAGACCAACTTCTGACCGAAGTTTATTCCAGTGTGACGGAGCGGCTTGGGGGGCTCCGTTCGGGGCTGTGCGCATATGCTAATTCGCAAATCAAAGTTCTAGGCAACAGCAGTTTACATTGCGCAAAGTTTAATAAGCAACGAAGCATACGAGATGATTATCACGGGCTTTGAAGTTAAGGACACAAACTCATGGAAACTGTGTTGCAATTTCGAATAGAAAAATCCTAAACAGCTAGGCCTAATTTATTACTGACTTGTTAAAAAGAAAGTGAGAAGACGTCGGAATGCTTTGTTAAAAGGAAACAAATGGCACAAAGAAATTATACAATACAATACAACTGAATTTGACAGAATGGTCCTCCTTCCAGAGTTCAGAAGTGCACACACGACAGTACATCGATGGCGCTGAGAAACTGCGTCCGAAAGACTTGCTCAAGGCCCTTACACACTGACCGTCTGAGTGGCCGTTCGAACCCGTACTCTCCGCGTTACTAGCCGAGCGCCCTATCTATCTGACTAACGCGACTCGGAGTATTAGCCTAGTAAGTTTCTTATTCCGAAAGAGGTACCATCAGTTATTGATGACCTACAACACAAAACAATAGGCCTATTGTGGTGCTTGAACTAAGTCTCGAATTGGATTGGATCCTCAGTTTAACGGCAGCTTATGACAACATTGGCCGTTGCCGCCGACAAAGATTAGTTTTTGGCATAGTACAGCTCATCTAATGTCAGAAGGAATTATATAACTGCAATTTACCTTATTAACTTCGGGTGTCTAGATTGTCCGTTATATTCACTCACCTAATGATGCAAGATGGCGGTCGTTTAATTGCGAATAGTGTGCAACCGCGATCTAAATCTTTATTTCTACGAAGGTCAAATTGAGAACTTTTCTAGTTTCTACCTGAATTTGTATACCGGGTTATGTTGTCGTCCTCTGTACGAATTTAGGAACTTTCAACTTTCGGAATAAATAAGTTAACGACGGTGAATGCGTGCGTTCGGGTTTATTCGAGCTGCCCTTCCTCCGCGCTCTGACTGAATTGTGGGTCTGTCGTCTGTCGTTGCTTCAGCTAATTGCTGTTCGTGTTTACCTACAACTTCACATTGAACATGGCTAAAAAGGCTTTGAAAGTTGAAGAATTGGTGGACATGGTACAGGACGATAGGGTGTTGGACGTTCTAGCGGAGCGCATGATAACACGCTTAAATCCAGCCATCGATGAAACAATCAAGAATAGGATGGACAGCTACACTTCTCGGCTGGAGGAATTGGTTGCACGTCTTTCTACCGAGTTAGTTTCAAAATCACTCGAATCGCAAAATCAAAAGTTATCTACACTGGAAGCTGAGAATTCGTCACTAAGGGCACGCATGGAGGACATTGAGCACAACGCGAGATCGGACAGTCTGGTGATACATGGGCTACTGGAGACTACCACTGACTTCAGTTCAACCGTCTCAGCTCTGCCGGCGGGTCAGCCTGAGATGCTGGCAATACTAGACCTTTGCAACACACGTCTAAATCTTGGCATAAAGGAGTCAGACATCTCCTACACCCATCGCATCCCCCGATTTGGAAAAGATGCCAGCCGTCCACTCATTGTCAAATTCACCAACCGGTATGCTAGAAACGCAGTGTACTTTGCCAAGAAATCTCTCCGCAACATGACCAGCCCGGGAGTGCCTACCGTGTACATCAACGAACACCTCACTAAGCTTCAATCCTCAATCTTCGCTAAAGCTCGGAGCCTCGTAAGAGAAAAGCGACTCCTCTCGGCCTGGACAGCTGGTGGGGTGACGTATACCAGGCAAACTAACGCACAAGACGAGAAACCGAGAAGGGTCCTCTCAATGAACGATCTCGAAGAGGTGTGAGTCTATCCAACTACACCATCTGAGATAATCTATCAATTAATCTCAGAAATCAAAGAACTTGAGAGACTCTTTCCCTCTGGGAAGTGACTGGAGGACATATGAACTCTCATCATTCCATCTTTCACGTTCCTCTCCGTTCCTTCTATTTCCTTAGGACGCTCGGTAACAGGGTTTTTTGTTATGTTTACATTTATTTATTTTTTCACACTGATCATTTTGTGTGTGTGTGTGTGTCCTATCTTGGAGTTAAAGTCAAGCTCCATGGAACCTTAATGCACTGAAAGAAGGAACTGGGAATAAGAATGCTTAATCTTTCTCTGATGTAATGTTACAGTACACCCATGTTTACATAGCACTTGAAAAAAAAAGGAAATAAGAAGCTTACAAAAAATGGCCTAACCTCTCACTGATGTCTAGTATTGCAAGACAGTGTTACACCTTAGCTATTCAAGTGTATTTGCTAGTGTCCTGTGTCTACGTGATAATTGACATCACCTTGGATAGAGTCACAGCTTGTATTTTTAATTCTCTTATGATATTAGATACACTTGTCCATATGAGAGAACTCTATTAAACACATGAATGTAGCAGACTACAGTCTACATGTCTATGTTGTTGACATTGCTAAAGGATTGAACTATTTTCTAATATTTCATTATACAGGCTGCTTCATTTTCTCTTCATGAGTTCTTAAACATTACTTAAATTGAGATGGATCTCCTATATGCTGATACTATCGCAGGGTAAATAGTTATGCATCGAGGCTCCTTACGATTCCTATGATACGTGTGCACAGAATTGATGCTTGTATACATTTGAGTTTTGGAAAGTGGAAATTCATGCATTTGCTCGATACCATTGAATGTATTAAAGTTACTACTTCACTTTTTTTCCAGGAGTCCTTACTCCTTAATCATTGCTTAACGGGAATGGATATCCTTAGTGATCTTGATATCGCATGGTAAATAGTTATGCATCGAGATTCTTTACGATTTGTATGATACGTGTGCACAGGCTTGTGCTTGTATTCATTTGAGTTTTTAGAAAGTGGAAGTTCATTTCATTTGCTCAATACTATTGGATCTATGAGAGTTACTGCTTCGCTTTTTTTAGGAGTCCTTAATCATTGCTTAAATCTAAATTGAAATGGATCTCCTACATGCCGATACAATTGCATAGTAAATAGTTATGCATCGGGATTCCTTTTTGTTGTATACGTGTGCACAGGATTGTTGCTTGTATACATTTGAATTTTTTAGAAAGTGGAAGTTCATTTCATTTACTCAATACCATTGAATGTGTGAGAGTTACTGCTTCCCTTATTTCACGAGTCCTTAATCATTGCTTAAATGTAAATTGAAATGGATCTCCTACATGCTGATACAATTGCATGGTAAATAGTTATGCATCGAGATTCCTTACGATTTGTTTGTTTGATATTTATGCACAGGATTGTTGCTTGTATACATTTGAGTTTTGGAAAGTGGAAGTTCATTCTATTGAATGTACAAAGAGTTGTCTCATGAGTCCTTAATCAATTGTTTTTCGTATCCAATGTTCCTTGCATTTTGTTTGAGGCTCCAAGGCTTGGAGCTGACCCAATCATTTTGAGTTGTGAGTTATGCTATGGGAGTTGTGTGCTAAGCAATAGAAACTGTCATTGCATTACATTTGCAGCATTGAACTGATTTGTTTATACTGATATGAGTGTACTCAACACGACCTTATTATATTTTATTTTCGTCCTTTCATCAATCCCTTTCGCGGTTGCTTGCTTTATCACTGACCCTATCAGTGACTGTGTTTGAACTGCTGAGAGACTCTATTTACCTGTAGTGTTTCTTGGATAGTTAGCGTTTTGTGTGTGTGTTAAGTTAGCGTTTATTAGTTAAGTATTTACCTATCATGTTTACTTGTATGGCGTGTGGCAACATGTCCCATTGCAATGGTTGTAAAGTGAAAACTTCTAATGCACCTAGCTCTGAGCTTTGCCTTGGGTGTATTACTAATATCTTCCCATTTAACCAGATAGAGAACGACGTGGATTTCTTAGAATGTGCATCTGGCTTGGATAATTCAGGAGCTGATTTGAGTGATGATTTGGAATTAGTACTGGCTATGAATGACTGTGACAGCCGTTCCCTATTGAACAACAGAGACATTGATCCTGACCTTAATTATTTTACTGATCTGCCCTTCAACTGTAACTATTCCTCTCCACTTGCCCTGGGATTGAAGCACAATTCTTTACTACCATATTTCTCTGTGCTCCATATAAATTGTAGAAGTATACTATGCAAATTAACTGAAATTAAAACTTTAATTGAATCACTGCCTATCTCGGTCTTAGCTGTATCAGAGACCTGGCTTAAGGCTGATTCGGAGGATCTTATTACGTTTCCTGGATATCAATTCATCCACAAACCCAGACAACTAGGCCAAGGAGGTGGTGTGGGTCTGTTACTGCAAGAGGATATTGTGTTTCAAGAATATGAATTGTGTCAGCACAACCTCATGCACAATTCATATGAGGGACTATTTGTTCAAATTACGCATAAAAGGGGCTCATTTTTAATAGGAGTCATTTACAGGCCGCCTGGTCAGAACCTGGATCTATTTAATACTGAGATAGAAAGCCTGCTTTCTGAAGTTTCCCGAAAGAACAAAGAAATAATACTAATAGGTGATTTTAACATTGACCTCCTAAAAATCGACGAGCATAAGGCTTCCAACATGTTTTATAATTGTATAACTTCGCACCATTTTCTACCTGCTATAACTAGGCCTACCAGAATCACACCTCAATCTTCTACTCTCATAGATAACCTCTTTACCAATGCTTGGTCCAATATAATTGACTCCACCATTATTGCATCTGATATTTCTGACCATCTACCAATTCTGATCAGATTCAACTTTGAGTCCTTGAAACCCAGGTGCAATAGACCCTGTACCTCTAGGATAATAACTGATGAAAAAATGGAAAGCTTTGGGGAAACTCTCTCTCATTTGAATTGGTCCTCGGTTATGGAAGCATGTACTACTGGGGATGTCAACAGGGCGTATGACCTATTTTTAGCCCAATATAAAAATGCCTATGAAAAAGCCTTTCCAATTATTACCACAAAAAGAAAGAATAAATCTTCATTTAGCCAGCCCTGGATGACGAAAGGACTTCTAAAATCCACTAAAAAAGGCTTCTCTCTATCTAAGATACATAAAAAATCCTACATTGAGCAATAAAACCAAATTCACAATGTATCGAAATAAATTTAAAACTGTGAGAATCAAAGCTGAACGGAACTACTATGCTGCAGAATTTAGTAAATGCAATAGTGACCTAAGGCAGACCTGGAGGCTGATTAAGTCAATAGTAAAATTAGGCAATTTAGAATCCTCCATTGATGGATTAGTAATCGATGGCACTAAGACTGATAATGCCGATAGAATGGCAAACAAATTTAACGATTATTTTGTCAACATTGCTAAGTCCCTTGCTGATGAAATACCCAATTCCTCAACCTCCTTCACAACTTTCCTTAAAACCCCACTCTCGAACTCCTTTGGACTCCTTCCAACAACCCCCGAGGAGATTATGAATCTATCTCATTCAATCCGTCTAACGCATAGCAAAGGGATAGATGATATAGACCCTTGCATTGCTAATAAGCATTTAGCTAGCGTTGCTCAGCCGCTGGCAGATATAATAAATTGTTCCTTCACCTATGGCATCTTCCCCCAAGCTTTAAAAACTGCTAAAATAGTACCTATTTTCAAACGGGGTGCCAAAGATAATTTTACTAACTACAGACCCATCTCTCTTCTCCCCTATTTCTCTAAATTTTTCGAAAAAATTATGTATGAGCGAATCAATGGCTTTCTCATAAAAAACAATGTAATATTCCCTTCCCAGCATGGCTTTCAAGCTGGCCATTCTCCCTCTATGTCTCTATTAAGCATGCAAGATAGAATCTCTGCTGCCATAGACAGAAACGAATACTCATTAGGTATCTTTTTTGACTTGGCTAAGGCCTTCGACACTGTCGATCATGGGATTCTACTAAGTAAATTGGAAAGGTATGGAATACGAGGCAACCAACTCCAATGGTTTAAAAGTTATTTAGAAAGCCGTTCGCAATGTGTCTATTGCAATGGCTCCCTCTCTGATCTAAAAGCTATCAAATTTGGTGTACCACAAGGGTCTAACTTAGGGCCCCTGCTATTTCTAATTTATATAAATGACCTCCCCAATGTTTCTTCTAAATTGTACTTTATATTGTTTGCAGACGACACAAATGTCTTTTATTCCCACAGTTCTCTGGAAACCCTGTTTCAAATAGTAAATAAGGAACTCACACTAGCAGCAAATTGGTTCTGTGCCAATAAACTTACCCTGAACCTTGATAAAACGAATTATATCTTATTCAAGTCTCATAGGAAACCTTGTCCCTCGCAGTACCCTATACTAAGCATTAATGGAACTCCCCTCTCCAGAGTTGAGTCCACAAAATTTCTGGGAGTCTATGTAGACCAGCATCTAACATGGAAGGACCACATAAAATGTATCTCTTCAAAAATTGCTAAAAATACTGGGATCATAGCACGCACTGCATACCTCCTACCACCCTCTGTTCGCATAAAATTATACTATACACTTGTATATCCATACTTAGCATACTGTAATCTGATATGGGCATCGACCTACACCACTAGATTGCATAGACTGATAATACTGCAAAAAAGGGTAATTCGCATAGTGGCTGGTGCTGCATATGGATCACATACTGCCCCACTATTCTACAAGTTTAACATACTAAAATTTGAACAAATCAAGATTTATCAAACTGGTGAATTCATGTACCGTTATGACCATGGCTTGCTTCCTGCTGTTTATAAGGGCTTTTTAGTCTTGCTTCAGAAATACATTCCCATTCTACAAGAAACTCTAGTAATTATAGATACATCTTTGCTCGTACTAACTCCCGTCTGTTCTCAGTTAGAGCTACTGGACCTTCAATCTGGAATAACATTCCACAAGAAATTAGGCAATCTCCTTCATTAGTATTGTTTAAAAAAAAGCTACGAACGTATTTGATTGGTGTTAATAAAATGTCTCTGGATGAATCCTAATGTCTGTGCATAATACTTATCTCCCACGCTGCCACGCATGTTTTTTTCTGCAATGATTCATTTTTTGTTTTTTGTTTTTTGTTTTTCCTAATTTAGTTAAGATTCTGATTTGCCTAATTTGGTTAAGATTCTATCAAGTAATAGAAACTACCTACTGTCATACTTAGTAAACATTTCTAGGCCGTTGCATCTTTTTGTTTAACTTGTACATAGGTGGTCCTACTTAGTGGGATTAATGATCCCTTCAGGGCCTTTCCTTGTGGCCATCTCCTATCGTTTGTGTACTTTGTAACTCTGTAATTGTAAAATGATTGTTTGGTTTGGTTACAAAATAAAATGATTTGATTTGATTTGATTTGATTTGATTTTCTGAGGTACTTATGAGTGAGTTACTACGCGTGTTTTTGTGAATCTCTAGCCTATCTGAGACATGGGTGAATGTTCGACAGAGGGCCAAGAAGGAATCAAGCAACCGCCAGAGTAAAATAACGTGTCACTGGCAAGTGATACAATCATGTAGCAGTCGACCATTTTTGCGGTAGACGATTTGTTAAACGAGAGGTATAACACCGTACGCGATCACATGATGTAAATCTCCAGAACCTAGAAATAAATGAGTAGGCCTATCCTAAAAAAATCACGCAAAGACGTACGAAGTTACTAGGTCTATTGTGACTTCACACTAATAGACACTATCTGTGATAAAAGAATGCTGTTTCAACAAATTACTCGGCGGTTCAACTTAATCTGATGCCATAGGCAAAACACCTAGCTTAGCTAGCTACTGGCCACCTCTATGCTGATGACGTTCAGGCCATGTTTCCCCAAGTGCTCAGCTCTCCCTCATCGCTCGCATTGATGCTCTTTCTCAGGATCTTCAAGCATGGATGTCTTCAAGCCAGCTCTCCTTAAACCCAACTAAGACCAAATTGATCTGGTTTGTCACCCTCCAGCAACTTGCTAAGATTGACTATTCTCTTTTGGACGAAAGTTTTCCTTCCTATGCCTTTTCAACCTCTGTTCGTAACCTAGGTGTCACATTTGATAGCTCTCTCTCTCATTCTCTGACCACATTACTAATCTCACCCGCTACTGCTATTACCATCTCCGACGTCTGAAGGTAATCCAAATATCTGTTTCTTCGTTAGGTTTTACCTCAATAGTTCATGCCTTTATTTGCTCTCGCATTGACTATTGTAATTCCCTCTTTGTTGGCCTCCCTACAGTTCGCCTCTCCTCTCTGCAATCGGTTCTTAATTCTGCTGCCAGACTTATTGCCCGTCTGCCGCGATTATCCCATATCTCCACATTCATGTTTGAACAACTGCATTGGCTTCCTCTTACTGCATGCATCCAGTTAAAGGTACTTGTCCTCATTTGCCGATCCTACCTAGGTCTTGCCCCGAAATACCTCTGTGACTCAATACGTCGGCCTACCTCGGCTGCTTCTCTTCGCCCGCTACGCTCTTCGGATCGTCTTGACCTTTTTGTTCCTCGTGTGAGAACAGCCATAGCCCAGTCGCGTGCCTTTGCCTGCATTGGCCCTTCGCTATGGAATCAACTTCCCCCTTTGTTCGCACCACCATACTATCTGGTGGTCTTGCTACATCTTTCTCTACCTCAAAACTTGTCTTTATTCTCGAGGACTTTCGTACTGGGAGCGCCTCTGATTGGTGAGAGGCGCTTTATAAATCTTTAAATACAATACAATACAATACAATGCAATATATCAACCCAGTTATAGACTCTTTCCTACTCTAACCTGGTCATCTAAAGCAGTCAAAAAATATGTCGAGTTCGCATATAAATTTACGATCTACGTCACACCAGTGCACTGATTTTGTATTTTTCTGCCTTACTCCATTCACAGTACCTATATCTTTGATAGTATTCTTACCGCATTATGGTGATTATTCGCTACATTTGGCCGCATATGAATGACGTTGCAATCACGGATTGGTGTTGTAACGGTGTCTCCGTGCAGCTGTTCGACGTCCATATTTTACTACTGCTGCCTTCACTTCCGATGGACCATCGAATATAGTTTTGCATTCGCTTTCATTCATCGGTAACTTTTATTTCATGTCAATCGTATCGATTAGCATGAATATTTTATCAACTTCGCGTGCGTCTGCTTACATGAGCATCTGCACGCGTGCGCGTGCGATGGCTACGTCCATTATTCTGATTTATTTTTATCAGAATCTTCTATTATCGCTCATGGACGCGGTGGATTTCAGACGACATCCTGGCATCTTCTAAGTGCTTTGTTTAAATTGTAACGTAGTTTGCGGTATAATTACCTTGAATGGATTCAGTGTGGACTTGTATAAGTCGCAATACAAATGTTCTGCTTATCGTATATGTATTCGTTCTTGTGTTTCGTGTTTTATATGTGTTCGTAGGCTATTCTGTGTATATGGGTATCGTTTTCAAGCTTTGCTGTTTCGTACCGTATAAACTCTTGATAATTAATTACTCGTCTGACACCAGAAGGAACTTTTGGGATTCCACAAAAGCAGTCGGTGTTGGTTGGTGTTGAGACGGACACAATGCGGTTTGTCGGCGATTCTTTCCGGCTGACTGCATTTACTCCACACAATCCACCGAAGCCTTCCAGATGCTAAATGTTCGGTTCAACCAGTGCAAGCGGCGCTTTGAACTCACGCTCCAGGTTATTGGCTGGAAGCAGTTGCAAAGAAGGCTACATGAAGTGCATAGTTTTAGTCTATCTTTGTCCTACCTAAACGAGACTATGGATGATTGAAAATAAGAGCTATGGATCGATAGTGAGTGATGAGCGAGCGTAAGAATGAGTTGGTAGCCAATCACTAGGGGTGTTAAGATTTTCCGATATAGTCAGGGAAAAGACGAATCGCAAGCTATAGGCCTATCCTACATGGAATGGGATATGACATTGACCCAACGCCAAATCTTCCCACCAAGTGATGCTTAGCCGACTTCACTGTAAGGCGACAATAGTTCAACAGAAACCTTAAATTGCTTGCCTTGCCCTGCTTAAGCTTCTGGGCTAAAATTCCAGCATGCTAGCTAGGAACCTAACCGTGAGATTTTCTAAATAAATTCTAAGATTTTGTCGGCAAGAGTGTCCAATTACTTGGTCGATATTTAGTTTTTGTCCAACAATAAAAGAAACGAGTGTTCCGATACAACGTGCAGCTTTTTCATCCGTCAATTTCAGATTTCCTCTGTAGGCCTAGGCCTATGTGGTAATTAGTTAAAGACTGGGTTGAGAATATTTCGGATGAAATGTTCACAGTAGGCCTAGCCTAAATGTAATCTCTACAGCGTCCGAAACGGCTAAGTTGCGGGAACCAGCTTACCCACACGGGGCACGGGCGCACATTCAAAACAAAATCGATAGCGAGACAAGGTCACTATCGGTTCCATGTCAAGAACCCGCAATGTCAGACTACAGCTTCGTGGAGACTGCCTAATCGTACAATTGCGTTTAAGCACTACTAGGCCCTAAGGGACTCCATGGATGTGACAAAAATTTATAAAGATTTTCTAAATGTAGGCTTACATCCATGCATGGTTGCCTAAAATGTTCTATTCAAGGTTCTGGACAAAATTTCATCAAGTGAACTGTCTTCATTTATTGAGAGAACCTGTTCCTTAACGACTTCAACATCTGTCTGTCTCTGTCCGTCTGTCTGTCTGTTTCTGTCTGTCCATCTGCCTGTCTGTTGAGATGCACACGTGTTGTTGCATGGCTGCTTTTCGAGGAGTGTATGCACGTCAGTTGTCGACAAAGACCCGTTGCTATAAATGTTTCGTCGCCTACTGTACTTCAAACGGTTCCAGAGATTTTCGACTTTCTCTTCGGCCATCGACTCAAATGCTCTCCTTTGCCGAAGCCGATTAATATTTCAGGCGCTCGTGCCGAGGCACAGGCTGCGTTGCACCGAAGTCACGTTCGACAAACGTTGCCGACGGCGCACACCTAGAGAATCGGCCATTTTATAGCGCTATACTTAAGTCAACAAGTCGAACGTTAGTCATTTTCTATGGCTAGCGGAGATTCTCGGAGAATCGCACATACGGCAGTAAAATATCGCATAGGAAAGAAACATCTGCTGTCTGGGGAATGATATCATAGATTTGCACGATAAACCTCGACGTTTTAAGCCTTGAATAAGTAAGGGCTGTAAGGCTATTTACTTAATTAAGGCTTAAACGTCGAGTAGGCCTACATACGATAACAATTAGCCTATGGATGCTTGGTTTGACCGTTGGAAACTTAATCGCGGTTTTCTTCAGCGATCAACGCGGAGTCCAAATTTACGATGTGGGTGTTTGTCCGTAGGCCTAAATGCCTTTAAATTAAGCTTAATCGTAATCTTGAACTCAATTGAGATCCCAAGCACTAGGCCTATCGTAAGACGAAGACATACAATACAATACAATACAACTGTAATTTGATAATGCCCTCCTTACAAAGTTCAGAAGTGCACATTGAAGCTGGGCAACTATTAAGAGCCATAAATAGACTGAAATAGGTAGGTTTTAAGTTTGGAGCGAAAGACAGTCTCGCTAAGAGAGTTGCGAACATGAGGAGGTAGAGAGTTCCAGATGGAGGGACCGGCAACTGTGAATGAGCGACGGCCAAAAACAAGACGCGTACCAGGAACAACATACTTTCCAGCAGATGCTGATCGAAGAGAGGAGCGACCTTTAACAGAGTTGCAAGGTGTGACCATGGAAGACAAGTAGGAAGGGAGATGATCTGTGCATGCTCTGTACATGAGGAGTGCCAGCTTGAAGCGGATACGCTCACAGACAGGAAGCCAGTGTAGAGAACGAAGAGCAGGTGTGATATGGTCTCGGTAAGAGAGTCCAAGACACAGTCTTGCAGCTGATGCAATATTCTGGTTAGAGGAAGCAGTGTGCATTCAGGGAGACCATAGAGTACCGAGTTGCAGTAGTCAAGTCGCGTCAGAATAAGGCAGTGTATTAGTGTTTTCAGTGATGCTGAGTCAAGAGTAGAGCGAAGCTGTCGGATTCTCCTGAGATGAAACAAGCACGCCCGAGAGATGGCAGCTATTTGAGGTTTGAGGGAAAGTGCGGAGTCAAGGATGACCCCAAGATCCCGAACAGTAGGTGCTGGAGAGAGTAGAGAGGAGGAAGTAGAGAGTGAGAGTTCAGTACACTGCAGCAGCTTAGAAGAACGGTCAAACCAGATGAGCTCAGATTTGCTGGGATTGAGTTTGAGGCGCATAGACAGGCTCCATAGCATGATGTCGTCAATGCAGGCACGAAGTCTCTTTGTAGCATTTGCAACCTCATTTAGTCGCAGATGTACATAAAGTTGAGTATCATCAGCATAGAGGTGGATTTCTATGCCATGACGAGAGGCGATGGCTGAGAGTGCAGAGGTATAGAGGATGAACAATAGAGGCCCCAGGACAGAACCTTGTGGGACACCGAAAAGCACAGAAGCGATTGATGAAATGAGGAGGTTGATGCAAACATACTGAGTGCGGTTAGAGAGGTAAGACAGAAACCAGTTGAGGATAGTGCCAGAGATGCCAAAGGAATCTTGCAAAACTTTAAGTAGGATGCAGTGATCCACACAATCGAAAGCAGCAGAGAAGTCTAGGAGTATTAAGGCAGTCACATAATTATCCCTTGTCAGCAGCAAGGACAAGGTCATTATAGACCTTCAGGACGGCTGTTTCAGTGGAGTGGAATTGCCTGAATCCCGACTGAAGAGGCGGGAGCAGGTTGTTAGCAGAGAGGTAAGAGTAGAGCTGAGTGTGGACTACTCTCTCGATCATCTTAGATAGGAAGGACACATTAGAGATAGGCCTATAGTAGAACAGAAAGTGGAATGGGGGACGGACTCTGCTTATATCCCCCAATATTTCTGAAATATTTCATGAATATAATAAGTAATAGCTACAAGTGACAGCTGGTTCTTATCAGCACTCAAATAATAGAGCAATTTTGTTCAGATTACAGCTTAAAATGCTACCATTACAGTGTGGAAATTCAAAAATTTTAGATAGGGGAGGGGTCACATCCCCTCCCCAAACTCAAACACGACTCAAACTACATGTTAGCTAAGAGTGTTAAACTGATATGACAGCTGGTTCTTATCAGCACTCAAATAGTAAAGCAATTTTGTTCAGATGACAGCTTAAAATGCTACCATTACAGTGTGGAAATTCAAAGATAGGGGAGCAGGGACGTCATTTGGGGGGGGTGGCATTTGCCCCCCCCCCTGAAAAATCAACTATATGTATGTCAGTGCATTTGATGAAATAATGTAACTTAATTCGTCACTAGGAGCCCTTAATATAGTCACTTGTGATTTTCTAAGTAGGCCTATTAATTTTTGTCTACCTCTTCGTATGCACTTTGCACGTAGCCCGAGGTACCGAGACAGTTAGAAAGATGTACATAATCATATAAATGAAATTTGTAGTAGGTCTGCGTTAGCTATATAAGTACTATGTAACTGGAGTCACACAGATTATCTCATATACCGACTGGCCGAGAGAACACACAGAGTTGCCTGTCAAAGGCGACTAGCCGAGAGAGCCCACAGAGTGACAGAGGTACCGGTCAACGGCATAGTTGTAAGATTGATAGCCCCTGATAGCCTCTACATGATGTAGGTCAATGCTAATGTTCATGCTTTCTTTCATTATACTCACCTTATATGACCCTTTTCCAACATTCCCATGCAGCTTCACCATCAGGAAGATATCTCTCATCAACTAGCCTCCCACCCACATTCTGGCTCTCGTGCATGAAACCAGGTTTTGCAGTAGACCTATATCAAATTTCTAGCCAGGAGCCCTTGCCTAAGCCAAAACCTTTCAGTCACACAGATTGTCCCATTGGTATATTATATACATTTTGGATTGTCATTCTCTGCACGCTTTGTTTGGATCGGGTGATGCGGCTAATGGATAAAACTCTTATGATACATAGGGCCTACATGTAGGTGTAGATGTAAATATCAATAATAAATTGACACCTGTGAAGGTAAGCTAATTTGCTATTCATCAGTCTTACATTATAGAACTTATTTCACAGTCAAAGTTTTCTTATGTTATGCATAATTAATCAAATTTGGCAGAAAGGTTTCATTTCTTGTGGAAATATCTAACCACGTCTGCAAGTGAGTTGGCAGAAAAAGCTGTAGCTTCAGCAAAGCAATATCCTGCTGACCTCAATAACAGAAATTCATCATTTACCCTCTGTACATAAGGCAAATTTTGAATGTACCCATTTAACACACAACTCAAACTACATGTAAGCTACGAGTGACAGCTGGTTCCTATCAGCACTCAAATTATAGAGCAATTTTGTTCAGATGACAGCTTATAATGCTACCATTACAGTGTGGAAATTCAAAATTTTATATGGGGAGGGGCACATCCCTCCCCAAACCCCTCCCCTGCTCGGCGCTGGGCGCCTCGCCGATCGTCCTTCGCCCGCTCCTTCGCCAGTCCCCCCCCAAACCCAAGACCAAGTCTCCGCCTATGTTAGATAGGAAGGACACATTAGAGATAGGCCTATAGTTAGAACAGAGAGTGGAATCAAGGCCACTCTTCTTGAGACGAGGACGAATGACATTTAACGATACATTGAGGTCGAGGCGGGGTAAATTTTTTACCCAGCATTAAACTATGTAGGCTATATCTCAGCTCATATGTAAGCTAGAATAATAGATGTAAATAAATGTCTTATATAATATTTCCAAGGTCAGGAAATTTATCATAGTGGCAATAGTGTGGGAATACTACTATTCAAGATGGCGGCCAACATGGCCGCCAAAACAAAAATATGCATGCCTCAGCTCATAGGTGAGCTACAATAACAAATGAAGTATACAATTTTATATTTTCAAGGTCAGGAAATCGGTTAATCGTAGTGACATTTAATAGTACGGGAATGTTACTATTCAAGATGGCGGCCAATATGTCCGCCCAATTAAAGAAATATGTATAAGCTCACAGATGAGCTACAATGACAAATGAAGTGTCGAATTTAATATTTCAAGGTCAGACAATCGATTTCTCGTAGTGACAATAGTGTGCGGATGTTACTAAGTAAGTAAGTAAGTACGTGCTTTATTGAACCGCCTGCAAACGTACTGCGCACTATGCAAGATGGCGGTCAATATGGCCGCCAAAACAGAAATATGTATATCTCAGCTTATATATAAGCTACACTGACAAATGAAGTGTCCAATATGATTTTTCAAGGTCAAGAAAACGATTTATCGTAATGGAAATAGTGTAATCTCCGAAATTTCTCAACGCCACACAAAACTGCTTCAAGTGGTAGTTTGAAAATTTGAGGAAGAGTGCAGTTGACATTTCTGAGTAGGTCTATTTTAGACACAGCAATCTCTGAAAAATCGAAGTATGGGGCTGTCCATAAATGACGTCACGCTATTTTGGCCGATTTTTAACCCCCTCCCCTCTTCACACTTCGTCACAAAAAGTAAGACCCCCTCTGAAAATGACGTCACAAAGCTCTGACCCCTTAAACCAATTTCCATGGCGAAGCAAAATGCTCCTTCATGGAACAAATAGCGAAAGCATGAATATTTTAAAAATCTAACGGTGACCAACTATTGAAATAATTAGAAAATTATTAATAAATGTGCCCGTATACATTAAAATAATTTAAAAATAATGAAAATTTAATCCTCAAAATTAGTGCTGTTATTATTAAAATTAAATTGTTGTTAATTGTTAAATTTAATAACATAGACCTGGTGTGACGTCACACTACTCAGACCCCCACCCCCATGTCACACATCGTCACAAATTTCCGACCCCCTAAGTGCGTGACGTCATTTATCGACGGCCCCTATGACACCCACCCATAGTGTAGTGGTTAGCGTGTTCGACTGTCAATCGAGAGGTCGGGGTTTAAACCCGGCAACATGGCAGAAATTTGGTTTCGAGATTCCTGCTTCACCTGCGTTCCATAGCCAACTCAGCTATAATTAGAACACTGTCGGGAAATATGGGAAGAAGAGCCTGAAGAGGCCACCGAAATGAGGGCAGACTATGGCAGGGGCTTTATGCGGCTGTCTGCCAAATGCTTACCATTGTATGCCGTTATTTTAGTCAGTGGCGTCATTTAAGGTTGGGGGCTAAAGCTCAAAAGCCATGGTAAGTTATTCCCATTGGGATGACAACTTTTTGTTGTTTTTGCTTAAAACCATTCCAACCGCAGTTAATAGGGGCTAAGCACCCCCTAGCCCCTCTGGCGCGCCACTGATTTTAGAACAACCTTTGTCTTAAACACCGCCTGAAGCGAGTCCAGTCATGATGTAGAGTTGTAGACCATTGGTGTCAAAAAACCTGCTAGTGGGCCAGTTCTGGCCCGCCGACGTTTTTCTGCCCCGCAGAGACTAGGCTTACTGTGCTGTTCGTGACTGATAATGAAGATCAAAATTAAGATTTTATAAGCCGAATTTGACTGCATGCTAAATATGCACCATTTAAGATTTAGTTTTGCAAAACTTTTGCTGTAGACGGGCTCACCGAGCCCCCCCCCAGATCCCTACCCAATTTTGCCCAGGCGCCTTTAGCACACTGGTCCGCCACTAGCTGGAAAAATTGTCACTGGCGCACCATTAGAAAAGGTTCGACATCCCCGATGTAGACTAGACAGTCTGCTGCCTTGGATCCAAGTTTTGCCGGAAGCGACAGATCAACAGATATCAAATCAAAGCGTAGTTGGTCTTCGGTTCGAACGCTCGCAGAGGGAGGATGGTGCTTGGTAAATGCTAATAACGACAAGGTGTATGGAAGGTCCAACTGCAGTCGACCTTTATTGTAAACCCTACCAAAACTTTCCTATTTAATATGTATGCTGAAAGGATAATGAGGCAGGCGGGAATGGATGAGGCTATGGAAGGAATAAAGATAGCGGGAAGAACAATAAACAATCTGAGATACGCTGACGATACAACACTATTGGCGGGTAAAAAAACCGATTTGGTAGAACTAAGAAGGCTCAAGAGTGAAAGTGAGAAAGCAGGACTCTACTTCAATATAAAGAAGACAAAGATCATGACAACAGAGGAGGACAGTTTTGTAGTAGATGGAGAGGAAATAGAAACGGTAACTAGCTTCACGTTTTTGGGATCAGTAATAGAAAAAGAGGGAAAGTGTGATATGGAAATAAATCGTAGAGTAGCGATAGGAAAAACTGCAATGAATGGTCTGGAAAAAATATGGAAGGACAAACATGTGAGTATAGACACGAAAAAAAGATTGGTGAAGGCTCTGATCATACCAACAGTAACATACGGCAGTGAGACATGGACAATGACCAAGAAAATGAGAAAAAAGATTAACGCATGCGAAATGTGGATATGGAGGAAGATGCAGAGAATATCATGGAAAGAGAAAAGGACCAACGATTGGGTGCGCATGTGTATCGGAATTGAGAATGAAGAGACACTACAACAAACAGTGCTAAGAGCAAAGTTGAGGTTCTTTGGTCATGTCATGCGATCAGATGGATTGGAAAAGGAAATGATGTTATGGAGAGGGAAGGAGAAAACAAGGACGACCAAGGAAAAAGTGGATGTACATGAAACAACTGGAATGAATTTGGCAGAACTGAGAGATGCGATGGCGGACAGAAGGAAATGAGAGGCTTGATCATGAAGGTCGCTAGAGTTCCAGGAACTGACAGCACAAGGTAACAAGGTAAACCATTTTTGTTGTCAGGTCGGAAGCACCTCCGACAAATTTCTCATGAAGAGGCGCTGCTCAATGCGATTACAATTAAACTTTTTTAAAGCGGACGAGAGGGGATTACAAAGGTCACTCTTCACATCATTAAAATCCATTTAGAACAAGTAACAACAGTAGCAAAGACAATTTATTAAGCAGATCTTACAAGTACGTTTACCTGAAACAAGAACATTCACATTTTCACCAGGCCTTTCAACCCTTGGCTCCATTCACAACTTTTGGCTTATGATATAAAACGGTGTCGTACATTTTAAGGCAAATTTTTCGAGCGGTTCGCTTACTGACGTGGACAAAACCATACGCCACATGACAGCAAGACGAAAGTGTAACATCACTTTGTGCACACAAAGTCGGTAGGCTATCGGCAGATTTCCAGATGTTAATTCAGAGACTATTCACAATTTGCCAATGTCACAATTCCATCAGAAAATAGACACAAATGTTTACTTTGAAGAATTGCTCATGCAGTGGCATATAAAATGCCCAACTACATTATACTGTACTGTACAACTGCCATTGTTATCCTGAACAGTATCACAAACAGAACCTTCATTCACTGCATTCACCAAAGAGCCACTGAAAAGCCAGCTCACAGAAAAAGCAAGCGTGTTAACCTTACCAGGCTACAAGCACAGAAATGATTGTATATGCCTACAATTTACATGTATGTAACCAATTCTAAATAAAATGACCAGTTTTAACAGAGGGATTACAAGACAGTACATTTAGCAATAGTGTTAAGCTAGGAAGCACAAAAGAAAATAACAAAGAACTGAAGCGGATGTGGAGCAACATTCACCCATTAGCCGAAACAATTAAAAATATCTGCAAAGGGCAGCATAACATCAAAGCAAAATCTGTATTTTCTATATTATCTACATAGAAAACACATCATTTGGCACCAGAAGTAGAATCTCCCTGCTACTCCAACACAAAATAAATTAAAAGACACTATCCATCTACTTTGCAGATAAAATTCTTATGCACAGGCACATCACCACTTATTTTAAACTATGATATATGTGGCATGTCATGCAAGTTTTCTTTTGCATGCAAATTTCCTGGAAGCATAAAGGCAATCCTGTTTTCACCCCTTTGTTTATCAAACAAGGCTAACCACGCAAGTCCATCTTAATGCCAGAACACACAAATGAACAAAAAAATACGTTAAGTAGAGTGCCATAATGAAACTAAGACACAGAAGTATTTAGCATGAAATTATACATACTTTCAGTACCAAGATATGCACCATAAGTATTCATTACCCCAAAGTGCAAAGTACTTTCATTACTACAGGAAAGAAGTAGATGTATCTGGACTTTAACGCAACAAGTATTTTCAGTACTAAAAGTAACAGACAATAAAATACTAAAGACACAGTTTCTAACCTACTTAATCTGCAAGAAACACTAAAAAGTACTGTGCAGTAAAAGTATTAAGGAAAGAAAGTACAGTTTTAGAAAGCAAATAACTTAAAAGACCTCAGTAACAAGAATGTTAAGTACCGAAAGTATCAAGCATAAATTATACAAAGTGCCAATTTTACTATACAACTAATTCGGATGGCAAGTGCAATTGTGATACAAATACAACTTACGTTTAAGCAGTTGTTTAAATAGTACTTAGCTACCAACTCCCAACTTCCTCTTGTCACCTTTGTTACATGCCTGGGTGAGTGTGGAATTCCCCATTTTACAAAGGCGGCCGCTTTAACAAGTCAGTTGAACAATCGCAGTGCAGACAGAACGTGTCGCAAAAATTCGGGCCGCCTCCAAAGAGAATCTAATGTAATAATTAATTTAATCAAAACAATAGAACTTCAACATTAACATTTTAAAACAAGAGACCAGAACATCAGGGCACCAATGTTGTATCAAAGACTTCGGAGCCAATTGCGTTTCACGCTGGCCAGGTCACACGCGTTTCTGTTGGCATTTTCTTACACTAAACCACGTTCTGATTGAATGACGTTGCCCAAGTTTAGTATTCCTCTTCGTTCTGGCTTCCGCCTTCAACGCCGTTGTCTTCGGGAGGAGCAAAGCCCTCCTGCAACACCAAGACATGTTGTACATATACTGTAAATCACACACTTTGTGACATACTTAAAAGTATTTTGATATATATACAGTGGTGTGAAAATTATTAGAATCAAGCACGAAAATGTGATTATTTTTACTTTTTATCTTTAAAGTCAGAAACTGTAAAAGATCAGTCAACATTCAATATGTGGATAACCCCTTAGCCTGGATGAGTTTTGCAATGCGTTTTGGCATTCATCGAGTCTAGGACACATGTTGCTTATTTCGGGGTCCCGATGCCAAACATCAATTAGCGCCTCGATAAGTTTAGTTTCAAATGGAAGTAGGTTTCCTCGCAGCAATGCGGCGTTTCACAATCATCCACAGATTCTCTATGGGGTTCATGTCACTATGAAAACCATGAAAAAAAACATGAACAACATGGAAAAAGACATGAAAAAGACATGAAAACTGACACCATGAAAACCAAAAACGGTAAGTAAACAGATCAGTTGCTTAAAAAACATACATTTTCGTGCTTGATTCTAATAATTTTCACACCACTGTACATACACACACATACATATTTTCCTTTGGTGTCGTGATACATGCATACCTACACATTTTCTCAGGGACACGGGTGTTCAAAGTTAATTACTGATTAAATTAGCCTGTGCCTGTCATAACCGTATTGATAACAGTACATTAATGTAATAAAACATTTACAAGTCTACTTTCAAGCACCTTCCAACAGTGCAGTGGCTTGTGCTGTTATATGCCGATCAAGGCACCTTTACCACGGTACATTTTAAAGGTACAAGGTCAAACAAAGAGCACTACTGTTTACACACCTCTACACAAACTCCTCAGGCGTCATAGGATCATTTGACTGAGGTAGATACACAAGTATAAACTGAACACGTATGTACTTACTTATAATTAAGTACACTTATACTTACTTTAAACAAAACTTATACTTACCTGGTCTTATGATTGTCTCATTCTGAACATTCCGTGGACAAGATGGCTCTGGGTAGGTATATATATTCGTGGGAGTGCCTCTGAGTAGGTTATCTTGGAGGGGCACTATATAAATGCTCTGAATAATGGAATGAATGCGTTATTATTAATTCAAACTGATACACTGCAGTATGATTACAAGTCATATTATGAACGGATGATTACAAATGATCACAGGAGTCAAATTTAACTGTATGGCAGCCATGCAAGGCGCCCATCTGTCCTGCGCCTTAATGCTCATTTTACCGACGCCACCTAGCGAATGGAAGGCTGAGTCGACTTTTGGGAGGGTAGCAAGAATCGATCCCACGTCCAAGCTGATCTTCTGCTCTATGGGCTGCAGTGTTACCATTCACCCGAACCCCCTCCCCTTTTCTGTTGCTGACCCTAGACTGTGGAACTCTCTCCCGAAAAAGTTTGTTCTGCACCGTCTGTTTTGGACTTTAGATCTCAACTAACAACTCATCTTTTCCTCGACTCATTTCCTCCTGAAGACTTTGCGTGTCCTCTCAGACTCCCTTAGTGGCTTTTAACCCGATCTGCCCTGGATTTTGGCTTGCACAACAATTTTTCATAGTAGAAACCATCCACTCATGCCGCAAGCATTTTGACATTTGCTCTATCAAAGTTCTAGGATTAGACTAAATTACAATAGATATACTAGAGATACCATCTCATCCTATACAACCTATTAAGTAAACTGTACAAATATGAACACAAACACAAGAAGTCCGTCAAATTTACAGGTTTACGAATTACATTCTGCTGTACATTAAACTATAAAGTATCCAAGTACATTTGAATTGCTCACTTCCGTTGCGTAAAGTATATCCATGATCTGTGTTAGCATGGGTAAACCATCGGTCTCGTGCTCCTGGCACAAAACCTCGATGTCTCGCAGCTTTCCAAAGTAGAAGTCACGCTCTTTTTCCAGCGCATCAACAGTCAACTTCATTTCCTGCAGCTAAACAAAGAAAATGAACAAGATATCATAAAGCAAATCATCTTATCTCTGCCGGCTGACAACAAGGATATAACAAAATAATCATCTCCTTTACTAATATCACTTAAAGCCTACTTAAAAATTGTATGTATGTATGTATGATTGTATGTATGAGCACTTGTTATAGCGCCCCTTCAAGATTTCTACTCAGAGGCGCTCCTGAATACAGCGCAGACACTGAATCGGAGATTCACGCCAAAGCGCATGAGCAATTGCGAGTGAAGGACTAGACCTTTATTTTCTCATCCTTATACTAAATGCTTAACACGTTAGTGAGCTAACATTATGGGGTTCTGAAAGTTCCCTAAATGCCTTTCTTTAATAACACACATTTTTAAACACCTGTTTAAAATTAATAATAAATGCTGATTTTGACTGAATTTGACTGTCAACTGCAAGGTCATAAGTTCAAAACCTAGATTCCTGTTCTACTAATACCCTCTGATTAATTTGGCTATAAACAAGTACCGCACATCAAAATAATGTAAACGGTTCATGGAAGGATCTAAGAGTGATAAAATAGACTGGCTACACTTTCAAACATCACTTGCATGTCTACACTGAAGCCAAGGAAATTGAGTCAGTCATTTCATAACTTCACACACCAGACTGTCTCAAGAGCTCAAGAAAGTGCTCTTGTTAATTTTTATTTATAATGCTAGCAGGAGTGTTTTAATGTCCTTAAGTTTAATGTCCTTTAGTGTTTAACATCGTTAAGTCTTAATGAAGTTAGCTTAAGCAACACTCTGTTTACTCTTATTAACTTGAAAGCACTATAATTATCATCATGTATTTATTAAGCTCATCTATCTAATGACCAAGCATCAATTGATGGCACTAAGCAGTAGTGAGTGAAGGACTTGCTCAAGGTCCCTACTCAGTAACTGTCTCAGAGGATGCTCAAACCTGACTCTGCATTTAATACAAGACAAATACTCTAACCAATCAATAACTTCGTTCCACAATACAATAACTGGATTTACCAAGTACTTTAATTGGATTAACCCTAACTTGCAACGACCTATAATTGGATCAACATTAACTTTCAAGTACTATAATCAGATTAACCTCAAACTGTAAGTACTGAAATTAGATTAACCTTAAATTGCAAGTACTATAATGGGATTAACCTTAACCTGCAAATATTATTTTCAGATTAACCTAATTTTAAGATATTAACCTTAACTTGCAAGTACTATAATCCGATTAACCTTAACTTGCAATTACTAATATCGGATTCATGTGAACCTGTACTGTTGCTTCATCTAATCTTGCCTGGTTGTCACCTCCATGAATAGCCTGTGTCCGTGCAGATGGACCCCTGCTGGCACCAGACTGAAGAGGGGCTCTCTGCGCAGGAACAGCGGCACGAGGAGCTGGCAAAAGACAACCAAAACACATCTTATTTTAGCCAATCAACTCTGGTTTTATTCAGCAGTGCAAATGAAATGTCCACATTTTATTGCTTCTAAATAAAGAATATACTTACTTACATACTGACAAGGCTGCAGGAATCATCAACATTTGTCAATGAATGAATTTCACCATTAACCTCTGATGTCACACATGATAATAATATTTGTTTATTTATTAATTCAAACTGACAAGTACACAGTAAGATTACAACAGATATAGTAGTAACCAATGATAACAAGTTTACAGGAGTCAAATTTAAGAGTATGGCAGCCTGCAAGGAACCCATCTGTCCTACTGCTCATTTTACGGTCACCCCAGGGAGTGGAAGTCCACCTTATGGGGCTAGTTGGAATCGAACCTGCGTCCTTCTGATCTTCGTGCCAACGTGTTACCATTCAATCATCTCCCCACCCCAAAAACAGATGACAACTACTGGCACAATGGACCATGTAGTTTTTTTAAACTTCAATGCCTTTATTTTACTATACTTACTGGAATGTGGAGTTATGCAAAAGTTTTATCCACCATAACATACTGTAATTCAGTATCTTTAAATATAATTTTATGAATTCCATTAAAAATATGCATTTCTGAAACCACTAAGAGTTTTTTACTCGGTATGTTTTGTCAGGTACTCCAGGGCTTTCAGAGATACTTCAGAGTCGCAATTTTAGTCCCTTAATATCTATATTATTTAGGCACAATACAGCATTTAATATTTATGACCAGCATATAATCCTTGTTGCAAGTCGCATGCTGTTGGGAACAAGGTCAACAGTCCAGTGATATCATACATGTAGGCTTTTATATGCAGGCGTTTAGCCTAAACTAATTTAATTGAACTTTAAGGTATGGGTCAGTGAGACAGAAACTGATTATTCAGAACCTGAAACTATGCAACGTCCAACATCTAATCAGCATGTCAAAAGTGTACCTGCTTTCACAACAATTAAAATCCATTATGTAACTTAACACTTGTGACCACAGATGTAAAGCACACTATAAGTGGTTCGGCTACTTATGATGCTCTATGAACTGTTGTCATTACATTACATTACTTCACACAGGTGCACTTTCATCGTAACAAATGTGCTATACTAAACATCACCAAAATTGATAGAGTTTATTTGCTTGGCAACTGGTCAGTAACAAGCAGGTGTAATACACGTAAGATGTGTAATAATTGCTATAACTGTCATTGATCCCACAAGCGGACTCTTTCAGACTGGACATACCTTGGTGTTTTCCCACCTGAGCTATGCAGAGAAATTTTGATGATTCACATTGAGTTTGGAAAAAAAGGAGTTAATTTGAGTTTTGCTATATAAGATACTATTACGAATGTATAATTTCACATAACAATTTAAACTGTATAATTTCACATAACAATTTAAACTGGACCTTTCACAGGTGTCTTCAGCAACATAAGAACTGAATAAGAACATGGTATGAAAACATTATTTGCAAGGAATTTGGACCAGAAACTAGAATAATTGTTACCAGGGTATTCTGTGGAAGACAATAAAAGAAGAATACAATTTCTCCTTCCGAGGTCTGAATGTAAATTACAATTACTTTTGAGCACCTAGTAGGTATCAATTGAAGCAGTGCTATATAAATTTCACGAATAAAATGTCACTACCTATAAAATAAAACCAACATTAAAGTAAAACATTAGCGCATTACAGCAGAAACATTATGGTTCTGCTAAGTGTAAGAAGTGCACTTGGAGCAACAGGTCAATGCTGTCTGACTTGGGCATCTAGTCCAAAGTCTTTGCCATTGATGAAGAGTACACTTTAATGACCACTTCTCATGCACTTGTGACACCCACTGACGACTCAGTGACAGTTGCCAACCTTAACAAGCTGCTTATAAAAACAAACTCAACATCAAACAATCACCTTATCACAGCTCTTTAAACAATCATCCTATCAGCTTAAAAATAACATCCGCTGACAAAAGTGCTCTATTCTGTAGCGCACAGGCTAAGTAAACCAACAATTGCAGGTTCCGCCCTGCTCAGTGGACACCGTGCAATGACCCTTCACAAGAGTTTTGTGCACATTCATTTCAATCCTCAGACTGTTAGGAATCATGACCTTGTGCACATAATAGCTCAATAAATAAACGAATAAGAAGAAAAAAGCAATACCTTAAGCTAGCCTGAGAGGTAGCCATGGGTATGAAGTAGGGCTGTCAACGGGCCCCCGGGCCCCGGGGGCCCGTTCGAAGGGCCCGGCCCGGGCCCTTAAATCAAGGCCCGAAAACCCGTCCGAATCAGCATATTATTTTAAGTAAATTTTAAAAGCTTAAATACGGACTTTCTGTCGCCTAAAACGCTGTGGATTTGAAGATGTGTTGGCCAGCTACAGTGGTTCATTAGTCATCGGCGCGGGGGTAGTTGGCAACTTGGCACCCGTACCTGTTTACTAAGTCTTGTCGGCTGGCTATACTAAGACCAGCCATGCGTTGCAGCGCGTTGAGGTATTACTGCTATTACCAGACCAGTGGATGATGTGCTGCTAGAGCCTTGTGCCCCTCTTCAAATCTGCCGCCTTCGCAGTATAGGCTACCCTGTATCGGCGACAGACCGCCGGCGACCATTAGGCCTGTCAATCAAAGAAGAAAGATCGCTATATCGGATCGCCTTCGCAGTATAGGCTACCCTGTATCGGCGACAGACCGCCGGCGACCATTAGGCCTGTCAATCAAAGAAGAAAGATCCCTATATCGGGAATTGGTGGTGAGTCTGGTGACACACTGGCTGTTATTGCATTCGGCTTATGAACAGAAATTGGGAAACATGCTTCCTATCGTCAGCCCTACCGCCCGTAGCTGACCCGCAAGCCGACGAGTGACTAACTTTTAATTTAAGCCCTAGCGCAATTTGTTAATAATACTACCATTAATATTGGTTACTTACTGACTTACTTGGACTGTCTAGATCTTAACGCGAGATCTCGTTGTTTACCGCCAAACCGCCATTGCTGTTACTTTCGTTTGAAATAAAGATTTAGTAGTTTATTAGAATCATTCCATTGTTTTGTGCATTTAACTGTCTAATCACGTCAGTGCAGACTGCAGGTAACTTTTAAACTTTGGGAATAAAATCTGGGCATCAGTTATTAATTATCTAGCGGACTAGCAGTTACATGTAATTTAGCGAATTATAACTTTTAGAGACTAGCAAGCTATCAGCCGCCATTTTATGTGCTGTGTATACTGTAAGGTAACGCAAGTATTTCTTGCTTTCTTTAAGTGACGGGCCGACGGGCCCCCGCTGAAAGTGAGGTCGGGGCCCCGGGCCGCGTTTTTCTAATATTTTGACAGCCCTAGTATGAAGTGTTAGCAACTTCATTTATCTTAGCCTCGGCATATAAGGGCGGGTGGCTAGTCCTCTCCCACGCCATCTCATCTTCCCACTGACAGTGTACGGTCAGTGTACTCATTAAAGCTGAGTTTGTTAGGGGGCACAGATGGAGCAAAAATCTTGAAATAAATTTTTGCCTTGGCAGGGTTTTGAACCCCCAACCTCTCGGCTGACAGTCCAGCATGCTAACCACTAGACTACCACACACTCCCTAAACAAATGACACTTGAATAAATGCACAATAATAATCAAATACAACAATAATCTTACCTGTCTTTGCAGGAGCTGCTGCTGGCTTAGGTGTGTGAACAGCTGTCTTTACAGGTAATGCTTTCTGTGCCACTCTTTTATTAGGGGCAGCTAAGTTGACCGCGGAGCCGCCGAGTGGTTCTCCGCCCCGGGCCGTGTACGGGTCATATTCGTGCATGTCGTAGTTGGCATCAAAGAACTTTTTAAACCACTGAACAAACTCGAAATTGTCCTGGAAACGACCCTTAGCCAACTTCTCAACCGGAATTATCTGTTGCACAAGAAAAGCAATGCCACTCAGCATATCACAAAGTACTCATTTAGCCATCCTTTCAGATATCTGCTTCAACCAGTTATACAACACTGCATTATAACATCAACGCTGACATAATGCAGTCAGGGACGGGATTTCAAATTTAGTTCAGCTTTAGAAAATTACATACTAACAGGCCTCGAACAATGTCATGTTGCTCTCACAAAGATAATATAATGAACACTGGATAAGAAGTCTAATAAAATGTTTAAGGCAAATAGTTGAGAATTTCTGACACGTTGCCTGCTCATTTATTCTCTCATATTTATATAGTGCCACTATCTATCACAAACAATATTCAATGATGCTCAAAACGGACTATTTTTAAAGTACTATTGCACAAGAGCCAAATCTATACACCCCTGTGTTGATCTACACCTATATGAACAGTGCCCTGAAGAGATGCAGTAGGATTGGCGGGATATGGATGCCCATGGGACCGCCCATCCTGGAGATCCTACAGCAATCTTCTACTGAAAAAATTTGTACTGTTTGGCTTAACATAGCTCAAGAATCATTCTCAGCTAACACCTCTTTCAATCTTATATAAATATCTCTTCAGATCCAATATACAGTCACGTATCCAGTGACTTTGAGTGGATCTCAACTAAGCTGCAAATTATATTTTCAGAGCTCATTAAAATAACGACACAACCACAGGCTAATATAATTATATACAAGTCATGATTTTAATGATTACTGATTATAATCAGTATTCACTTCCAGACCCTTTTCCATTTTACCTACAGCCATGGATAGATTGCCTCATACAGATTTTTTAAAACCCTGTGCTGTAAAATGCTGCCATGGAATGACAAATGTATGTCCAATTAGTTATACATCATGTATATATGTATCGGTATGTATCGAGGGCCTCTGAAGTGCTTCTCAAAAGCAGTGCACACAAGGTTAGAAAAAGCCACACAGGACTACCATTGTGTAAATAAACATTCCTGAGGATCTGCTTATCTTATGGTGTGAAAAACACTCACGTGGTCCCACTAATTGTATTGTGTGAATTAGCAGTCTTGTGGTGTTACTTATCCTATGGTGCAAATAAATGCTCATTGTATGGTGTGATTTAATTTCATAATTAATTAAATTTGTAACACATGCACGGTCACACCAAAATGTGAATCTGAGGCAACTGCAAGGAGAAGATGCAGTCAGATATTCAAGTTCTTGAAAGCCAAGCAGAAATAGTGAGTTTTGAGCCGCTTTTTGAAGGAAGGAAGTGAATTTGAGCTAAGAAGAGAGAGTGGCAGTCGATTCCATTCCTCGGGGGCAGAGGCATGGAATGCACGTGAGCCCATAGCTGTTCTGCTCAACTAAAAGACCTGTACTTGATGATCGCAGGCAATGAGGAGGGATGTAAGGAGTTAGTGGTGAATGAAGGTAGGGAGGTGTGCTGGTGCTGAGGGCTTTGTAGGTTAAACAGGCCAATTTAAATTTCATAAGCATTCATTTTGGTTAATTAGAAACATCGATCATGCTAATGTCAAATGCGCAAGGCATCATCCGGTGGCACACCAAAACTAGGCCAGAATCAGGTCAATAACCAGATCAGTCCATTAAGACAGAGAGGCAGCCAATGGTGGATAATCATCAATTTGAAAGAGGCAAGTCTAAACTTGAACACAGAATGAAAACAATTTATGAGCAGAATGGACAGATACAGAGAAACGTGTTTCAAATCCAGGTCCAGTGCTCAACCAAAAAAGCTTGTTCAAGAAGATAAGTTCTAGCTTAGATATGACCACAGAAAGACAATCAGATAGCTCAGCTGATTTTATACATTGTGGTTGGCCAGCATCCAATGTTTTATCAACTATGAGCCACAATTTGAAAGAGATTCTTTGCTTAACAGGATGCCAATGTAAAGATTTACGCACAAAGGTTAAAAGTTCATATTTATAGAGTGCCTTGGAGAGTTATTAAAATGCACTATATAAATACTTAATTACATAGAGACAACAAGGAAATGAAGAATGAAGTCAATTTGTCTCACCTTGTCAACCTGCATTTTCTGGAAGGAGCCCTGGACGAGTTTGAAGTTATTGATATATTCATGTTCGAGGTTTGTGTTGAACTTCACTTTTTTTAGATTGACGCTTCCTGAGTTAAAAAAACCAAACTGACATAAAGACAGGAACAGTAGTAGCCCAAAACTCAAACTTCACACTACCAATGGTAAAAGTGACACATCTATTTACATGTCACTATTGAGACACCTCATAGTTCAGACAACTATACATCTGCCCAGGATAGGCAGATGGATGATGTACCTTGCACCCACAAGTCCCACATGTGCACTATCTGTCATTTAAACATCTTCAACCTTATGGTACCAACCAGTGAGTCAGCATGGTCATAAATGGGGCACCATTAAAATTTTTCAATGACTGCTAAATTAAAACTAAATTGTTAAAATCTTCATTATTTGATTCAGTTCAAATTTGTCTACAGCTTTTATGCTGAAAGTTGATACATTGTCAAACAAAAACAATGGAACACAGAAATTAATCTATCTGAAGAGGGCAAACTGAAAATAAGTTAATTGTTTCTCGAAAGCTGCAGACAATTTCTTAAACCAGAAGTAAAACACATGAAACACTTAACCTGAATCCTATGAAATACTGTAGGCACAAATGCTGTTTCTCATTACTCCCTTTCACATGGAGTAAATCTAGGTCAGACCTAAACACTCCATCTGACAAAGTTCCATCTGTCATCCAGCATTTCACAAGATTTATTAAAGTTCACAATCACCACAACATAGATGTCACAATTTTTTAAAGCAAATACTAAAAGAAAGCAAAGGCACCATGTCCTATAGTCGGACTTAGTGAAGGCGCTCACTCGCTTTTCATAGGCCCTCAAACTGGCAGCAAAGGAAAAATCGCACGGTCCTGGACTGATGCCAGTGCATCGTATTGCTGGTCTGATACGACGCAGTGCTTGTGAATAAGCTGGTGCCCTGCACTTAGCTTTAGAGTACCGTTTTAGAAATTTAGTCTATGATTACGATTACTTGCCGTTTCCTTCCAAATTACACTGCTCTGGGACAGAGATAGATGTGTGCAAAAAACTTGCCCAGGGTCGTTACATGGATTCGAACCCCACAACCGCATGATCATCGACCAAAATTTTTACCATTACCACTGTGTTGCACTGGCATAAACATAAAATTAAGTAACTGTGAATTCACACATACCTGGGAACAGTACATCCATGAATTGGCAATATGCAGCACCTGAAACACAAATATAGCAAGCACATTTATAGCATCATGAGAGTTTAGAGCATTAAGTTAAATTCAGGCACATCCAACCAGATCTGAGATCTGGAACCTCTAATTTGAGATTTGCCACATGGACTACGAGATCCATCACCTACATGAGGAGACCCACAAATAAGTTTTGATTACAATAATTGGTGATATGCATCGTATTTCATGCACTTATATTTTATCTGAATAACAACATAGCAAAAATTGGTCACAGATTCGCCAAATATGATTAGATTTTACATTTTCAAGAGTTTGGAGATCCAATGTCTCTGGATGAGCATGCATTAAGTGAGCAAGTAACTGAGCATGTGGCATGCATTTTATCAACTGGTCAGTCAATTACCATTCAGGTATATAGTCATTCATTCAGTTAGTCAAGAAGAACAGTCCTTTAAGCTAACCCTGATGCAGTCATTGGTATGAAGTGTTAGCGACTTCATTTTCTTAGCCTCAGCATAAGTAAGTATATTCTTTATTAACAGGGTAGGTGGCCAGTCCTCTTCCTCGTCATCTCATCTTCCCACCGACAGCATACGGTCAGTGTACTTATTAAAGTCGAGTTGGCTAGGGGGCGCAGGTGGAACAGAAATCTCGAACCAAATTTCTGCCCCTAGCGGGGATTTTAACCTCCGACCTCTCGATTGACAGTCCTGCGCACTAACCACTACACTATCGAGCCGCCAAACAAACCAACAATTCATCATTTGCCGTTTAATCTCACAATTATATCTCACGATACATGCAGAAATCTAGCAAAACATCACAACTAATGTAGACAGAACTTCACTCATTTCCAAATGCTCGGGCTTCAATAAACGAAAAACCATTCAGTAAAATTCTTAAATATTATTGCACCCACCTGAACATAACTCCTCTATTTTGGTGAAGTTGGCTTGTAAAATATCGTTGACCCACGCTAAAGCCTCATGCCGACTCAGGTTATCGCCACTTGTACTGTAGACATTGACGGCCATTGCAATGGCAGATCAAACCCTAGCAACCTCGAAAAAAAAGACCAACATGAATGAATATTTTTGTTTATTGAATAAAAAAACATCTCTGATGGGGCACAATGCAATCAGGTACAATGTCAGGGGATTAAGAAAAATAATAAGTGTTCTAGTGTTAATCATTGCACAACTGACCAGAACGTTCAGATGAAGGGCAGACATTGTCATTAAACGCTGAGGACTCTAGGCATGAAGTTTTAATTGTCTTTGACTGCAACTCAAATGGGTGCTGCTTTGCAGGGCTGATGCTAACAGAAATTGTGGGCCCCTAGGCAGAGCAGTCATGGGCCCTAACTATCCTTAGACTTTGAGAGATTTGTTTAAAAACAAACTGAAATAGTGCGGGTATGACCCTACAACATTATATTTATATATGCAACAATTGTAGTTAAGTGTCAGTAATATTATATTTTAAAAGGCATTAATCAAAAACTTTGTATAACTGATTATAATATTTTTCCTAAGTTGATTGCGAGCCCAGCCCGGGCCCCTAAATGTTGCCGGGCCCTGGGCAATATGCCCCCCTCCCGTGGCCCCTCGACGGGCCTGCTGCTTTGGCCTGAGATCGTAGAGTCTCTTGGCCACTGGCAGGAACAGGCCGTGTGCAGGAAGTGGAACTTGTTCTGCAGCAAGTTTTACCACTTTGTGGCAACTACTGGCATCGAATCTAATCTAACGACTTCTATAGCACCATTATCGTAATGCCAAAGCCCAAAGGCATCAATCATTTCACATGAAATCGCAATCAAAACTCACAATCCATTGGAAAAGCCAGGTCGAAGTTCAATATTTCAGAGAAACCAAAAGTCCAGCTATGGTGGATATACATTATACAAGTTGAAAATCTTCAGTTCAAGTTCAAAAACAGCTTAGCCTGCGTGAAGCCTCAAAGGATATCAAAATAACTCTTGCCTGAAAATGTGAAAGGTATATTCACAGGGCTTTGCTGCCAGGGTCACTTTAAAACTTAACATGTTTAACCATGTCTACAACGCCAATACCATTTCATCATTGCTCTCTGTGGCAATTTTTTATCCCTGATATCGCATATTTGAACATATCTCACGCTTTGGGCGAGTTTTAAATAAAGCTAATAATTCGTGCAACACGAACTACAATACTTGACAATCCTGCCTCAACTACGCAAATCTTAATAATACTGAGCGCCCAGAACCAACTGATCCTTAAATCAAAATCCATCATTTTTAAGATGAAACCAATATAGTCTCATTAATTACCACCACTCCACTTTAAGGATCCAAATATTAACTGTATAATATATAAAATATATTATACGCAAAAACCTGCTAAATACCATCTGGCCCGGAAACTGCGGCACTGGCGAAGGAGGGACTCTACCATTTCGCCCGCTCCAGTGAAACGCTATTAATAATAACCTTACAAAGCGATATATTAAATTCAACCAACCTGCCTAACGCCTACTTTTGGCTGAAACAAAATGCGATACAAAAAAGTGGAGGATGCGGCGATGATTTTGAATTGTTTTAATTTTAAATAAGAAAATGAACGGAAAAACAAGTCAGTTTTCGTCGCTCGTCGTCAGACCGGAAGCCGCAACATTCGAATTACATAATATGAACGGATTCTACATTTGAGTATTATTATCAGCGCTACCTTGCGATTGACTCTACGCGCAGTGTTGATTACTTAAACAGGAATTATTATTGTCTTGATAATTTGGTAGGTCTAATGATACTCTAATCGTAATTTTAAGCACCACATTTCTACAGTGCTGCTTGAATGCTTAAGTGCAAAGCGTAAAGCATGTTATACATTCGTTCATTAATAATATTTCTCAGCAACTTTAGCTTGCTTGCTGCAAACTTGACAACGAGAGCCTATTAGGCCTATAGGCTATATTCGCCAGTCAAAATCGTTATCAAAAGTTTCCAAACTTGGAGGATGCATGCACTGCCTTCCTCATCCGTGAACGAGCTCATCCCCGATCGTCACTAGCTAGGCCTGCTTAATTAAGCATAGTCGCGCCAGTGGCGTAACGAGGGGGGTCAGAGGGGGGCGGCCGCCCCGGGCGCAGCACCTTGGGGGCGCAAAATTAGCCCTGAGTGTTAAGTACTATGCACAGAAATTGTATTATTAAATAAAATAATTCAATATATTAAATTTAAAATAAGCACAAGTTGGTTTTCAGTTTAAAATGTGTCAAGAATAGTCAGCGATGTAGCAAGCTATAGCCTAATTGCGCCCCGTGCCAAGCGTAAATCTAGCGCCCCCAACCCACCCTACCCCAAAGATCAACTGAACCAATAACGACGTAAATTATGAGAACATAGCCTAGATAAAACAGATGAAAATATATAGATATAGGCTTAAGATGCATTGTAATGACTGTATAGTGTAACAGTTCTGAACGGTTTTTGAATCTTGATCAACTCGATTTTGACAGAGTAATAGATGGATTTGCATCTGCAAAAGCCAGAAAAATGAGCTTGTATCCAGTAGCAGTTTCTTAGCCTTCGTAATCTTAGGCTCTTAAAAGACAATTATGACAATATGTTAATAGTCGTGTTACAATAGCGAATCTTTTAAACAAGTCTAAGCTGTGCCTACTACTCACTGCTGACCTCTCTGTTCTTTACATTTTTCTTTTCGGATATAAAAATCGCTTCCAAGTTATGTTGCATTACTTATTACAGAGAAAAACCATTGAATAAAATCTGGAAACTATAGACTATCATATATGCAATTGTATTAAATTAGTGCACACTGTTACCCAGTATTATACTAGAGTAACTAGACCTATGATACGAACGATTAACAGTCAACTAGAAAATTATATGAAGGAGCGCACTTTTTAAACTTTGCCCCCGGGCGCAGAAACCTCTAGTTACGCCACTGAATCGCGCCCATCAACAATATCCGTCAGTTCGCTCATCCCTCGAGCTTCTTCGACTAAACGGCCTAACCCTTAACCCTCGGGGTACCGGGGGGGGTTGCTACCCCCCCTACGTTTTATGCAGAATTTTTTTTTTGCATTTTAGGTAGCTGTAGCAGATTCATTGGCGCACATTTTGAGGTAAACATCATAGAGGTAGCCTACGCCATTCAAAAGTTATACCTGATATACCCGAGGCACCAGAGGGGTGGATACCACACCCTTAGTTTTCGACTATAGCTTATTGACTATTCTTCCTAGAAGAGAAACAATTATACCATTCTTTAGAGGGAATGCAGGGCTTCATTTGCATACCTACATCTTTGTCTTATGAAAACCGGAAGTGATCAAAATAAATAATAACACGCGTAATATGCGTGAAAATGTCTGAATGGAAGCACTCCCCCTTAGTTTTTTGTCTGTAGCGTATTCATTTGTCTTCCTGGAAGAGAAACAAAAGATACCATTCTTTAGAGGGAATGTAGGGCTTCATTTGCATACCTACATCTTTGTCTTTTTTGAATACCGGAAGTGATCAAAATAAATAATAATACGCGTAATCTGTGTGAAAATGGCTGAATACAGCATTACAACGTAAACCTATATAATTATATGTATGGATATATATGTATGGATGTACATTTATACTATATAAACATGACTGTGTAGGGATGATTGTGTGTATCTTTTATACATAGATTAGTTTCAAAACACACATAATCTTATATTTGTTTATCCAAAAAGTACAAAATGTACGCAATAATATAAAATATTGCTAATTAATGGGTTCCGTTGTTAAAGTGATGTAATCTTGAGGTGCATTCACATAATGTATAACTAAATATACCATTCTGTGCAGAAATGAATGCTGAATCCATTGCTATATTACAAGTTATGATATGTGAAACCAAACACGAAATCCAGGGGGGTGGTAACCACCCCCCCTTGGTAGTCGATGTCACAAAAAAGCTTGGTAGCCCTAGGGTTAAAAAACAGAATCCCTAATTAAAGAATTATTAAGCTGACTCGACCGTTATCCTCTGGGTCTTTCTCCAACGCATATCTCACTAATTCACTTAATTGAGCCGTAAGCTCTTGAATCGTCTACAAAACCTCACAACGGTGACCAATTTATCACGCAGGACGTACGGCTCAGGCCTAGGCCACATATTATTTTTAGGACTACACTATTACCGTTGTTATCATCATCATCATCATCATCATCATCATCATCATCATCATCATCATCATCATCATCATCATCATCATCATCATCATCACCATCATCGTCGTCGTCATCATCATCATCAAAATCATCATCATCGTCACCACCACCATACCACCACCACCACCACACCACCACCACCACCACCACCACCACCACCACCACCATCATAATCATCATAAACATCATAGTCATCATAAATCATAATAAACACCATAATCATCACAATCATCGTCATTATAATATCATAATAGTCATCATCATCATCATCATCATCATCATCATCATCATTCATCATCATCATCATCATCATCGTCGTCGTCGTCATCATCATCATCATTATCATGTAACCAGAACTATAATAAAAACAAAACAGAAGATAACATCCTCTTTATTTTGCATTTGAAAAGTCCATATTAAGTTAAAACATTAATGTGCATTTGAACAGTTAGTTCATAGCAAGTGAAAAGCATATTAGTTCAATACAACATCATGCATTTGAACAGTTCACACCAACTTAACAGCATAGTTCAGTGCAATATTGTGCATTTGAACACATCCATATTCAAGTAGTATTGAGCTCGATCAGTCCATATCAAGATAATATTGTGCATTTGAAAAGTCAATGTCAATCGCACAGCACATTTCAAAACGACGTTGTAGGCTACATTTGAACAGTTAATTCATGGCATTGACATTCTTTTGAGCTTGACTAGTCTCTTCGTTATCTGACCATGTTCAGAGGCAGTGTCCTCCTTATCTTCGCCTGGACTGCTGTGACTTCCTTGTAAACCAGATGTACCAGAGGAGGATGTGGAGAACTGTGATGATGATCATGATCGGCATAAACAAGAACATACCGTACCGTGACGCAAATTTTGCGTAAGAACCCTATTACAAGAAGAACAGAGAACAGATTAATATGTCTCTGCTTAGCTGTTGTAGGTATTAAATGACATCATAACCGAAGACCATACACTGTATATTGTTTCGATGTATATTTATATACACATCGAATATCCATACATATAATTATAAATTCTGCGATCAAGCCCAAATCACGAGCAGAGCATTCGTCAATGGCAGTGAGCAATTGAGAACTTGCTCAGTGGCCTCAAACGTTAACCGTAACGACCTCAGAGGAACAGCTAGGTTCGAACCCGCCCCTTACGCGTCACAATGCAAGCGCTCAATCAGTCGGCTATTATACACAGCTCGCGGTAGACATTCAGAATGAACTGCAGGTTAAGATAAGATAAGATAAGATAAGATAAGATAGGATAAGATAAGACAATACAATGCAAGACAAGATAAGAAAAGATAAGATAAGATAGGATAGGATAGGATAGGATAGGGAGGATAGGATAGGATAGGATAGGATAGGATAGGATAGGATAGGACAAGACAATATAAGATAAGACAAGATAAAACAAAACAAGACAAGATCAGATAAGCTCCTGTGCAAGTTTACTGGACGATTTATTATGATAAATAATAAATAAATCTATTGCCGGGCTTCAATGTGCACTTAAGAACTTCCAGAGGGGGCATTATCTGTCATTCAGATTGAGATAAGATCAGTTTAGATCAGCTGGTGTGCAAACCTGAGGGACAGTTTAGATTAGATTAGATTAAAGTGGATCATGTTTGATTAGTTTTGGTTAGTTCCGTTCAATTGAGAAAAGATTGGAGCAGAATCAGCAGATAACGTTAGATAACATTTACCAGTTCAGATAACGTTAGATAACATTTATCAGTTCAGAGAATGTTAGATAACATTTATCAGTTCAGATAACGTTAGATAACATTTATCAGTTCAGTCTGAACTGATAAATGTTATTAACGTTATTGTCAGTTCAGATAATGTTAGATAACATTTATCAGTTCAGATAACGTTAGATAACATTTATCAGTTCAGATAACGTTAGATAACATTTATCAGTTCAGATAACATTTATCAGTCAGTCTGAACTGATAAATGTTATCTAACGTTATCTGTTCAGATAATGTTAAATAACATTTATCAGTTCAGATAACAGTTCAGATCCTATTCAACGAGGCTTTACTAGGTAGGCCTAAGCCAAGATAGCATCAGGTATCAAGTAAGTTCTTACCGGACTGGCCTGAGCTACACGCTTTCCGAATATCAGACCGGAGACGAGCTGACCAAGAGCCCACATGCGACCGTTCTTCTTCGGGGCATTTTTATCTAGCTCCTTTTGCATTTCCCTTTCCTCTTTGTCCTTTTCCTTTTGCATCTTCCTTTCCAGTTGCTCTTTCTTATCGAATCGCTTGCTCTTCCACACGTCATCCTCCTCCGTCTCTTCCACCTCCTGGAGGCGATCCTCTTCGTCCTCCACCGACCACCCGCCAACCAGTCCTGCGTCACCTACCATCTTACGGAACTGGGCAACGCTTGGTCGCTGCTGCGCCTCAGCCCTTTCTTCGTCGGCGCTGACCGGGACAAACTGCGGATCGTCCAGAGACCTTCGTCGACGGCGCAGCTCGTAGTCACCCGTGTCGATGACCTCCTGTGACTCAACGTCTGTACAGAACGATGTAAAGTAACTCTTTTTATGGGAGGGATTTGACGGGAGAGTGAATGTAAGCAAATGACTAAGTAAGTGAGCCCGCTAGTGAATGAATGAATGACTACGACAATTTCTTGAGCTCTATATCACGGCAAATGCCGTTACAAGGGCGCTTTAACAAGTTCAACATTGAATCAGAGATACGCTTTTTCGAAGTGATATGTCTTGAGCCTGGACTTGAATGACTCAATAGTAGGTGCTGTGGGTATTGAAGGTGGAATGCCATTCCAGCACCTCAGGTCCATGGCAGCCACGGAAGAGACACGATCAGCAAAGTTAGCAATCATCGACTGTTGTCCAGTGCATTATGACCGTGGCGTTATAGAAGTCATCAATCAGATTAGACAACAACAGATTAGAGTGGAGTGGATTAGATTAGATTAGATAGATTAGGATAGGTTCAGTGAAGTAATTAAAATTTCGGGCCACTCTGCAGATGACCTAAATGTACTGAATTGGGTTCCGATTGGGGTAGGCCTACCCTCTTTTTAGATTCGAGCGCGGCAGGTACCTGGCAGCTGCTGCGGACCCCGTGGGTGCGCTCATGCTGCTGACTGGGCTACAGTATACTAGAGTTTATCAAATTAGACTATAGGTCAGGCTAAGATTAGACTAACAAGTCTGGGCTATAGGCTAACTAGATTCGGCGAACTATACTAGGGACTGATTACACTATACTAACTAGACTAGACTAAGTACACGAAGTACAGTATTCTATAGAGAGAGAACTGTAGCCTACTAAGCATATTAGATTAGCAATAACTATAGACTAACCTATACTGCGTAGATATGATCTAACTATAATAGGCTAGACTAGACTAAGCAAACTAGACTAACTATAACTAGACTAAACCAAATAGATGCCTATGTAGATTAGAGTAGACTAGACTAGAGTAGACCAAACAAAACTTAGATTAGATTAGATTAGATTAGAATGAATGGCTGCCTACTCTCTTTTAATTCATCGAAGGTTTGCTTGTGGCGAATATGCAGATACAAACGAATCGACCAACTTTCTAAAAATAACGAAATATAAAGACTTCTATAGCGCCAATAAACAACTGACCAATCGAACGTAGGCCTACAACCTGTTATCTAGTCTAATTAGTCTAGTATACTGTACTTAGTGTACTTAGTCGAGTCTATTCTTGTTAGTGGCGCTTTAGAAGTTTGGAGTTTGCGATTACGATAATCGATGCAGGACAAACAGCCGAAATCGGGTTAAAAATGACTCAATAACAACAATAACAAAATGTTTAGATGCAAAATTAGCATTGTTGGCTCTAAATGGAGCACAGTGAGCAATGTGCATTATTACTGACATCTATCACAGCATGTCTATTTGCAAAGGCATCTAATGCTCTCAATAGAAAGCTTGCTTTTAACCTTTGCATGACCACGTAATGACGCTTAAAACGAATATATTTTCCTCCTCAGATTCAGTTTTACAAAATCTACAAGCTTGATAAGTTGAAATAAATAAGTAGCCTATATATAAGTAGGTGAGTAAGTTGGTAAATGAAATTGTAGAAAAACAAACAAGCCCTCTCGATATAGTCTACTGGGTAACACAAAGTCTGCGCTGTCAGTTAATTTTGGAGTCATCTATTTCTTTTAGAATTATTGTTTCTTTTAATCTTTAACGCGATCCCAATCGTAAGTCCAACGCAGGGCACCAGCTTATTCGCGAGCGCTGCGTCAAAAACTCCATTGTAGGTTAGTAGGCCAATGCATTGAGCGCTGCGTCAAATCAGAAAGGACGTCCAGAACTCCAGTAATAGGCCAATGCATTGCCGTTATTACAATATCTATTGTGTGAAGAACAAACTCCAGTTGTCGGTAGACCAGAGATGGAAAGGGTATACAGAGGCTTTGCTGTATACGTGGAAAACCTACTTAGCCTACAAAGTATAACTCTTAGAAAGGTTGAAATGGGAAGTTGATAGTTTGGATGGATCAGGCTAAGGTTGTTGGACACGAGAGAGGGATGGAGACAAAGGATTTCTACGGTGGGGGAGGGGGTGCAACTTGTGTGTAACTTACCAGCTATGATGCAGGCAAAACATACGCAGAAAACATAACAAGAGAACATTTTTACCAAATAGAATGCACTAATTCTAAAAAAGGATTTTAAAAACTCTAATCAACGAATGATTTGCTAACTATATTTAGCTTGAAAGCTAAAACGGAAACAAATCGCGACAAAAGGATGACGTCACGCATAATTACGACGCAATAAAGCAAACGGTTGAAAAGATCTGCATATTGTTGTTGTTATACTAGTATTTATTATTTATTATTATCATTTATTTATTTATTTATTTATTTATTTATTTATTTATTTATTTATTTATTTATTTATTTATTTATTTATTTATTTATTTATTTATTTATTTATTTATTTATTGTTGTTGTTGTTGTTGTTGTTGTTGTTGTTGTTGCTGTTGTTGTTGTTGTTGTTGTTGTAACTTGTAGGCCTAATCATCGACGGATATTGGTTGTTATCCACTTTAGCCTGGTAACCCGTACTCTTCACGTGAAAGGTACACAGAAGTGGGTGTTGGTTAGGTTGAGAGAAATGGGAGGTTTGATAGTTTGGATGGATCAGGCTAAGGTTGTTGGATACGAGAGAGGGATGGAAACAAAGGATTTCTACGGTGGGGGCGGGTGTAACTTGTGTTTAACTTACCAGCTATGATGCAGGCAAAACATACGCAGAAAACATAACAAGAGAACATTTTTACCAAATAGAATGCACTAATTCTAGAAAATGATTTTAAACATCAAATCATCGCCGCTGCAAACCAAAGAATGATTTCGCTAACTATATTTAGCCTGAAAACCCAAACCGGAAACAAATCGCGACAAAGGGATGACGTCACGAATAATTGCGACGCAATAAAGCAAACGGTTTAAAAGATCTGCATATTGTTGTTGTTATTACTACACTGTGTCCATAGGCGGAGACTTGGTCCTGGGTTAGCGGGGGGGGGACGGGTGAAGAAGCGGCCGAAGGACGAGCGACGAGGCACGCAGCGCCGAGCAGGGGGAGGAGTTTGGGAGGGATGTACCCCTCCCCTATTTAAATTTTTCGAATTTCCACACTGCAATGGTAGCATTATAAGCTATAGCTGTCATCTGAACCAAATTAATAATAATAATAATAATAATAATAATATCTTTTCTTTAATTTAGCGCCTGACAAACGCACTGCGCTGTACATTTACATGTTATGCAATTGAAACAATCTTAACTAGTTAACTACTAAAAAAACAGACAGCTTGTAATACAATTGCTCAAATCACGCCGCTGCAAACCAAAGAATTACTTCGCTAACTATGCTATATTTAGCCTGAAAAACCAAACCGGAAACAAATCGCGACAAAGGGATGACGTCACGAATAATTAAGACGCAATAAGGCAAACGGTTGAAAAGATCTGCATATTGTTGGTGTAGTATTTATTATTTATTATTATCATTTATTTATTTATTTATTTATTTATTTATTTATTTATTTATTTATTTATTTATTTATTTATTTATTTATTTATTTATTTATTTATTTATTTGTTTATTTATTTATTTATTTATTTATTTATTTGAATTGCTCTATAATTTGAGTGCTGATAGGAACCAGCTGTCACTCGTAATAACATGTAGTTTGAGTCGTGTTTGAGTTTGGGGAGGGGTTTGGGGAGGTGGATGTGTGGCGGACAGGCCACAAGGCTGAATGAATGCTATATGATCTATAAATAGCCTAATAATATTGACGTTTTCAATACATGGTGTCGCGCCTCTGAATCGCTAGGTGGCGTTTAATCAGCGATCGATTCGAGTTGTAATAAATATGATTAAAATTATACGGCCGCTTAATTACTGCCATTTTAACGTTTTAATTTAGTTATTTAATAAAAGTACATCTTCCAACGTCCTACAATTGATGACTAAAAATAGGCATCGCCTAAATTAAGCCTTAGAAGCTCTATCTCTTAGACACCTACCTTTTGTTAAGAACTTTGGTAAGGACGCATTTATAAGCGTTGAGAGCTACAGCATAGATGATCGATCGATGAATATAGCCTGCCTCACGGTGCATCGCTTATAATGTAGAGTGGTTGTGCACTGCTCTACACATAGCGACACGGTTCTTTAGTGTCGTTGGTTACGGGAAAGTGAAATCAAACGGTTCGGGTGAGTTACGGACGCCCCTGCGTCCGAGACAAGACTAATCTGTGCGCTCCCGTGTGACAGCCGCTCACATGGTCTGGCCAATGCCGGCTATCGCTGATCTGACGGGGTAGGGCCCATCACGTTGTTGATCGCGAGCCGGTCCGAGCTTTGATCGTGGGAAGCTGATCGGGGAAAGAACCGATCGTGAGAATAAGGGCTCACAGGTCTATAACGGGGAAGGTGTCACCCCGTTGGTGTCGATCGGAAAGTACGCGGAGATACCGACAGGTCTGAAACGAAAAATCAAAGTCCGTTTCCGCGTAAAAGTTCGGAGTACGTGAGTTACGGAAATCAGTTAACGGCGAGTGAAAAATCAAAGCCCGATTTCGCGTAAAGTGCGGAGATCGGGGGAGAGACGGGAAAATCAGTTAACGGCGAGTGAAAAATCAAAAGTCCGGTTTCCGCGTAAAGTTCGGAGAGAGCGGAGTTACCGCGGGATATCAGTTAACGAAAAGTGCGTAAATACGGGGAAAAATTCCCGGCGGATTCGATCAAATACGGGAGGA